>CM066738.1:64670977-65008477 GCA_033961575.1 Aselliscus stoliczkanus
GAAATTGGTCATTTTCGCAGTCCATAATGTGAGGTGGATATTTTTTTTAAAGAGACTTGAGTTTCATTTTATGAATCTGGATGAAACCTTGAGGCAGTCTTATGGTTCTCATATACAAAGAATGGCAAGAAGGCCAGTGAGTGGCGGAGAATAAGCAAGGGTCAATGGTAGAAGATGAAGCCTGTGTAGGTCATGTGCAGGTTCCACTAAGAACTTTGAACTTTAGAACACTTCTAGACCTTATTTTTGTTCACTTAATTTTGTCTTTAGCAAGATTAGATTTCCAGGATGCCCCTTCTCCTCAGCTCTAACAGAGCATGCTGGCCCCAGAGCCAGCCCCAAGCCCTGCACATTTTCTTTGCCAGCAGTAGCTCCATGTGGGCACCAGAGAAGAGCAGCACAGAGGTCGGGGGACAGAGCTGGGCAAGAATGGGGCCCATCATTAAGAAGCCTAATCAGGGGCTGACCGACGGCTCGCTGGTTAAGAGTTGGCTTCGGAGAGCGTTATCTGTGCAACAGAGCCACCAGTTCGGATCCCACATGGGCCAGTGACACTGTGTCCTCTACAGCTAAGATGGTGAACAACAGCTCAACCTGGAGTTGGGCTGCCATGTGTCGCCGGTGATGGCATAGGCTGCCAAAAGTTACCGTGAGTGGCTGGCAGCCAGCATGAGTGGCCAGCCGCTGGCATGAGCTGCCGTGAGCCACCGTGAGCAGCTATCCAAAGGCCGGAGACCAATCTGCCTCACCCAGGAAAAGTGCAATGATCACAATACCAACATGGGCCAGTGAAGTGATGTCCTCCACAACTAAGCTGAAGAACAAAAGGACAGCAACTGTCTGTTCCCCTTCCCTGATTCCCCAATGCTGTTCCTTCCCCCAATTCCCCAATAAAATCTTAAAAAAAAAAAAGAAATAAAAAGAAGCCTAATTACAGAACACACTGACACTGTGGGTAGGTTGCTGTTGATTGAGAGATAATATCGTCATCCTTTGGGAAACTGAACAGATGAGTAAAAATAGAATCCCCAGGATTAAAAAATAATAATAAAATGTGCACACAGACATGCACAGAGAGCAGATTCAAATCTTTCCTGAGACTATAACAACTTGAGCTTAAAAAGAAAGAAGAAGAAAATGGATAATGAACTTTGATTGAAAAGAAAATAAGGGAAGAGTATGGTAAGTAATTCCTTGTACCCCAGCTTGTTGCTACACAGAGACCCAACACCTGGGGCTCAAGGAGGAAAGTCCAGGGTAGGCACCTCGTTCTGGTATCTAAAAGTAGGACCACCACATAGAGATGCACTGCAACTTGGAGGGCTGATACTACTCTCTTAATCTGCCCTCTTACACATGTGTGTGCAAACATACAGAGGTTGTTTCTTTCCACTGTAGTCTTCTAAATAACTCTTGTTGAAGATAAAAGACCACATACTCAAATTTTTGAGATTAGGTTTTTGTTGGACACTCAAAATCTGCATACAGAAAGAAATGAGCCCACCAGGTAGAGGCCAGGGCAGGAACAACCTTGCCCCAGTGCTTAACCAATAGATTTTACATGTGGGAACACAGAGGACTCCCACCTCCACCATCATCACCACCCCTTCTGGAACCTGCTTTGGGATCCTCAGGAAGTTAATAGCCTTATATTCATAAGTAAGCAACTTAAAAAATGATATTACTTTTTAAAATACCAGCTTAATGAAATAAAATACCATCCAACTCACCAATTTAAAATGTATAATGCAGTGGTTTTTAGTGGATTCGCAGTTGTGCAACCACCACCACAATCAATTTTAGAATATTTTCATCACCTCTAAACCCCATACTTATTAGTAGAGATGACTTGCTTCCCTTCAACCTCTCCTCCAGTCCTGGACAACCCCTGGTCTACTTTCTGCCTCTGTAGATTTGCCTATTCTGAATAATTTGTAACCATGGTCCTTTGTGACTGGCTTCTTTCACTTAGCATGTTTTCAAGATTAATCTATGTTGTAGCATGTATTAGAGTTTCATTTCTTTTTATGACTCAGTTTTGTTCCATTGTATAAATATACTGTATTTATCCACTCATCAGTTGATGGACATTTGGATTGTTTCCACATTTTAACTATTATGAGTAATACTGCTGTAAATATTTGTGTACAAGTTTTTATTTGGGCATATGTTTTTATTTCTCCTGAGTGTGTACCTAGTAATGGAACTTCTGGGCCATATGATAACTTTATGTTTAACCTTTTGAACAAATGCCAAACTGTTTTCTAAAATGGTTACAGCATTTTACATTCCCACTAGATGTGTATGAGGGTTCCAATTTCTCAACATCCTGGCCAACACTTGTTATTATCTATATTATTGATTATAGCCATCCTAGTGTGTATGAGGTGGCATTTCATGTGGTTTTGATTTGCATTTCCCTTATAGCTAAAGATGTTGAGCATCTTTTAATGTGCTTATTGGTCTAATTGTATATCTTTTTTGGAGAAATGTCTATTTAGAACCTTTTTATCCACCTTTATTTGGGTTGTCTTGTTAGTGAGCTGTAGAAGTTCTTTATATATTCTAGATACAAGTCCCTTATCAGAAATATGATGTGCAAAAATTTTCATCTCATTATGTGGGTTGTCTTTTCACATGCTTGTTCGTGTCCCTAGAATAGGAAAAGTTTTTAATTTGATGCAGTCTAATTTATCTATGTTTTCTTTGCTGACTTTATTACTATAGCTATGTAGTAAGTTTGAAACTGAGAAGTGTGAATTCTCCAACTTTATTCTTTTTGAAGACTGTTTTGGCTCTTCTGGATCCCTTGAATTTCCACAGGAATTTTAGGACCAGCTTGTCAATTTCTACAAAAAAAGTTAGCTTGCATTTTGATAGAGATTGCACTGAATTTATAAATCAATTTGGGAAGTATTGCCATCTGAACAATTTTAAGTCTACAAACCAGTGAACATGGGGTATCTTTCCATTTATTTAGGTCTTCTTTAATTTCTTTAACAATGTTGTAGTTTTGTAGTTTCTAGAGTGTAAGTTTTACACCTTTCTGTTAAATGTACTCCTAATCATTTTACTCTTTTTAATCTTATTGTAAATAAATTGTTTTCTTAATTTAATTTTTGGTTTATTCATTGTTATTATATAGAAGTCTAATTGATTTTTGTATATTCATCTTGTATCCTGCAACCTTTCTAAACAAAAAGATATCGCTGTTAAAAAGGATATCACTTTTGATTTTGAAAGGACTCATTTCCTTGTCACCTCAGTACTCATACATAACATAAGCCAATTTTCCAGATGTGTTTAACATCCTAGGGATGAGGCCACCTTACAACAGTATACTCACTGCACAACCAATTTAAGGAACACAAGAGTTGCAAGACTTGATGGACCTTAGTGGGTTATTGCCAATGCTTTCTTCTTTCTCAAAAATAACTTGAGTCATTTTAATGGGATTCTGGGTCTTTGCCCACATTCTCCCCAAGCTGGTTTGATGTATGAAGGTCTGACAGTTAATTTTGCAAACTTGTTGCACTGATGTTGCTAACCATTTTTTATATCAGAGTTATTATCCATTATGAATTTCTATCAACTGGAAAAACAGTTAACCAAGTTTACTATTTGAAAGTGCTGAAAAGGCTGCGTGAAAAAGTTAGATGACCTGAGCTTTTCACCAAGAATTCATGGCTCTTGCTTCATGACAATGCACCAGCTCACATAGCACTATCTATGAGGGAGTTTTTAGCCAGTAAACAAATAACTATATTGGAACACCCTCCCTACTCACCTGATCTGGTCCCAATGACTTCTTTCTTTACCTAAAGATAAAGGAAATATTGAAAGGAAGACATTTTGATGACATTCAGGATATCAAGGGTAATACAACAGCAGCTCTGATGACCATTCCAGAAAGAGTTCCAAAGTTGCTTTGAAGGGTGGACTAGGTACTGGCATCAGTGCATAGCTTTCCAAGGGGAGTACTTCAAAGGTGACTATAGTGATATTCAGCAATGAGGTATGAAGCACTTTTTCTAGGATGAGTTCATGAACTTAATTGTGAGACCTTTTACGTATGTGCTATAAACATTAGCAAAGTCCCTTCTTGCATGGCTAGTCTGAGGTAACTGATTTCTATCTAAAATTTCATACTGAAGTCTTGCAGCAAAAGTGAATTTTAATGACTATTGAGGCATCTTTTGTATTTCTAGACCAAGATGGTTGTTCAGACAGCTAGGGATACATAGATTCTATCCAGAAATCTCGTATACATTTTTTAAACAAATAATCAAGGAACAGTAACAATGATATGGATAGCTGTGTTTTAATCAAATCAAGGTACACAGATGTGTATACTGCATGCAGATGAGTAGTAATTGAATCAACCAGTCAAAAAAAGAAAACATGTGAATTTGTTGAATTTATAATAATTTGAACAGAAAATAACCTTATGTTTTAAGATTTCTGCTTCATTTAATGTTATATAATAGGCAAATTTTAAATTTTAAAATTCTCTTTGCAAAACTACATACATACTTTGCTCCTAGCAGGTCCACTTATGGAAATCTATCCTGTAGACAGTCTTGTCTAAGGGCACAAACATTTACATTCAAGGGCAAAAATGTTGAAAGCTGCTGGAATGTCCATGAGTGAGAAAATGTTTAAACTATGAAACATTTATTGTATGTGATACTGTGCACCCATTAAAAATAGTGAGGGCCTCAGGGCTGAACGAGTGACACAGTAGTTAAGCGCTGGCTTGGGAAGCCAGCGGCCCCGATTTGGTCCCACATATAAGGGCCAGTGACACTGCCCTCAAAAAAAAAAAAAAATAGTAAGGGCCTCTAAATGAACTGACAAAAAAAAAGTGTACATGATAAAGTATTTATCAAAAAAAAAAAAAATATATATATATATATATATTATCATATATGTATGGTATCTATCTACCTGATTTTAAAATACATATTAAAAAATAAATATCTCTTCATATATATATTGATATACAGATATAAAATAAGAAAAATACATGAAGGATCCTGTGGTAAGCAGAATAAAAGCCCTGTTTAGATCTGTGAGGTTATCTATGAAAGAATAGACAACTACATTAGATATGCACTAACTACTATAAATACTATGACATTAAGGATATTGAGAAGGGAAGGGATAGCTTCCTTCTGTTTGTATCAGAGCAAGTTTCCTGCAGGAGGTGGGATTTAAACTGGATCTTAAATAGAACATTGACAAGAAAAGATTGAGGAGATGTAAATGAAGAGGCAGTCATGAAGCTGGCATGTGGGAAGACCATCAGATGTAATTTGCATGGTATACAGCAGAGCAGTTGGACTTGTAGCCTGCAAGAGCTTTTAGGTCTGATCCCAGAAATTTTGATGGGTTACTGTGGGTGTGGGCTCAATTTGGTAGACGATGAAAACCAATGGAGTTTTGGAGTTGCAGAAAAAAATGATTGTGTTGCTTTTTAAGATTAATCATTCAGTGCAGAGACATAAAGGGAGACTGAACAGAAGAACCCCACCAGGGTTGAGGCCCTGAAATAAGGACAGATAGAGAGAGGTCAATGCAGACAGAAATTTGGGAGATACTGTGGAAGCTAGTTCTAGGAGGCGATTCGAGAAAGAGTTGTTTGCAGATACGTTCTCCTGCCACGTCCAGCATAGCTAGTCCAATGGGACGGGGGGGGGGGCAATGGAGGATTAAGAAAGACAGACAAAGAAATACTTGAAGAGACTTCTGGTAAGATGGCAGAATAGACAGATGCTGTGCCAACTACCTCCCAGGATCCACAAAAATTACAAATAATTTATACAACATTCAACCCCGGAAGTCCCCGGAACACTAGATGAACAGAACCTCTGAAAAGGAACTTAAAGAGGAGGCCATGTTGAGTCTAGGAGGGGCAGAGACAAGAGAGGGCGAACCCAGTGAGAGACACCTCAGCTGTGGGGAGGCTTCTACAGTTGGGAGAGAGACCCTCTGGCCCCACACTGAGCTCACCAGCCCAGTTACTTTGTGGGGAAGAGGAGTTCTACGACAGCTGGCACTAGAAATTAATGAGGACTCCCTTTGCTCAGCTTGGTGAGGCTGAGGGCAGCTAGAGAACCAGTGGAGTCAGCACACGGACTTGCTCACTGGTGAGCACTCACCCAGTTCCTGCTGGAGGGAGTAGCTGTGTAAGCTGGGCCCAGGAGCCTGTGGGCAAAGACTGAACTGAGTGCCTTTGGCATGGGGAGATGGGACCATTGTTCTCCCGGTGTGGAGCCTGCACATGAATAGTATACTGGAGGGTGCCATTTTGTCAGGGTTGGGCCCTCCCACAGAGGGTCAGGTCCGGGACCGCACTGGTCTGGTAGAATTGGTGCAGGAATGTGTGTGTGCGTGCATGCGCATGCTGCCTTGGAGCGCAACCCTCTGCACGGCTTGTGCTGCGTAGCCAGGGAAATGCCTAGCAGGAATGCTCCAGCTCCAACAGGCTGCTCAATGAGACTCGGGAGTGCATGATCTGCCTTAGGTCACAGCTCTCCATACTGTCTGTGCACAATTGCCAGGCTGGTGATTGGCTGTCGGGCTGCTTGGCCTGATCTGTGAGCAGCTGATTGGGACATGCTGAGACTGGGAGTTTTCTGGGAGTGTTGGGCCATGAGCTGTGCACCTGCATGATCCAGCCCAGGGCTTTCCTGGATCTATCTAATACATCAAAGCAATCCCAGAGCGACAGCCAGAATGGGGAAACAAAGAAACATGTCACAAGTAAAAGATCAGAAGAAACCTCTAGAAATGGAGCTAAATGAAACAGAGGAATCCAATCTTTCAGAGACAGAGTTTAGAACACTGATGATAAGAATGTTTAATGAACTTAGTGAGGACATAAGGAAGAATAGAGAAATCATTAAAAAAAAACAACCAGTTAGAACTAAAGAATACAACAACTGAAATGAAGAACTCACTCAAAGGAATCACCAGTAGACTAGATAAAGCAGAGGATTGGATCAGCAATTTGGAAGACAAAATAGCAGAAATCACCCAGTTGGAACAACAAAAAGACCAAAGAATAAAAAACAATGAAAATAGTTTAAGAGCCCTATGGGACAAGATGAAGAGTAACCACCTTCGAATCATAGTAATACCAGGAGAAGAGAAGAAGCAAGGGGTCAAGAATGTATTGGAAAAAATAATGGCTGTAAACTTCCCTACTCTGGTGAAGGAAATCGACATACAAGCCCAGAAAGTGCAGAGAGTTCCAAACAAGCTGAACCCAAACTGGTCCACACCAAGACACATCATAGTTAAAATGGCAAAGGTTAAAGACAAAGACAGAATCCTAAAAGCAGCAAGAGAAAGACAGCAGGTTACATACAAAGGAACTCCTATAAGATTTTTCTACAGAAACTCTGTAGGCCAGGAGGGAGTGACAGGAAATAGTCAAAGTGATGCAAAATAAAGGCCTACAACCAAAATTGCTCTACCCAGCATGGCTATCACTTAAAATTGAAGGAGAGATAAAGAGCTTCTCAGAAAACAATAAGCTTAAGGAATTCATTACCACCAAGCCAGCATTGCAGGAAAAGTTAAAAGAGCTCTTTTAACAGAAGAAAGGGGTAAACAAGCTAACCCAGGAAGACCAGGAATACAAATAACAAAATGGCAATACATATGCACCTAACAATAATCATTTTAAATATGAATGGGCTAAATGCTTCAATCAAATGACATAGAGTGGCTGAATGGATAGGAAAATAGGACCTAGTATATGCTGTTTACAAGAGACTAATCTCAGAGCAAAAGACACACAGAGACTGAAAGTAAAGGGATGGAATAAGATATTTCATGCAAATAGAAATGAGGAAAAAGGTGGAGTAGCAGTATTTGTTTTGGACAAAATAGACTTTATTTTTCTTAAATTTTATTCTATTTTTAATTAGTTTCAGGTGTACAACACAGTGCAATAGTTATACATTTTACCCCTCAAAGTGACTACCCCCCACCCCCAATACACCACCCCACTCCCCCCCCATATCATATATATCTATTACTCTTCCTCTGACTCTCTTCCACAGTATAATCCACATCCCATGACTATCTATATATATTCAATTACAGTAGGTATACCACCCCAACTTTAGTAATACAGTGCAGTGATCAAACCTCTACTCCATCCATGAAATGGTCTCCCTAACAAGACCTATGATCATCTGACATTCCACAGAATATTTACAACATTATTAATTATATTCCCCAAACTGTTTTTCCTATCCCAGTAGCAATATTGTAGTTGCCTATTTTTGCTGTCTAATCCCTTCCCCTTCTCCCTCATCCCCATTCCTCTCCCAATTAGCAACCCTGATTTTTCCTCTATATCTATGAGACAGTTTCTGTTTACTTTGCTCATTCATACAGTTTTTCATATTCCACGTATGAGTGAGATCATATGGTATTTGTCCTTCTCTGACTGACTTATTTCACTCAACAGTATAGTCTCTAGGTCCATCCATATCATTGCAAATGGCACGATTTCATTCTTCTTTATAGCGGAGTAATACTCCATTGTATAAATATACCACAGTTTCTTTTTTTTTTTTTTTTTTTTTTGAGGGCAGTGTCACTGGCCTTCATATGTGGGACCCGAACCGGGGCCGCTAGCTTCCCAAGCCAGCGCTTAACCACTGCGCCACTCAGCGGGCCCATACCACAGTTTCTTAATCCAGTCATCTACTGACGGGCATTTTGGTTGTTTCCAAGTCTTAGCTATTGTAAATTGTGCTGCTATGAACATCGGGGTGCATAACTTTTTTTGAATAAGTGTCTTGGTTTTTTCAGGATAAATACCTAGGAGTGGAATTGCTGGGTCAAACGGTAGCTCTATTTCTAGTTCTTTGAGATACCTCCATACTGACTTCCATAGTGGCTGCACCAATCTGCAGTCCCACCAACAGTGCAGCAGGGTCCCCTTTTCCCCACAGCCCCGCCAGCACTCGTTGTTTGTTGATTTGTTGATGATAGCCATTCTGACTGGAGTGAGGTGGTATCTCATGGTGGTTTTTATTTGCATTTCCCTAATGACCAGTGAGGTTGAACTTTTTTTCATATGCCTGTTGGCCATCTGTATGTCCTCTTTAGAGAAATGTCTCTTCATATTTTCTGCCCATTGTTTAATTGGGTTGTTTGTTTTTTTGGTGTTGAGTTTCATGAGTGTTTTATAAATTTTGGATATTAACCCCTTATCAGATATATCGTTGGCAAATATATTCTCCCATTCAGTAGGCTTCCTTTTTGTTTTATTAATGGTTTCCTTTGTTGTGAAAAAACTTTTAAGTCTGATATAATCCCATATGTTCATTTTTTCTTTTACTTCCCTTGCCCGTAGGGATGTATCAGTAAAAATATTGCTCCGGGTAATGTCTGCAAATGTACTCCCTATATTTTCATTTAGGATTTTTATGGTTTCAGGTCTTACATTTAAGTCTTTAATCCATTTTGAATTTGTTCTTGTATAAGGCGTAAGGAGATGATCCAGTTTCATTTTTTTGCATGTGTCAGTCCAATTTTCCCAGCACCATTTATTGAATAGACTATCTTTACTCCAGTGTAAATTCTTGCTTCCCTTGTCATAGATTAACTGTCCGTAAATGCTTGGATTTATTTCTGGGCTCTCTGTTCTGTTCCACTGATCGATGTGCCTGTTTTTATGCCAATACCAAACTGTCTTGGACAAAATAGACTTTAAAATGAAGACTACAATAAAAGTCAAAGAAAGGCACTATAACCCTAATAAACATCTATGCACCCGACATAGGAACTCCTAATTATATAAAATAGAGTTTGGCAGATATAAAGACAGACGAACAGTAACACTATCGTAGTAGGGGACTTCAACACCCCGTTGTCACCAATGGACAGATCCTCCAGACAGAAAATCAACATGGAAAGAGTGGCCTTAAGTGACACTTTAGACCAGCTGGATTTCATCGATAGTTTTAGAGCATTTCACCCTGAAGCAACAGAATATACATTCTTCTCAAGTGCACATGGGACATTTTCCAAAACAGACCACATGTTAGGCCACAAAACAAGTCTCAGTTAATTTAAGAAGATTGAAGTCATATCAAGCAGATATAAAGGAAAAACTGATGGTTGCTGGCTGAGAGAGGGTGGGGATGAGGGAGAGGGGGAAGGTTTTGGACAGTGTAAGTGGGTGACTACAATGTTGCTGCAGGGATATGGGGGGGCAGTTCTGGGAATGTAATTAATAATGTTGTGAATGCTTTGTAGGGTGTCAGATGGTCACATGTCTTGTTGGGGAGACTGCTTCAGGGATGGCGTAGAGGCTTGATCACTGCACTGTACACCTAAAGCTGATATATAATATTGAATGTTAACTGTGATTGAATATATATATATATATATATATATATATATATATATATATATAGTCACGGGATGGGGAGTACAGTGTGGGAGTGGGGTCAGGGGAGTTGTAATAGATATGTATGATATGGGAGTGAGGCGGTGGATTGGGGGAGGGGGATTGTCACTTTGAGAGGTAAAAAGTATAACTATTGCACTATTGTAAAAAATAAATTAAAACACAATACAATACAATAAAATTAAATTTAAAAAAAAAGAAATACTTGAAAGCTGGGACTAGGCGGACAGCTGTCTCCTGATGGGAGTACAGTGACCTAGTCTAGCAGCCATGGTTTATTAATATAGCCTTGCTTAAGCGCGGGGAGGAAAGGGGAGCAAATGGCCTTGAACAGAGAATGATCCGTGCACCATGATGAGTGCATGAGCCACAGGATGTTTGCACCCAAAATATGGAATCAGGATGTTTTGTAACCAGTGTACTGAAACCACCTCCATATGCTGAGATGCTGTGTCAGCCTTGCTTCACACAGCCAAAAAGTGTGCTTTGCACCAGCCTCTTCTTTACAGCTCTGGATGGGGTGGCCTTGGTCCCCTGCATTGTCCCATTCAGTTGGTTGCCTCTTTGTTTTGTTGATGGTTTCTTTTACTGTGCAGAGTGTTTTTAGTTTGAATAATCCCATTCATTTACTTTTCTTTTACTTCCCTTGCCTTTGAGGTCAAATTCATAAAATCCTCTCTCAACCCAAGGTCCATAAGGTCAGTACCTATGTTTTGGTCTGTGCAGTTTATTGTTTCAGGTTGTATACTGAGGTCTTAGATCCAGTTTGAGTTAATTTTGGTGTATGGTAACAGATAGCAGTCTAATTTTATTTTTTTGCACATAGCTTTCCACTTTTTCCAGCACCAATTTTTAAAGAGATTTGCTTTTCTCCATTGTAAGTTTTTGGCTTCTTTGTCAAAAATTGTTTGCCCATATATATGTGGGCTTATTTCTGGATTTTCAGTTCTGTTCCATTGGTTTGTGTGGCTGCTTTTCTGCCAATACCATGCTGTTTTGATTGTTGTAAGTTTATAATGTAATTTGAAGTCAGGGAGTGTGATACCTCCAGCTTTGTTCTTTTTTCTCAGGATTGCTTTGGCTCTTTGGGGGCTTTTGTGATTTCATACTAATCTAATGATTTTTTGTTCTATTTCTTTAAAAAATGCCATGGGAATTTTGATGGGGATTGCCTTCACTCTGTATATTGCTTTAGTTAATATGATCACTTTCACTATGTTGATTCTTCCAATCCATGTACATGGAATATCTTTCCATTTGTATCTTCTTCAATTTCTTTTAATAATGCCTTGTAGTTTTCAGTGTATAGGTCCTTCACATCTTTTAAATTTATTCTTAGGTATTTTATTCTTTTGTTGAAATGTAAATATATATATATATATATATATATATTTATTTATTTATTTCTATTTCTGAAATTTTATTGTTAGTATGTAGGAACTAAATGGATTTTTGTACATTAATTTTGTATCCTGCAACTTTATTGTATTTATTTATTGTTTCTGATAGTTCTTTTGGTGGAGTCCTTTTTTGGTGGTTTCCTATATAAAGAATCATGTCATCTGCAAAAAAATGACTTCTTCATTCCCAGTTTGGATGCTTTTTATTTCTTCTCTTGTCTGATTGCTCTGGCTAGGACTTCCAGTACTATGTTGAATAACAGTTTCTCACCATTATGTATGAGATTAGCTAAGGGTTTGTCATATATAGCCTTTATTATGTAGAGGTACTTTCCTTCTATACCCATTTCACTGTGTTCAGTCATGAATGGATGCTGTATCTTGTCAAATGCCTTTTCTGTATCAACTGATATGACCATTTGATTTTTATTCTTTATTTTATGTGGTGTATCACCTCGATCAATTTATATATATTAATCCATCCTTGCACCCCTGGAATGAACCCCACATTATCCTAATGTATAATCGTTTAAATATTTTGTTGTATTCAATTTGCTAGTTTTGTTTAGGATTTTTGAGATATTCGCCTATAGTTTTGTGTGTGTCTGTGTGTTATCCTTACCAAGTTTTGGTTATCAGGATAATGTTGGCCTCATGAAATGAATTAGGAAGTATTGCCTCTTCTTCAGGAAGAGTTTGAGGAGGACAGGTATTATCTTTGAATGTGTGCTAGAATTCACTAGTGAAGTCATCTGGTCCTGAACTTTTACTTTTTGGGAGCTTTTGATGATTGTTTCAATTTCCTTGCTGTTGATCAGTTTATTTAGATTTTCCAGTTCTTTTGTGACTCAGTCTAAGAAGGTTATATATTGCTAAGAATTTGTTCATTTCTTCTAGGTTATGGAATGTGATGGCATATAGTCTTTCATAGTACAATTCTTGTATGATCCTTTGTGTTTTTGTGATATCTGTCATAACATCTCCTCTTTCATTTCTGATTGTGTTTATTTGTGTTTTTCTCTTTTTTCCTTAGTGAGTCTAGTAAAGAATTTATAAATTTTATTAATCTTTTCAAAGAACCAGCTCTTTGTTGCATTAAATTTTTCTGTTGTCTTTTTTTTCTGTATTTCATTTAATTCTACTCTAATTTTTATTATTTCCTTCTTTCTGCTGACTTTGGGTTTAATTTGTTCTTTTTCTAATTCTTTAAGATGTAACATTAGGTTGTTTATTTGGGATTTTTCTTGTTTCGTGGGATAAGTCTGTAATTATATAAATTTCTCTCTTATTACCACTTTTGCTGCATCGCCAAAGTTTTGGTATGTTGTATGTTCATTCTCATTTGTTTCTATGTATCTTTTCACCTCTCCTTTTATTTCTTCTTTGACCCAGTCATTCTTTAGTAGCATGTTGTTTAATCTCCACATATTTGTGGTTTTTCCCACTTTCTTTTTTAAGTTGACCTCCAATTTCAAAGTATTGTAGTCGGAGAATACGCTTGGTATGATTTCTATCTCCTTAAATTTGTTGAGGCTAGTTTTGTCTCCCAGCATATGGTCTATCCTTGAGACTGTTCCATGGGTACTAGAGAAGAATGTATAATCTGGGTTCTGGGATGAAAGGCTCTGTAATTGTCAATTATGTCCATTTGGCTTAATGTGCATTTAAGGCCAATATTTCCTTATTGATTTTCTGTTTGGATAATCTATCCATAGCTGTCAATGGGCTAGTTAGGTCCCCTACTAAAATTGTGTTTTTGTCAGCTTTTTCCATTAGTTCTGTGAGAAATTGCTTTATATATTTTGGTATTCCCTGATTGGGAGCTTACAAGATATGACAATTAAGTTCACGAACAAATCCTAGAAAAAAATGCTACATACCTCATTGCTGAATATCACTATGGTCACCTTCAAAGTACTCCCCTTGGGAAGCTATGTCCCGATGCCAGCACCTACTCCACCCTTCAAAGCAATTTTAAAACTTTCTGGGCCAGCTGAGCCGCACGTTGGTTAAGAGTTGGCTTGGGATGCCAGCTCTCTGAGCAGCAGGGCTCCAGTTTGGATCACACATGAGGGCCAGTGACACTGTGCCCTCGACAGCTAAGATGGTGAACAACCTGGAGCTGGGCTACCATGAGTCACTGGTGACAGTATAGGCTGCAGCCCCTGCTGAAGTGAGCTCCTGTGAGCTACCATGAGTGGCTGGCAGCCAGCATGAGCAGCTGGCAGCCAGTGTGAGCTGCCGTGAGCCGATGTGAGCAGCCATCCAATGGCTGGCCAGTGATTGCCTCAGCCAGGAAGAATGCAATCATCACAATACCAACATAGGCCAGTGAAGCGATGTCCTCCACAATTAGACTGAAGAACAAAAGGACAGCAACTTGTCTGGTTTCCTTCCCGATTCCCCAGTGCTGTTCCCCTCCCCCAATTCCCCAATAAAATATTAATATATATATATATATATATTTTTTTTTTCCCTGGAATGGCTATCCAAGCTGTGATTGTGTTACCCTTGATTTACTGAATGTCATCAAAATGTCTTCCTTTCAATATGTCCTTTATCCTTTATCTTCAGGTAAAGAAAGAAGTCACTGGGGTCCAGATCAGGTGAGTAGGGAGAGTGTACCAATACAGTTATTTGTTTACTGACTAAAAACTCTCTCACAGACAGTGCTATGTGAGCTGGTGGGTTGTCATGATGCAAGAGCTATGAATTGGCAAAAAGTTCAGGTTGTCTAACTTTCTCTTCTCATGAAGTCTTTTCAGCACTTCCAAATGGTATACTGGTTAACTGTGCATCCAGTTCATACAAATTCATAATGAATAATCCCTTTGATATCGAAGAAACTTAGCAACAAGGTCATGAACTTAATTGTCAGGCTTTGTATATATTGGTAAGTGTTATATGTTCTTGATGTATTGTCCTCTTTATCATTATGAAATGTCCATCTTTGTCTCTTGCTACCTCTTTTATCTTAAAGTCTATTTTATCAGATATAAGTATGGTTACTTGTTTAGAGTATCATTTTCTACCCTTTTGTTTTGTGTCTATATTTGTCCTTGTAGCTGAGATGTGTCTCTTGAAGGCAGCATATGATTGGATTTTGATTTTTTAATCCAATCTGCTACTCTGTGTCTTTTTATTAATGAGTTCAGTCCATTTACATTTAGGGTGATTATTGATATATGAGGATTTCCAATAGCCATTTTACCTTTTGTGTTCTGGTAGCCTGGTGTCTCCATTGTTTCTTTGCCCTTGTGTTTCTGTCTGTTATTTTAGTTTGATGGTATTCTATGATTTTTTTCTTCCGTTTCCTTTTTTATGTGTCTCAATAGGAGATTTTGTGTGTGCATGTGCTTACCATTAAGTCTGTGTAAAAGAAAGTTTCATATACAGTAGTCCTTTTCTTCTACATGCATCTTATTTCCATTCTTCTTTGCAAATTCAGTCCTTTACCTCCTTTCTTTTTCTTTTTTATGTTTTTACCTCCTTTAACCTTTATGTTATATTTAAGTGTATAGTGTCCTATTCTGAATAGGGGTTTAAATTTCCTGCTTCTCTCTGTTTGTCATCTTACTCATAGTTTTGTAAGTTTTGTCTTTTTGTTTCAAGTAGAATAACTCCCTTCAGTATTTCTTGTAATGAAGGCTTTGTGGTAGAAAATTCCCTCGGTTTCTGTATGTCTTGAAAGGTCTTTATTACTCCTTCATATCTAGAGGATAACTTTGCTAGACATATTATTCTTCGCTGGTAAATTCTCTATTTCAATTGTTTGAATGTTTAATTCCACTCTTTCCTTCTGCTGAAAATCTGATGATAGTTGAAATGGGCTTTCCTTTATAGGTAACTGTATTTTCCCTGACTGCCTTGAGAATCTTTCTTTGTCATTAATTTGGACAGTTTTAATGTAAAGTGCCCTGGAGAAGGCCTTCTTGGATTGAGACAATCAAGTGTTTGCTTTATTTCTTGGATTTGAGGATCCAATTCTTTCCATAGGTTTGGGAATTTCTCACTATTTGTTGAATAGGCTCTCTGTTTTCTTTTTCCTCTCTTTTCCTTCTGGTATACCCATTATTCTTACATTGCTCTTTCTGGTGAAGTCAGATAGGTCTTGCTGAGTTTTTTGTTGTTTTTTTTTTTTTATTTCTCTTAACTCTCAAGCCTATCTCTTCTTCCATTTGCATCATTTCCAGATTTCTATCTTCAGTATCACTAATTCTTCCTTTATCTGGTCAGCTCTATTTCATAAGCTCACTATTTCATTCTTCATCTCTTTTATTGAGTTTTTCTGTTCCAGAATTTCTGCTTGATTTTTTTTTAAACTTTCAATTGCATTGGTAAAGTATACATTTTGTTTGTTAATTTTATTTCTGAGTTCATTAAACTGCCTATTTGAGTTTTCTTGCATCTTGTTGAGTTTTTGCAAAACTGCAGTCTTGAATTCTCTGTCATTTAAATCACGTATTTCCATGTCTTTAAGTTTATTTTCTGGAGATTTTTCTTTTTTTTTTTTTCTGACCTTCATTGTTCATGGTATACCTTGTTACCTTAGTTGTTCATTGTATATAACAGGTTCTTTCTGTGCCTAGGCATATGGGAGTGAACTCTGCAGCAGGTTGATAGGAGGAGGTCTTTCTTTGGTGTTCTAGTAGGTGGCACTGAAGCATTCTACTTCCTCTTGCAGTTCTCCAGCTTCATGGATCTCTGCTGGGCAGTGAAAAAGGCTTTGTATTCCCTGGGAAGGTGGGTGTCTCCTCTGTGACCAGGTCACCTCAGTCTTAGGGCACCACATCCATGGGAGAATATGGTGGGAAATGGGGTTCTGAGTCCCTGAAATCTCAGTGTTGGCCCTGGAGCCAGATACAGTGCTGTGTTGCCTGAAGTATGCCAGGTGTCCCCACCAGGATCAGCCCCAAAAGGTGGGGGCGGCGTGCACTGGGAGAGGGTGCTGGTATGTTTGTGGCTTTGTTCTCCTCCCAGTAGTGGCAACTGCCAAACCTCAGTTTCTTTACCTATGTCCACACTTGTCATTGGGATTAGCCACAGTGTGCATCTGCCACTCAGGAACTGCCTTTCCAGTTCTCAGGGCTATAGATATTCTGCTCTGTAACCCAACACTCACCACTATAGTTTCTTCTGGGGTCCACTAGCTCTGGGAAGGTGGTGGGGAGATGACCAGGCTCTGTGGCTTTGTTTTCTGACTGGTAGTGGCAGCTGCTGTTGCACTTCTGTATTTGGTCTCTACCCTGATTACTAGGTTCAGCTGTGTTATATGCTGACCATTCCGGTAGGAATGCTTGGAGCCACAGAGAGTGCACTTGCAGCCTGAATCCTCCCCTCTCCCAGGACCAACAGTCAACTCTGGGCTGCATCCATGGCACAGGCCTTTGCTCTTCTCCCTTCCCTCCTCCTCTATTTGCCCCAATTCACCCACCTTGAGATGTTTCAATATATGGATCTCTCAGATGTTGTGTTTTGTGGAAGGAATCCTTTGTTGAATTATAGCTGTTCAGCTTATTGTAACTTCAAGGGGAAAGATCACGGGGCCCCTTACACTGTCATGTTTTTGACGTCACCAAGAAACCTCTTTTTATTGCTTACCTAGATCCTTCCATCAGAAAGGTCTTTTCTTCCCTACATTTGCTATAACAAGAGGCATGACCTGCTTTTTTGTGTATCTAAAAGGTAATTAGTTCAAGACTCTGGTATGCACAATTAAATTTTTGTCTTATACATTCACTGTCTTTAATCAGAAAATCATCTTGAGTAAGTCTCATTGACAATAGTGTAAATTGAGGGACTGGTAAAAAGCAAGAAAAAAGAATGGATATGACAGACTGTTTGCTTTGGAGGCATTCATTCCAAATGAGTTCTTCAGACACATACATACCAACAGGTCCTCTTGATCTCAGAAATGGGTCCCCCAGCCCTAGACTCTTATGTTAGATCTAAAGAACTTATTTCTGTCGGTCTTTTCCAGGGGCCAAGGGACCAATCATTACTGGGTTGTTTTATCATTCTGAAAGAAGCAGTATTTAATAATATCAAAATGTAATGTGTGTTTTTGACCAGGTCTTGCTGATGCACTCAAATTTATCACTGATTTGGAAAGCCTTTCAGAATCAAAACATGCTTACTCTGTACTCCAGATACCCTTGAAATGACATTTACATCTCCTCTTACTTTTATAATAGGAGATGACCTTAACAATATGGTCTGAAAAATTCCAAGTAAATTGGTTGGGAACTGCTTTCTTTTATTTTTTTCAATATGAAATAATAACCAACAGGACTCTATGAAATGTATTTTGGGGTATAAACTTGTATAATCCCTTCTAGCTGCTCTCCCCAGCCACATGCGTATATTCCTTCACCATCTCCACTTTAATGAAATTATCTACATTTTTTTTTCTTTGACATACCCCTTTCAGTTTACTCCCTGAAATGCTCATTTTGGATCACATGGGCTAATATTGAAATGACCCCTCCTCAGGGAGGAAACATTTCATCATGCAGTTCCTGGTCACTGAATATTTATGAATGTGCCTCTGAACATCCATATAAGCCCCTTTCCCCACCGAAATGTTCCAGCCACACATGAATGTGTATTTACTTTTTTTTTTTTTTTTTGTGAGGGCAGTGTCACTCGCCCTCATAAGTGGGACCCGAACCGGGGCCCCTGGCTTCCCAAGCCAGCGCTTAACCACCATGCCACTCGGCCAGCCCTGAAAGTGTATTTAATGTGTGTTTAAAGGGAAACAGAACTATCATTGAAATACAGATTTTTAAAATGTATAGAACCTTGAAGCTGATTTAATAAACACATATATAAAATAAATTTTTTTAAAAATAGAATCTCTTTGAATTGGCTTCTTGAAGTGTCAACTGAGCAAATGTTATATAATTTCCCCTTTATCACATTGTCGTGTCCCGCATGACAAGAGCAGTGGGAAACAAGAAGGTGCGGCAAAGGGTTAAGAAAGACAGGAGCCAAGAATAGAGTGTAAGCGGGCCAAGGGACTCAAGCCTCAAGGACTGAACCACTAACTGGGCCAACAGGTAGCTTTTATAGATACCTCACCCAGGAAGTGGGATTGTTTCTTCCACGGTCTGTGAGTCTCATGCTTGAGAACTTGCTTAAGCCAGATTACCCATGCCTGCAGGCTGCTATTACCAAAAGTCCCATTGTGTTCCAACAAATGCTATGCCTTCATGCTCACACACGCCTGGCGACCCCGGGAGATAAAGTCATTATGCTAAAAACTCACTAAAAAGGATTTATCTCTAAACCTACTGATAAGGGGATTGGAAGTCAACCAATATTGTTCCATCGGGTCCCAGCTTTCTGGGACGCCCTCTGAGGAAGCTTTACAGGAATCATTCCTCCTGGTCTCATGGGGTTTGAGACACCTCCTCTCTTTTAGGAATCAGCATGGGGGAACAGACGGCTGGGCAGCTGTGTAGCAACATCACATTCAGACTCAGAGAATTAGTATAATGTCCCCAAAGAAACATGTTGGCACTCAGGAGAGGTGGCAGGGGTGAATATGAGAAACATTTTCACTTTTAGGTTATGATGGAGAGATGGAGAGTCAGCATAGCTTCAAAAGTGGCCAAAGTCCCTAAAGAAAGAGGCCAAGAACTGGGTCAATGTAAAGAGTTAATCATGTATTTGTTCCTCCCACAGGCCAGTCTCTTGGATCTAGGTTGAAACCACTTTAGCATGGTAGATAAAAAACATAAGACTGCTGCCTTTCTGAGAATTCATTTTACTTGAGTTCTATAAACATGCATAAATGCACCCCTCCCTGCCTTCTAGAACTACTCTCCCTGGAGACAAAGAGCTCCAAATGACTATTATGAGACTGGTAACTTTTAAAAGCCAAAATTAAGTTTTTCTTTATGTTTTATTTTTTCATTTTTTAAAGATTTTATTGGGGAATTAGGGGCGGGGAACAGTGTTGGGGAACCGGGGAAAGGGAACAGACAAGTTGTTGTCCTTTTGTTCTTCAGTCTAGTTGTGGAGGACATTGCTTCACTGACCCATGTTGGTATCATCATTGTGCTCTTCTTGGGTGAGGCAGATCAGTCACCGGCCTCTGGATGGCCGCTCACAGTGGTTCTTGGCAGCTCACACTGGCTGTCAGCCGCTCACGCTGGCTGCCAGCCACTCACTGTAGCCTATGGCAGTCCACTGCAGCAGGGGCTGCAGCTATGCTGCCCCGGGGACTCACAGCAGCCCAGCTCCAAGTGGAGCTGTTGTTCACCATCTTAGCTATAGAGGGCAGTGTCACTGGCCTTCATATATGGGATCCTAACCAGGGCTGCTGGCGTCCCAAGCCAACTCTTAACCAACGTGCCACTCAGCAGACCCTAAGTTTTCCTTTAAAATTAGACACACCTATTCTTCTAGACTTCTGAGGATTTATACTCCCCTTCTGAATGTAATTTCTTTTTTAAGATTTTATTGGGAAATTGGTGGAGGGGAACAGCGTTGGGGAATCTGGAAGGGGAACAAACAAGTTGCTGTCCTTTTTTGTTCTTCAGTCTAGTTGCGGAGGACGTTGCTTCACTGGCCAGTGTTGGTATCATCATTGTGTTCTTCCTGGATGAGGCAGATCGGTCGCCAGCCTCTGGATGGTCACTAACCGTGGCTACTGGCAGTTCACGCTGGCTGCCGGCCACTCACTGTAGCCTATGGCAGCCCACTGCAGCAGGGGCTGCAGTCTACACCGTCCCCGGAGCTCACACAGCCCAGCTCCAAGTGTGAACTTCAATAGTGCTTCTCAGTTTCTCCTCTCCTCATGTAGGACAGAAAGGCTAGAGGGACTGGGTCTGGGTATTTCCTTTCCCCCAGGTAGGATACAACCCTAGCAGGTTAGGCTCCAATAAAAGAGTGTCTCCTGAGAGTGGACCTGTTGAGAACAAAATGCTCTAGTATATTTTAAACTGGTTCCTTTCCCCCTCTTTCTGCTGGAAACACAAGGGGATTTTTCTCTGATGTTCACTGTGAGGAACTGGTAGAGCACCTGGAGGTAAAGCTCACAAATGTGTGGAGCCCACCCCTATACCTGGGTCCCCTGGAAGTTTTTGACTCTCAGATTTGTCCACACTGAGCCTCCAGCAATTTGTCATTTACAGTTTAGGTTTTCCTGCCCTGGTACCAGTTCCCACAGAGGGTTCTGCTTGTGGGTTCCTACTCCAGTAATTTGTGACTCTCTGTATCTATCTGTCTATCTCCCAATTTGGGGGGCAGTGATTTGCCCTCACTTCTCTAACTGATTTAAGAAGGGCTATTGATTTTTCAGTCTGTTTTTTACTTGTTGTTAGGGACAGAGTGGTGACTTCTAAGCTTTTTACATGCTGGACCAGAAACTGCCTATTATCTCCTTTTTACATATAAGGACACCAATGCACAAAGAAATTTGGTAATTCGATCAAGGCCCTCCTGCTACTATGTGGCATGGCCAGGATTTGAATTTAGGTGTTCTGGTTCAAGAGTCCATGTGCTTAACTACTACACTATTGAGTAAAACAAGTCAGGAAAAAAAGGATGTTTTCTTATCATGAGATCTTTCATGTATCCTAAGCTACATTTTTGAAAAAATTTCTAAAACAATTAAAAGAACATGTGCCAGGAGGGTTGACTTGAAAATAATGATTACTGATCTTGAAGTAAATATAATAAGTAAACATTTTAGAGTAAAAGGAAAAAAAAAACCCACTCCTAAACCGACCTTTTTTACAGATTACGTTTCAGTTCTTGTCCATCTTCATGAATATTATACATGGTTATTATATATTATTCAACTTTTTTGCTTAACATCATATCACAGGAATTTCCTCATGTTTCCATATCTTCTTTACAAATCACATTTAATAGTTGTATAATATCCTACTTTAGTGATGAATGTGCTATAATTTTTTTTTTAAAGATTTTATTGGGGAATTGGGGGAGGGGAACAGCGTTGGGGAACTGTGGAAGGGGAACAGACAATTTGCTGTCCTTTTGTTCTTCAGCCCAGTTTTGGAAGACATTGCTTCACTGGCCCATGTTGGTATCATCACTGCGCTCATCTTGGGTGAGGCAGATTGGTCGCTGGCCTTTGGATGGCTGTTCACAGTGGCTCTTGGCAGCTCATGCCAGCTGCCAGCTGCTCACGCTGGCTATGGGCCACTCACTGTAGCCTATGGCAGCCCACTGCAGCAGGGGCTGCAGCTATGCCGTCCAGGGGACTCACAGCAGTCCAGATCCAGGTGGAGCTGTTGTTCACCATCTTAGCTGTAGAGGGCAGTGTCACTGGCCCTCATATGTGGGATCTGAACCAGGGCCACTGGCGTCCCAAGCCAGCTCTTAACCAACGAGCCACTCAGATAACCGTGGATGTGCTATAATTTACAAAAGCATTTTTTTGTTGTTTGACATTTGATAATTAATACTTCTCATTTACAATAATTGATAATATTCCACAATTGTTTCCCTTCTATTGAGTGATTTCATTCAGGATAGTCACATAAATGTGATTACTGGGTCAAAGGGTATGGATAGATATATAACTGTTGCTAACTTTTGTCATACTTTCCAGGAGGGTTGTACCAATTTTCTGGGTTTCCAGCTTTGTGTGTGTGTGTGTGTGTGTGTGTGTGTGTGTGTGTGTGTGTATATATCTTAGGTTTAAAAGCAGTGTCAATACCAGGAGGCTCACATAGGCCCCTTTCATGAACTGATGCTTGACTTCTTTTCAAATTTTCACTTTATGTTACAGGTAACCTCGCAGATAGCAGACATTCCATAAATATTTATTGGATGGATGGATGCATGACATCTAGCTGACTTCTCCTAATTAACACATAGAAAGCTAGTGGCCGAGTTGAGATGAGGTCCTGATATATAATATAAAGCTCTTTCTCCTACCATAACTGTAGTTTTTACTTCATTCACCAACATTTACTATATACTTAGTATGTATAAAGCATAGTTCTGGAAGCTGGGAGTAGTAGTATTGATCAAACATAGTTTCACACATCATGGACCTCACAGTTTGATTGAGAAACACATGTCTTTCTGAATCAAGCTCTCATTTATAAAATAAGTATATTGATCTCAGAAATCCCTTCCACCTCTAAATTTCCCACTTCTAGATGCCATGACTCTAGAGTAAGTGTATTTTAAAAAGCAGTCTAAAGGAACTGGTGATTTAGGGTAATGCAAGGGAATCTTCTCTTATTCCTTCTCCTCATTCATTCATTCATTTATTTTTCTTTTCTATTTTAAGATTTTATTGGGGAATTGGAGGAGGGGAACAGCGTTGGGGAATCGGGGAAGGGGAACAGACAAGTTGCTGTCTTTTTGTTCTTCAGTCTAGTTGCGGAGGACGTTGCTTCACTGGCCAGTGTTGGTATCATCATTGTGTTCTTCCTGGATGAGGCAGATCGGTCGCCAGCCTCTGGATGGTCACTCACCGTGGCTACTGGCAGTTCACGCTGGCTGCCGGCCACTCACTGTAGCCTATGGCAGCCCACTGCAGCAGGGGCTGCAGCCTACACCGTCGCCGGAGCTCACACAGCCCAGCTCCAAGTGGAGCTGTTGTTAGCTGTAGAGGGCAGTGTCACTGGCCCTCATATGTGGGATCTGAACTGGGGCCACTGGCATCCCCAAACCAGCTCTTAACCAGTGCGCCACTCGGCCGGCCCCTGAATGTAATTTTATATTCAGTGCACAACCTGTTATTTGGAGGCTTATGATCAAGTATAAGAATTACACAAACCTTTCGTTCTCCTCCCTCTTTTCTCTTTGCTTGATCATTGGTCATTTCATTGCTCATTCAATCATGTGCCAGATGGGGAAGTCAAACAAGCTGTCAGTTGTTCTTGAGAATTGAGGTTTACTGGCAAAATGTACAGTGAAGTGAGTACCAGTTCTGGATTCTGAGGACATGGATTCAAGTTGTGCTATACCACTTACCAGATTAGACAATACATGCTGCCTGGTATTTGAGTTTGGAAGTCAGGCTCACTTTGGATTGAAACCTCAGCTCTACTGCTTACTGTTTGTGTGGATGTGGACAGGTGAATTAACTTTAATGAATATCAATTTATTGAGCTATTCTTTGGGAATGACAATAATACCTATCTCACAGTATTGTAATGGGACAATTTACATGTGAAGCACTAGGGATTATTGTTATACCTAATGGTATCCACTGTTATCATAGTTGTATAAAATCAAATGTGTCCCTTAACCTTCTATCTTCAATGTCCTTACCTGTAAAATAATGTCTGTCTCACAGTGTTATAAGAGTTATCCTATTTGGTAATATGAAAGTACCATGCAAATAATGGGCAATAAAATATTACCATAGCAAATTCTAAAAAGCTTGTCAGAAGAGCAATAAAAAATCTCCTATATTACTTGGGGAAATTGTTAAGTGTTATCTACTACAGCTAAGTACTGTCAGGGAAGAACCTCAGCCTCATGGAGGCTGGGTAGACAAACAGGATGGCTTGCTACAACTCCACAGCTGCCAAAAGTAGACTCTAAGATGTAATGTATCAGAGCAAGACAGTTTATGATTCACAGCACAGCAAATGGCAGGAACATCAGAGGGATGTGCTGGTTCCGGCCACAGGAGGGGCCCAGATGGAAGCCATTCACATGTCAGGTTTGCAATATCTGAGGAACACAGGGTCCAGGGTTCAACAACTTTTGTAGTAAGCAGAAAAGAAACCATCTCCCCTGCTTCCCCTGAGGAGCAAGCAGCCACTGTGGTGGTTGTGACCTATTTCAGCTACAGGAACTGCTTAGTATCAGGGATGAATATAGCTTGAAGTTTGGCATACTCAGGAAGGACATGCAGGGATGCCTGGGGCCCATGATGGACTGTCGCTATTCCCAAATACATAGCTTATAAGCCAGTAATTCCATTCCTAGGTATATACACAACTGAAATGCATGTACATGTGTACCAAAAGACATACAGAATGTTCATAGCAATGTTATTTTTAACAGCCCAAAACTGGAAACGACTAAACTGTCCATCATAAAATGGAAAATAAATAATAGTATATGCATACAATAGACTACTGTATAATTACACCAGTAATTGGACAACTACACCAAACAACTGGGATGAATCTCATAAAACCCATGTTGAATGAAAGGCACCAGACACAAAAGAATATAAACTTTATGTTTTCACTTACCTGAGGTGAAAAGCAGGCCAAACAAATCTATGGTGATAGAAGCCAGAATAGTGGTTACCTTGAAGAAGGAGAGGAAGTAGTGATGGGAAAGGACCCTCTGAAATACTTGTGGTATTTCTTGATTAAGAGTTGTTTCCATGGGCAGGAGGGGTAGAGACACTGAATGAGCTGGTCCCACACCCATGAGGCAGTTAAATATCAAGAGGGATATCTTGGCTGTGGAGGTTCTCCTATGGAGGAGCAAGGGGTCCCAGCCTCACACCATACTCCCCAACCTAGGTTTCCAGTGCCAGGAAGAGAAATCCTCACAATTTCTGGCTATGAAAACCAGCAGAGATTGTGGCTCAGTGAGATGGTGGGCTGCTGGAGTCCCAGGCATTCCTCTTAAAGGGACCATACACAAACTCACTCTGAGCTACAGCTCTGGGGCAGCAGCTTGAAAGGTACCAGGGACATATGGAGAGGAACCAAATTATCTAGCTTCAGGAGGAGGTCTGGAGGGCCAGCTTTCTCCCAGACAGAGGTGCTGGTAAAATCCATTGTTTCTTTGTTGAGCCCCTCCCAGTGAGCAAACACAGGTAGTGACCATATCTGAGGCTCCATCAATCTAGTTAACACTCTTCACTACCATCACCACCCCTCCGTGATTCCCTGAGACCCTGCCCCACCCAACTTTTGGGCCCACCCAAGCCATTTCCAGTGGCTTTTCCATACAAATCGCCTGTCTTGGCTCATGCAGAAGACTTTCCTAAAATCTCTCAAAGGTTCACAAACTCCAAACAAGCAGCATCTGGCTTAGGTGTGTCCCTTACCTATTGCTGAGGAGCTCAAAGCCCGGCACTAGTGGCAGCCAGCCTTAGTTTGTGGTCTGGCCTCTCCCAGGCACATCCAAGCCCAGAGCAGGTGGTAGCTATCTGTGGATTGCTTTGTGGCTCATGACAAGTGGCCCTGGGACAGGACACAGGCTGTGGCTGAACTTCACCTGTGGCAGGGCCCCTCCCCAAAGGCCCCAGAGCTGGCATGCCTGGTGGCAACCTTTGGACCAAGCCCGAGCACCACACAGCTGCTTCTATGGATGACACACACAAAGGGCAGACTGGGCAGGCACCAGAGCCCTACTAAAGCAAATCCTGCTCTGTAGAGTCAGCCCCTGCACAACAGCTCTTCCACTTTAGTCACAGCCAGTCCTCACTCAATCAGCCCAAGAGTCAGTCCCTCTCACTGATGTGCCAATAACAATCAAGGCTCAACTACAACAGGAGGGCACACACAACCCACACAAGGCACACACTTGGAGCATCGAGCTCAGGTGACTAGGAGACTGCACCACTGGGCCCCACAGGACAACCACTACATAAGGCTACTCTATTATGACCAAAAAACATAGCAGCCCTGCCCAAATCAAGACAAACACAGGGAGACAGCCAAATTGAAAGACAAAGAAACATTCCCAAATGAAAGAACAGAACAAAGCTAAACAATCTACTAGACACAGAGTTCAAAATCCTGGTTATAAGGATGCTCAATCATCTAAGTAAGATCTTCAACAAAGAGATAGGAAACATAAAAGTGGAGATAGAAAACATAAAAAAGAACTTCAGAAATGAAGAATACAATAACTGAAATGAAGAATACATCAGAGGAAATCAACAGCAGATCAATAAAGCAGAGGTTTAAATCAGCAATTTAGAAGATAAGGTAGCAAAAAACACCCAAAGAGAACAGCAAAAAAAAAAAATCCCCAAAGAATGAGGATAGTTTAAGGGGCCTCTGGGACAGCATCAAGCATACCAACATTTACATCACTGGGGTAACAGTAAGAGAAGAGAGAGAGCAAGGAATTGAAAACCAATTTGAAGAAATAATAACAAAAAAATTCCCTAACCTGGTAAAGGTAATAGATATACAAGGCTATAAAGTGCAAAGTCCCAAACAAGATAAATCCAGAACAACCCACACCAAGACACACTGTAATTAAAATGCCAAAGGTTAAAGACAAAGAGAGAACTTAAAAGCAGCAAGAGAAAATGAGCTAGTTACCAATAAGGGAGCTTTCATAAGACTGTCAGCTGATTTCTCAACAGAAACTTTACAGGCCAGAAGGGATTGACATAAAATATTCAAATTGATGAAAAGTAAAGACCTACAACCAAGATTACCCTACCTAACAAAGTTATCATTTAAAAATCAAAGGACCAATAAAGACAAGGAAAAGCTAAAGGAATTCATCAACACCAAAACAGTATTATAAGAAATGTTAGATGGGCCGGCCAAGTGGCTCAGTTGGTTAAGAGTTGGCTTAGAGTGCATGCTCTGAGCAACAGGGTTGCCAGTTTGATTCCCACATGCGCCCTAGCTGAGCTGTTCTTGAGCTGCCAATAGGTGGCAGGGTCACTCAGCTAGTATAACAACAAGATTGCCTATTTGATGGTGGGCTATGCCGTGAGCTTAACCAGATGGCGACTGGTGCCCTCCACAACGAAGACTGAAGAACAGCAACTTGGCAGTTCCCCTCCCCCAATACCCCAATTTAAAAAAATCTAAAAAAAAGAAATGTTAGAGGGACTTTTTTTTAAATTATTTTTTAAGTTTTGGCCTTTTTTCATCTCTGAGATTTTTTTTTATTGGGGATTTTAATATAGATTTTATTACTCGGCCATAAAAAAAGAACAAAATCTTGCCATGTGCAATACCAGGGATAGATCTAGAGGGTATTGTAGTGAGTGGAGTAAGTCAGACAGAGAAAGACAAATGCCATATGATTTCATTTATAAGTGGAATCTAAAGTACAAAATAAATAAAACAGAAACAAACTCATAGATACAGAGAACATTTTGATGGTTGCCAGATAGGAGGGTTTGAGGGGGTGAGAGGGGAGAGGTGAAAAAGAGGAAGAGATTAAGAAGTACAAATTGGTAGTTACAAAACAGTCATTGGGGTGTAAAGTATAGCGTAAGAAATGTAGTCAATAACATTGTAATAACTATGTATGTGTTGGATGGGTAGTAGAGTTATTTGGGTGATTATTCTGTAAGTTATAAAAATGTCTAATCACTATGTTGTACACCTGAAACTAATATAATATTGTATGTCAATTGTAATTGAAAAATTTTAAAAAGTATATTAAAAAATAGTTGGTTCCATGGGTATATTCACTTTGTGACAATTCATCAAGTTGTAAATTTATAACTTGTGCACTATTTACATATAAGTTATGTTTCAGTAAAACAGTTTTTCTAAAGAAATGGGGCTAAGTAGGAAGAATGGAATGATTGGGCATGCTACCACCATCCTGCTTAATGATGAGCACCTCCTGCCTGCAGCAAAAAGGCAGGCAGCAGTTAGCAAGTTAGCTCTTCTGTTGGGTTGTCAGAAAAGTCATGACACATTTTGTCTGTTTTTCAAAGGTCATTTATTTATATAAAGAACAAAGATCAATCAAAGACATATTGCCCATTTTGTTCGATAATCTTTTGCCATCTTTCAGTGAGCTTCATAATTCCTCATTCATAGAAGGACCTGTCTTTATTTGTGAAAAACTGAACAAGGTGCTGATTTATAGCCTCATCTGAATTGAACGTTATATCACACAAGGAGTTTTGAAGAGAGTGAAACAAGTGGAAGTCTGACAGCACAAGGTCAGGTGAGTATGGTGGGTGTGGCAATACATCCATCCAAGCTCCAATAATTTTTGACGTGTGATCAAACTTGTGTGTGGTTTGGCGTTGTCATGATGGAACACAACTCCTTTACAATTAACAAGCTCTGGACGTTTCTGGATGATGGATTCGTTCCAACTGTCCATTTGCTGACAGTACACATTTGAATTGATTGTTTGGTTCCTTGGTAGGAGCTTGAAAAACACGACACCTTTAAAATCCCACCACACTGAGAGCATAACCTTCCTCTGATGAATATCTGCTTTCTATGTCGTTTGAGGCGAATCATCACATCGGAACCAAGACCGTTTGAGTACCACATTGTTGTAAACAATCCACTTCTCATCACCAGTTATCAGTCGCTTCAAAAAAGGATCGTTTCCCTCACGTTTAATGAGCATATTACAGATGTTTATACGCTCCATCAAATGAACTTCTTTGAGTTCATGCGGAACCCAAATATCGAGCTTGCTTACATATTCCAGCTTCTTCAGGTGGTCGTGAATGCTTGAATGATGGATGTTCAATGTTTCTGCAATCTCTCATGTCGTGTAACGTGGGTTAGACTCTATCAATGCCTTTATTTTGTCGTCATCAACCTCGGTGGGCCTCCCTGACAGAGGAGCATCATTGAGATCAAAATGATGAGCACAGAATTTCATGAACCATCATTGTTGGCACTGACATTCTTATAGAACACTGTCACCATAAACTTTATGCAACTTTACACAAGCTTGATGCACGTTCTTCTCTTTATGGAAGTAAAACAGTAAAATATGGCAAAAATGCACAGTTTGGTCTTCCATCTTCAACCTGCTGTAAAATCTCCAAAATTCAACCAAATTGCTCTTTTTTTTTTTTCAAAAATGAAGCTAGAACTGTCAGCTGTCAAATGATATAGCAATAACATAGATGTGAAATAGCTCTAGTATGTCCAAAAATAAACTAGTGCCATCTGTCACAAACATGTGTCATGACTTTTCCGACAACCCAATATAATAGCAAGATGAGTCAGCCTCCTTTCCAGTACATGGCCTCAGTCATCTGAAATGGAAGTCCCTCACCATCACAGATAGAGACTCTCCTAAATGAGCATTAACAAGGACATCACCAACATTCCATGACATAATAATCATACCATAAATGACCTGGGAAGCCTTGCTTCTAAGAATTCCCAATTGCCACCCTAAGAATCCCCAATTACCACCAGTCCTCCTATTACTGACCATTATAGATTCTTCCTGATTAATTAACTAGGAGGAGAGGGATGATGAGGCTTTTGGTGTCTGTCAGACCTTAGCAATTTTGACCAGGCTTCTATTTACGCTTAAACTGGAGATGTGAGCTTCTTGTATCCTAGCTTTCACCAAGAGGAAAATTCTAGCACTGGGTTATTTGAACAGCTTATGGGTACTACCAAAACCTGTAAGTTGGCAGTCGCTGTAGAACTTTCCTCAGACAGCTGCTGAAAATTATTTTTAATAAGTAGGAGGATGGGGGTGAGGTGCCAGCTGCTGGGAGACAGTGGGGGAGGTAAGCAACCTAATTTGGGGTAGGAGTCTAGGCAAAAAAAAAAAAAAAGCCTTATTTCTCAGCATGGACTCCCAGTAACAGAAATAGATTTTGGTTCTTTCTGTTACTCTTTTTTTTTTTTTTTTTTAGATTTTATTGGGGAATCGGGGAAGGGGAACAGACAAGTTGCTGTCTTTTTATTTTTCAGTCTAGTTGCAGAAGACATTGCTTCACTGGCCCATGTTGGTATCATCATTGCATTCTTCCCGGATGAGGCAGATCGGTCACTGGTCTCTGGATGGTCGCTCACTGCGGCTATTGGCAGCTCATGCTGGCTGCCAGCCGCTCACGCTGGCTGCCGGCCACTCACTGTAGCCTATGGCAGCCCACTGCAGCAGGGGTTGCAGCCTACACTATCGCCGGGGCTCGCAGCCCAGCTCCAGGTGGAGCTGTTGTTAGCTGTAGAGGGCAGTGTCACTGGCCTGCATATGTGGGATTTGAACCAGGGCCCCTAGCATCCCAAGCCAGCTCTTAACCAATGCGCCATTCAGCCGGCCCTTTTCTGTTACTCTTTAACTTAACAATTTATCATTTCTAACATCTGTTGGGCTACACAGAAATATTAACAGAGTCTGAATTTATTTCCCTAATAAGCTGGAGTTAATGTAACAACAGTTTTTGGTGCTCCCAGAACAGAATAGAATAGAATATATTTACTAATATATAGCATATAAAGTCAGTTAAAATTAATAATATTTAGCAATCAGTTAAAATGAATTTGGCTAGATTTTTGTCAGTAGGGCAATAAGTTATTCAAGAGAGCTGTAGTTAGCTACAGCAGAACTTGGTCTACCAAGTGCATGCAGCTTAGAAACAGAGGAGAGGTAAAAATAATAATAAAATTCCCAAAATAATCACATGAATGTTTAATTCACCAGAAAGAAAAAAACAAAGACCTCATTGTTCTTAAATACATTTAAAGAAAGACAATAGGCAGATACAGCCCCCAAAAATATTTTTAAATAAAAAAATTACTAATTTTTTAAACCTAGCTGATTAACTGCTTTTTACCATCATAAGCTATGGTTGTTATATAATAGTCAGATATTGCAATATATTCATAATTTTATCTTATTTCAAATGTGTACTTGTTTTGCCTTAATGAGCTTCACCACTTTCAGCTTAAATTCGTGAAATGCTAACTCAAAAGGGAGGACTGTTCTTTTAGCATTACATATTAATCTTATAAATAATAGCAGGCAGGGGCCACCTGGAGTTTTTTAAAGAGCACGGGGCAGGCTATTAGACCTCAGTTGTAACATCAGTTGTGCAACTAACTAGCCAGTTAGATCGCAGTTGTTACCCCCTTATCTGTAAAATGAGAGCCTTAGAAAAGATGACCACATCAATCCAGGCCCCTGACACCTTTGACTCTTTAAGTTACAATGGCAAACATTTAACAACTTGATTTGAGCAAATTACCCTGAATTTCCTAGAAGGTACCTTTCTTGTTGATTTGCATCATGCACGTCCTACAAAAAGGTGCAGAACATCCTATTCACCAGAGACTTCTGTTCATTCCTCGGGGTCTACCGCCCCCTGCAGGCACTCCCCGGGACTGACTCGCCTTGTGATCATGGCACGTCTCCGTGGAAACAGACTCACTCACCACTCTTGCTTCACTTAAATCACTGGGCACAGGTACGAGCAGGGCAGAGCATACGTGCCTTTTTCCTTACAGCAGAGACAAAGGCCAGTTAATAAAGACCCAAAGAAGAGGAAGGGCCCTCAGGGGTTAGAAGAGAGAAGGAAAGAAGGTGAATTTCAGCAATCCTGACAGCAGGGTATGAAAGAGTAGCTTTATTTACTTTATCTAATCCCCTAGATCTCTAGCTGGAATTTCATACACATTATTCATCAGAAACTTGGAATTTTTCACAGCAGAATACGTATAATCTATTATACTGCTACGATAATAGAGAATGTTTTAACCAGAGAACTTGTATCCCTTTTTATGTGTTAGTAAATGGTTGTTCAGTGCTTCTCTATGGATGAGTTAAACCATTCCTCAATGGGGTGAATACTATCTTTCCATTCTTTCTCACTCACATGAAAAATCACTTTAATTTACCGTCGTGCAATGGTAATAAAAGTGGGTAGAAGTCATCTTTTCAGTATCTGAGCACAATTCTGGAAAATGTTTGACTGCCAACAGTCTTAATTATTAGTGTCTTTGTACCTAATTGATTTAGTCAGAGAACATGTGGTATAGTCATTTGAATACTATTTGATTCTGGTGATAATGGATTGGTGGAGCATGTTTCCATTTTGCTCACAAATGGTTTAAAATGTTTCAGCTTTGCATTGTGGACAGTTATACATTTTCCCTTTAGAGTCTGTAAAGTTAAAGATTCTTCACATTTTTTAAAAACCTTTTTTTCCCTTTTTGTGTCATCACACAACAAAATGTTATTTTAAATGCCTTTTTCTATGGTCACCTCTGGTCTTTTCATGCCTTAATTAAAGGTGGTGGCTATAAAGAATTGTGGTAGCCAGTGACGTGTTGGAAAGGCAGGCGGCGATATTCAGGGAAGGAGTCTGGTCATTAGAAACTACCTGCATTTCTCAGAGAATCAAACAACAAGAATGCTGCAAATCAGAGAAAAACAAGAGGAAAGTCCCACTACCTCCCTTGGTTCATCTCTTTCTTCCTTTCCAGTGACAACAGCACTAGTAGGAAAATGAAACATGCAGGAGACTCATACACAATGGTGCCTACCATGTCCTCAACCACACACCCACAAGTTCATTCTTGAAGCTTGCATTGCTCACTGCATGTACACATAGATCTTGGTTCATCATGGCAGAAGTTTAAAAATTTGGAGATTAACCTGGTTCTGCTTATTCTCAGACATGAACTGAATTCTAGCATCCAGTTTTGGAATGGGTAAAGGACCATATTATTAGGTTATTTCTAGAGATAATTCAACTTTCAATTTTTCAACTCTACGATGGTGTGAAAGCCACATGCATTCAGTAGAAACCGTACTTTGAATTTTGAATGTGTATCCTTTCCCAGCCAGCAATACTCTTATGATACTGGGCAGTGGCAGTGAGCCGCAGCACATAGGCACACGATCATGAGGGGAAACAACGGATACTCTACAGTGTATGCGTTGCCAGCATTACTTGGATATTGTTCTGAGCATGTTTAAAGTAGGGTAGGCTAAGATATGATATTTGATAGATTAGGTGTATTAAATGAATTTTGATTTACGATATTTTCAACAAGATAATTTTATCAGGATATAACTCCATCATAATTCGAGGATCATCTGTATATTCTAAATTGTTCATTTTCTGAGGGTGGAATTATTATTTTTTATTAAATTTTTATTTTGATATAATTGTACATTCACATGTAGTTGCAAAAATAATACAGAGAGAGCCCATATAGCTTTTGCCCTCCTGATGGTCACATCTTACAAAGTTGTAAAGTATAGTATCACAAGCAGGATATTGAGACAGTGAAGACATAAAACATCTCCATCACTACAAGTATACAGAGTTGCTGCTGAGACCATCCACTAAGATTTATATTTTGGTTATTATATTTTTCAGTTCTCAAATTTCTATTTTATTCTTCTTTATATCTTCTATTTATTTACTGAGGCTATTTATTTGCTGAGATTAATTTTTTTTACTAGTTTAAGTGTGTTCATAATTACTCTTTGAAGCATTGTTATCATGACTGCTTTAAAGTTTTTTCAGACAATTCTAACATTTCTACCATCTCACTGTTGACATCTATTGATTGTCTTTTTTCATTCAGTTTTAAATCTTTCTGGTTCTTAGTATGACATTTGAAACCTGGGCATTTTTTTTATTATGTTATGAGACTTTGGATGTTATTTAAACCTTCTGTTCTAGCTGGCATTTCTTTTAACACCACCCCAGCAGGCAAATGAAGGGCGCCATCTTTTTATTAATACTACCAGTAGATGTACAAGTCCACGTTCTCCATTCAAACTCTGTTGATACCTCCAGTGGGGATCCCTCATTACTGCTGGTGGGGATGGGAGTTCTTGCTCCCAATATGATCTCCACTGATGCCACATTGGAGGAGGCCTTGTTACTACCGGTTAATGATGAAAGACTGGTTTCCCACTCTTCTGAAACTACTCCTGCAAAGAAACAGAGGGTTGCTTCCTTACTGCTGAGTAGGAGTAGATGTCCAGGCTCCCTGTGTAGTATCCACTAACACCATGGGAGCAGGGGAATCCTCATGGGGATGAAACTCCCAGCTCCCTACTAGGCCTTCTCTAATATCACCTTGGAGGGAGTTTTGGGGCACCTCATTACAGCCTTTTGAGGGTAGAAGTCTAAGCTCCCCACTCGGCTTCTGCTGAAATGGGTGTAGGTGGCACAACAGTTTTTTTTCTGTAATGTTTGGCTTGAGTAAAGCAGACATTTTCAAAGTGTTCTGTCTTATGTGAGATTGAGCCCAAGTATGGGTGTGTGTGTGTGTGTGTGTGTGTGTGTGTGTGTGTGTGTTGCCAGAGCCACAGGCCATGTTAGGCTGGGATCTGCCATCAGTTATTCAGGTTACACCATAATATAATAATCTAAATATTTTTTATTGGGAAGGGCATCTTCTTCTAATTTGTACAAAGGTAGTACTACATGGGCTAGCAACAGCCCTAAATGTCTAGGAGCCATATTTACATTAGATTGCAAGGTAATCCCCCAATATGTAATAGCCTCTTGAGTTAAAATTTAATTGAACTGGGTATACATAAAGAATATGGCAAACCACATACTTGTAAGCACAACTTATATCCAAAACTGATCAACTGCCACAAATAAGAAGAAAAACTACAAAGCCATGAAAATTTAGTTTCCATCCGAAGAAACTCAGATATGATTGTAGAATCACTGTTGGTAATATTTTAGGAAAATATTTTAGGGAAAATGTACCAGGAAAAAAGTAAATGTTATCTCTGTTTATCAAAGAGAGGATTCTAAAAATTGCAAATAGTTGACCTAATGTGAAACCTTGGAAAATTCCAGAATGAATTTTTAAACAGATGGTTTGTGATGGTTTAGAAAATAGAGAGCCAGCATAGATTTATCAACAAGACATATATAGAACTATCTATATTTTCCTTTTTGAAATGGGTAAGAGAGACATATCAGAGAAATGTGATTTAGGATAACATTTGAAACAGTGTATTACAATAGACTTGCAGGAAAAAATTAAAATCTGAGAAATGTGGGTTGGGTAATAGGGGCATACGTGAAACACCCTTAAAGCAAAGACTGTATTGTTAGTAGACTGAGCCAATTCAGAAGATTTTCCTAATCCTACTCAATAATTTTACAAGTGATTTGTAAGAAAATAGATGGCATGTTTATGGGGCAGGTACAAGATGGTTACGATTACAAATATTAAATAGACCTAGCTTTCAATTCTGAGTTTACAAACTTGCCAGCCTCAGTGTCCTTATCCATAAAATAGAAATAATAATGCTAATTACTGTAATTAGCATTTATTGTAATTAGCATATAATACAATTGTATTCATCTATAATGTTGGTATGGTACCAAATAAAACATTGTAGGTAAAGCACTTAAATGCACAGGACCTTGTAAAATTCACTAATTTGGGGAGTTTTTTTGCTTTTGCTTCTGTTATCACATTTGCTGGTGACATATACTGGCATGAGGATGATAAGATTAACCTTTAGTTTCTGGTTAACAGAAACAAAAGGGCCAAAAATTGGAATGAATTACCATAATTTGATATGAAGAAGATTTTAAAGTTGTCCAAAGGGGTCTTACCAGATGCTATCAGTGTGATCATAGAATAAACAATCCCAAACCTTCTCAGGCCACATCCCAGGAGAATTTTCTGTAGAACAGACAGTTATGGCCGTTCTGTATTCTGTACTTGTCAGCACATTTGAAAATCTGAGTTTGGTTTTGGGTGCTCTATTGTCAAAGAGAAAATAATAAATTGGACTGTCTTTAAAGATGAGTCATCAAGGTAATGGACAGCCTGGAAATCTTGTAATAAAAAGACTAGATAAAGGGAGCATGTCACCTGGAGAAGAGAAGGCTTAGCCGGGACATAATAGCTATGTTCACAATTGGAGACTATTGCATGGAAGAGATGTCTTTTTATGACCTTTGAGGATGCTAGCAGTGAGTGTAGACACAGAGCATTTGATATTGGGGGTTAGAAAAAAACCAACATTAAAAGAACTAAGAGTCTGTATTTAGCTGCTTTTTTTCTTCCTAGATCAGTGTAAGTGCTCTGCTCTGACACTTTTTAAATTGAAAGAAGCACTCTGTTTCAACTCAAAGCAACATGTAGGTCATTATTTCCAACCCCTCCTAAGAATTACCATTGTGGGACTGACAGATTGGCACGCTGGTTAAGAGTTGGTTTAGGACACCAGGTCTGAGCAGCAGGGCCCTGGTTCTGATCCCACATGAGGGCCAGTGATGCTGTGCCCTCTACAGCTAAAATGGTGAACAATAGCTTGATGTGGAGCTGGGCTGTCATGAGTCGCCGGTGACAGCGTAAGCTGCAGTGGGGCTGGCCGGCAGCTGGTGTGAGCTTTCGTGAGCTGCTGTGAGCCACAGTGAGCAGCCGTCCAATGGCCGGCGAGCGACTGCCTCAGCCGGGAAGAGCGCAATGATAATACCAACATGGGTCAGTGAAGCGACGTCCTCCACAACTAGACTGAAGAACAAAAGGCCTGCAACTTGTCTATTCCCCTCCTGCAATTCCCCAATTAAAAAAAAAAAAATCTTAAAAAACATAAAAATAAAATGTTCATTGAATTGTTTTTAGTATATTCACAGAGTTGTGCAATCATCATTGCATCAATTTCACAACGTTTTTATTACCCCAAAGAAAAACTCCATACGTTTTAGATATCACCCCCCCAATCCTGACATCTTCCTCCTCTTTTACTGCCATATCCCAGCTCTGGGCAACCACTAATCTACTTTCTGTCTTTATAGATTTGCATATTCTGGACATTTCATATAAGTGGAATCATATAACCTATGGTCTTTTGTGAATGACTTACTTAGTATGATGTTTTCAAAGGTCATCCATATTGTAGCACGTATCAGTACTTCATAGTTTTACAACCAAATAATACATTTTACTTATCTATGCATCTGTTGATAGACATTTGGACTTGTTTCCACCTTTTGGTTTTTATGAATAATGCTGCTACAAACCTCATATAAACTTTTTGAGTTTGTTACATTCCAATAAAAATTCTGTGGACATTTTTATTACAGTTGCATTAAATGTATAGATTAATTTAGGGAAAATTTAATTTTTATTACAATGCTGAGTATTTCCATCCAAGAAAATTGTTTTCTTTTATAGTTATTTAGGCCTTGTATATTGCCTGCCATAAAGTTTTAGTTTTCTTCATAAAATTCTGGTGCATTTCTTTTTTGTAATTTCTACTTATTTTATAATGTTTTACCATTTTGAATGGGATTTATTTATTTATTTATTTATCTTTAAAGATTTTATTGGGGAATTGGGGGAGGGGACCAGTGTTGGGGAATTGGGGGAGGGGACCAGCCAAGTTGTTCTTCAATCTTCGTTGTGGAGGGCGCCAGTCACCATCTGGCTTCCCGTTGGCAGCTCGTGGGCTCTAAGCTCAAAATGCTGTGTTCAAACTTAGTTGCGGGAGTCAAACCAGCAGCCTTGTTGTTAAGAGCGCATGCCCTATTCATTGAGCAATCCAAGCAGTAGCTCAGCTCAAGGTACCGAGTTCAGTCTTAGTTGCAGGTGGGCATAGCCCACCATCGAACAGTCAATCTTGTTGTTACACCAGCTGAGCCATCCTGCCACCAGTTGGCAGCTCAGCAACATCTCAGCTCGGGCACAGTGGTCACTGGCCCATGTAGGAATTGAACCAGCGGCCTCATTGCTCAGAGCTCACGCTCTAAGCCAACTCTTAACCAACTGAGCCACTCAGTCGGCCCCTGAATGGGATTTTTTAACTAAAATTTCTATTTGGTGATGGCATAGAAAAGAAATGGGCACAAAAGAAATACTTACAAATTATACAGGACAGAATTCTGGGCAGGGTTGTCACAGCTATTATCTTCCTTTCCAGGATGCCTAGGAAAATGTGAATGGAGAAATTATTTCATGGCCTAAGAAAGTTTTAATGGCTCTCTAATCTCATCAGGCCTTAATGATTGTCTTTTGAAAGTTTTCTTCTGAGACCCCATGGGAGAGTTTAGCAATCATAGGAAGGCATTTATTGATATTATTTGCCACAGAATTTAGGGTGCCATATCAATGATAGTACTGCCACATCTTATTACTGCCTACAATTTAGAATGTGACTAAATCCACCCTTTCCTTTGTTCTCTTCCAGGATTTCCAATGAACACTCCCCCAAACTCCAGATCCGGAGTCATAGTTACCTGAGGGCCGTAAGTGAAGTCTCCATCAACAGAAGCCTGGACAGCCTTGACCCTGCAGGTCTGCTCACATCACCAAAGTTCCGCTCCAGGAATGAGAGCTACATGCGAGCCATGAGCACCATCAGCCAGGTGAGCAATGTAGCTGCAAGTCATGAATTGTGCAAGGGGTAGTGGGCACTGAGAGGGCGTGAAGTGAAAAGGTCATCACACCCCAGTAGACCACTGCTGGATTAGGTAGGAAGTACAGCCTAAATGCTACTTGCATTCAGCCCAGCAAGCATCTGATATCAACCGTCTACCAACAGGGGAGGGGTTCTCTGAAGATGGATAAAGCACCTCAGGGGAATCCTTGGAAATTCATTAGCAACCAATCAGCACCAGCAAATTTGTCAATAAGAAGTTAATGGATGAGGCTTCAGTTGTAAAAATGCTTGAAGGATAAAAGGACAAGGGAGACATCACTGGCAAGAAAACCAAAGCAGTGTCTCATCCTAAAAGAATAAGTATTAAGCAGGTCATCAAAACAGGGACCCAGGCATAGTAAACAAGATATGATCTATTTACCTCAACTGGGTCTTAGGTGAATATTGTTTCTTAATAATGAGACAGAAGCCCACTTCTAAGAACCGGTATGCAGGACAAAAACTCAATAAAGGTGACTTATTCAGCTAAAGTTTTCCCAGTGTCTCCCATCAAAGGTCTTAGAGATTGTGGGAGAGGGGTGTGCTGCCTAAGTTCAGAGGCAGAGAGAATCTGGGACTCTTGGAGGGCCTGACCCTGCAGGTTTCAGGGGCTATCCGAGAATCAGAAGATGTTTCAGAGGCTTCCTCTGGGTGAACAAAATGAAAGTATTTTTTTTAATGATGTTTAGGAACTCTATATCACAATTTAAAAAATAAGGACTATACTATTAATTCAGTTAATATTCATTGAGCAAAACACTTGGCCAGATTATGCAAGTTATTCAGTGATGAATAATACATAGCCCTGTTCCCCCCCCCACCAAAAAAAAAAAAAAAAGCTTACAGTCTAATGGAGAGCATACAAAAAACCATAAAAGTTCTGTCATGAACATTATTTACTTGAACACCACAAAACACTCTGAGATAGGTAGGGCAAGAATTAACTGTAAAATCCACCTTGACTGGGTCAGACACCTGGCCAACTGCTTTATATTTTTCAAATATTAGTCCTTATAAACACTTTGTAAGATATGTAAGTAACAAGATATTAAATGAGAAATTATGGTCATGAAATTGTCAAGATCCTGAAGCGAAGGAAAAAAGATATTAAGTACCTAGACTCTGAAGAGAGAGTTTCTAGGCATGAGATCTAGGAATATGCATGCTAACAAATATTCCAAGAGATTCTAATAAAGTAGTATTTGAGCTTAACTTTCAAAAATGCTAGCCTAAAACAATATACAAGAACTAGTGAATGCTCTAGTTTGGTTGGTACTTAGAATGCTTGTAGAGGCAGCAATGGTAAATCTATTCTGAATTCTGTTCCAGGGACATTTTTATGCAAATGATCTTACATAGCCCAGGGGAGTGGACTTTCATCATTAGGAGTGGGATTGATTAAAGATTAATTAAAACTTCAGTTTTTAAGCAGGCAAGAGATATGATCAGAATTTTGATATAGAATAATTAATCTGGCAGAAAAATAGAGGAAAGATTGGAGATGATGAGAGGCTAGAGGCAGAGAAGCCAGTTTGGAAGACACTGTGATCATCAAGGTGAGTTATGCGACTGGTGGTGCTGTAGCTGATGGTGGTGGTGGAGATGGTGGTAATGGTGGTATAATGTGCTGATAGTATAGTGTGGTGGTGTTATAGATGAAAAAAATTATGTATTTGAGCAAAACATGATGAAATCATAGGCTAAGCACTGAAGCATCTCTGATCTGAAAAAATGAAACCCTGAAATAGGACCACTGCTCTCACTTTGTCCATACCATCAAAATAGAGCTCCCTGCTCAACATGGATTCTGGAAGAGCAAAGTCAGGGACCACAGTGAGGTTCCAGGAGCAGGGAAGGGTAGGAGTCAGGGAAAGCAGGCATATGGAATTTCAACATTTGCTCATTTTACACTTCCTTACTTTTAAGATATTTCCAAAAGCACGCATACCTCTTTGTGCTAGCTAATGCTGTCCAGTGATACTCACAAACCAACTCATAGGGAAATAGTTGGTGCCTCATTTGGTGAAATTTGGACTTGTTTTGTCCTTATTTTTCTCACAATAAACAATATAATACTTAAAACTTTTAAGCTGAACTTTAGTTTGGACAACTTCATGGTCACATATCTTCTGGAACTGAAAAATCGTCTCTAAGTCCAGCTGTCATACAAACAGAATACATCAGGGGGTTAAAATTTTTTGTTGGAAAAACATTTATACACATTCATTGATTTTATAACTTTACATGTTTAAAACAGGAGAACATGTCACTTTCCCATCAAAACATTGTGCCATGCAGATGCCTGCTTTTAGTCCCTGTGTCACAGATATGACCTTCCTTGAGACAAGATATATCCCTTCCTAATAATATCACTTTCTAGTGACAGGTTACTAAGATATCAACAAATCACTGAAGAAGCAAATGTGGGCCTTGATACTATGTTGGGTCAAGTTCTGCAATTCAATGGCATAATCATTTTGCTTTAAGTAAAATACAGAAAGAATAGCAATATTTCTATAAACTCAAGACTTTTCAAAAAGTGGTTGGTTTTTATGATGCTGGTGATATTCTCTTACAGATATTAGTAGCAGCTCTATAGTAGAGAATTTAAGTGCATTATATCGTACTCTCTTTTAAAACCTGATTATATATATATATATATATTTTATCAAAGTCTCCTAGAAAGATCAAAGTAAAATACTGTAAGCTAAGAAATTGGTCTGGAATAACTAAATTGTTTGTTTGTTTCTGCCATTCATGCCTCACAGAAATAAAATATCCCTTAAAACAGGTTGTGCTTGGGTGATAGAGAAAAATCGAACATCTTTTTTTATGGCTATTCCCTTTCTATGTTTTTACTACTTACATATCTAATAAGAATGAGGGCTTTTAAAAGTAAGGCTTGAGAAGAAAACATTTTAGAAAGTCACAATTTTTTTTAATATTTAGTAAAATAACTATCATTTCCAAATTACCTTAATTTATGTCTTAATTTATTTTAAGTTCAAATATTAAATATCTTCATCTGGAATGGTAAACTAGAAGCCCACAGATATATTTTGTCTGTAGCATATTGAATATTGACATCATTTTAAAATTAAGTGTAATTAGACAGTTATTGTGCTTAGTGGTAATACCTCAAATTAGCTGTGCCTTTTGACCTAGACCATTCCTTCATTTTATGATTCAAACTTACAAAAGAGTTGCATGTAAAATACAAAGAACTTCTGTACATCTTTGACCCAGACTTATATTCATTGATTATTAACACTTTGGCTCATTTGTTCCTCCTGACATCCCAACAATTAGTTGCAAATATCATGTCCCTTTACCTCTAAAAACACCTCCAAGTAATGCCTAAAAAACAAGGATATAGATAATATATGTGATTTTTAATAAGAATATATGTAATTAATAGCCTTGAAAATGTGCAGGGATTCTATCACATTAAAGTATGTGAAAATACTATTTTAAACTATAAAGAATTATTATTGAGAAACCCATGTCTCTTTTCTACTTGATATGCCTTAAGGAAATTAGTCACTTTTATCTGAAGTTTAAGAACTGAATCATTATCAGAATGCATCTTCAGATAACACTAAATGAGGATAGTCAAAAATTGTAATAGTTTTCAGTATGTGTTCTTAGCTTAATTGCAGTATAATCTGTTAAATTCTCAATTACTCATGAATTTGATGTTAAGGAAATTAGACATACGAAGTTCTGAAAGGTAACAAAAAAATTGAAGAATGCTCCCACTTCTCTACAAAGTGAGAAATTGGAGCACCTGGTTTAGCTTGCTTATTTTTTAATTAATTACTTAACTAATTTATTTATTTATTTATTTATTTATTTATTTATTTATTTATTTAGGTGGTGCTCAAACCCAATGTAAGTTATATACAGGGAGATATAAATAAATAAAAACTGATTCCTCAAAAAAGAGGAGTCCTCACTTGGAAGATTTTTAAAATGCATTTATTAACAATGTGTGGGCCATATCAGCTTTTTAAAAAGAAGGGTGAAGAAACCTTTAGATAGTATGTAGATAGTTTGAAAATCTTGATAGGGTTTTACAGGATTTGAGATATCTAGGTTTGGTCTGCTTTTGTGCAGAAAATGAGTATCTTGCCAGAAAATATAGGGCCTGTTTTATACTCTGCACTAAATAAAGCTTCGGTCGATACAAATTATTTGACAAACTAGTCACTTTCAAAGGCACAATAAAAATACTAGCTTCTAAAATTGTGCTAAAAACGGTTCCATTGAAATATACGGACTCTGACTATAGCCCAGGAAAATTGTTCCCTGGTTTGTGTTTATAAATAAGGAGAATTAGCACCTGGGCATGCCTTGGAATAAGATTTCCCAAACCCCACACTTCTTGCATACTAAAAACAAAGCTCTTGTCCTTTAGATCTTAATGGACTAGGAGTATAAACTAGATGTTATTTAATTACAGTCTGTAACGTAGAGGAAAGAAAGACACTGGAGTTTAATGTCATCTAATGCTGCTTTCTTCTGCGGGATTGAGGTTTGGAGATGCTTGAAAGGAAGATGCTTCTCCACCGGGCGGAGGCGCGCGATGTGACGGTGCCCTGTCTCTCTATCCGCAGGTGAGTGAGATGGAAGTGAATGGGCAATTCGAGTCTGTGTGCGAATCGGTGTTCAGCGAACTGGAGTCGCAGGCGGTGGAAGCCCTGGACCTGCCCATGCCCGGCTGCTTCCGCATGCGGAGTCACAGCTACGTGCGGGCCATCGAGAAGGGCTGCTCCCAGGACGACGAGTGCGTGTCCCTGAGGTCCTCCTCCCCGCCGCGCACCACCACCACCACCGTGAGGACCATTCAGAGCAGCACCGGTGAGTGAGTAGAGCTGCTGTCCCCCGGATCCTCAATGATGCCGCGCCGCCGGAAGCCTGGCCTCTGCGCCCGGGCTGCAGCACGACTGTGCTGTAAGACTGCACGTTGTGCCCTTGCTATAATCACACATAGGCACCAGTAACAAAATAGCACCCACGCCCTACAAAGCAATGGCTTTGCTTCCCTGCCTGCTTCTTTCCCCAACCTCTGGCCACACTGATGCTCCTCTTTCTCCATCACTATCTCTGGTTTCAACAGAGGAAATTGCACCTGCAGGACCAGGAGGGACAGGTCTTCCCAAGATCCCCACACAGCATCCTAGGAGCCGGCAAAGTCATTCCAAGCAGCTAGTCTCCATAGTCAGGCTCTGACCTTTAGGAGTGTGACCCCCTAAATGAATCACACATTCTGATTGTTGAGCATCACGGAGGTGGAATGCTTTTTTAATTCCAACATATCCACAAAATGACTATCCCAAAAGACCTGAAATATCACTGTGAGAAAATAAAAAGGAAGAAATAGATGATCCAGTAAATTGATTGAACATTTTATGAGGTTTTTTTCATTATAACGGAAAGCAAATTTACTTACTTTAAAGCCTTCTGTCATATGTATGGAGCAACTCCTTTTCCCTGTAAACTGAATGTAGGTTTATGCCATTACACTATTTTTGTCAGTAGATTTTAGGCAGAGAAGCAATAGAAGAGCTTAACTGGTTTCCATGGCACGCACACATGCACACATGCACTTCTGCGCCAATTCCATCAGACCAATGAGGTCTCAGACCTGATCCTCCATGGGAGGGCCCAAGCCTGACAAAATTGCGCCCTCCCTACACCACTCAAGTGCAGGCTTCACACCACGGGAACAACATTCCAAAGACCTCCAGCCTTTGCACCAAAGGTGCTCAGTTCAGTCCGTCCCCGCAGGATCCCGGGCTCGGCTCACACAGCCACTCCCTCCACCACTAACCAGGTAAGTGCTCACCAGCCAGCAAGCCTGGGTGCCGGCCCCAGTGATTCTCCAGCCACTCTCAGCCTCACCGAGCTGAGCAAAGAGAGTCCTCACTAATTTCCTGCCGGCTATTTTAGAACTCCTCTTTCCGGCAAAGGAACTCTGGGCTGGTGAGCTTGGTGTGCGGCCGGAGGGTCTCTCCCCCAACTGGAGAAGCTTCCCATGGCTGGGGCTTCCCTCATGGGACTCGCCCTCTCTCATCTCCGCCCCTCCTACCAGACCCGACACAGCCTCCTCTTAAAGTTCTTCATTTAGTGGTTCTGTTCCTCCAGTGTTCCGGGGACCTCCAGGGTTGAATGCTGTATAATTTGTTTGTAATTTTGGTCTGATCCTGGGAGGCAGTTAGCACAGCATCTGTCTATTGCGCCATTTTACCGGAAGTCCTCATTCTTCTTTTTACTACTAATTCTTTTTTGAATGTTTTGTAAAATTCACCTGCGTAGCCATCTGGTCCAGGGCTTTTGTTTTTTGGAAGGTTGTTGATTACTGATTCAATTTCTTTGGCAGTAATCAGTCTGTTCAGAGTTTCTGTTTCTTTTTGGTTCAGACTTGGTAGATTGTATGCTTCTAGAAATTTATCCATTTCTTCCAGATTGTCGAATTTGTTAGCATATAATTGCTCATAGTATTGTCTTAAAATTTTCTGTATTTCTGTGGTATCTGTTGTCACTTCTCCTTTTTCATTTCTGATTTTATTAATTGGGGTCCTCTCTCTCTTTTTTTTGGTTAGTCATGCAAAGGGTTTGTCCATTTTGTTCATCTTTACAAAAAACCAACTCTTCACTTCATTGATCTTTTGTATTTTTTTTTTTGTTGTTCTCTGTTTCATTTATCTCTGCTCTGGTCTTTATTATTTCCTTCCTTATACTCCCTTTAGCCTTGTTTTGCTGTTTTGTTTTTGGTTTTTTTTTTGAGTTCCCTTAGGTGTAAAGAGAGTCTGTTGATTTGAGATGTTTCTTCTTTCTTTAGGTAGGCCTGCGCTGCTATGAACTTCCCTCGTAGCACTGCTTTCGCTGCATGCCAGAGATTTTGAGTTGTGGTGTTTTCATTTTCGTTTGTCTCGAGGTATCTTTTGATTTCCTCCTTGTTTTCATTTTTGACCCACTCACTATTTAGTAGCATGTTATTCAACCTCCACATATTTGTGTGTTTTCCAGATTTCTTCTTGTAATTGATTTCTAGTTTCATAGCATTGTGGTCAGACAAGACACTTGATATGATTTCAGTCTTCTTGAATTTGTTGAGACTTGTTTTGTGGCCTAGCATGTGGTCTATCTTGGAGAATGTTCCATGTGCACTTGAGAAGAATGTATATTCTGTAGCTTTGGGGTGAAATGCTCTAAAAATATCGATGAAATCCAGCTGGTCTAATGTGTCATTTAAGGCCACTGTGTCCGTGTTGATTTTCTGTCTGGAGGATCTGTCCATTGGTGACAATGGGTGTTGAAGTCCCCTACTATGATAGTGTTACTATTGATCTCTGCCTTTATGTCTGTCAGAATCTGTTTTATATATTTAGGAGCTCCTATATTGGGTGCATAGATGTTTACTAGGGTTATGTCCTCTTGTTGAATTGATCCCTTTATTATTATGCAGTGCCCTTCTTTGTCTTTTATTGTAGTCTTCATTTTAAAGTCTATTTTGTCCAACATAAGTATTGCTACTCCAGCTTTTTTCTCATTTACATTTGCATGAACTATCTTATTCCATCCTGTTACTTTCAGTCTGTGTCTTTTGTCTGAGATGACAGCACATGCATGAGTCTGTTTTCTTATCCACTCAGGCTCTCTTTGTCTTTTGATTGGAGCATTTAGCCCATTCACATTTAAAGTAATTACTGATAGGTGAACATTTATTGCCATTTTGTTATTTGTATTTCTTCGTCTTCCTGGGTTAGCTTGTTTTTCCCTTTCTTCTGTTTAAAAAAGCCCTTTTAACATTTCCTGCAATGCTGGCTTGGTGGTGATGAACTCCTTAAGCTTATTGTTTTCTGAGAAGCTCTTTATCTCTCCTTCAATTTTAAGTGGTAGCCGTGCTGGGTAGAGCAATCTTGGTTGTAGACCTTTATTTTGTGTCAATTTGAATATTTCCTGTCACTCCCTTCTGGCCTGCAGAGTTTCTGAAGAAAAGTCAGCGGTTAGTCTTATACGAGTTCCTTTGTATGTAACCTGCTGTCTTTCTCTTGCTGCTTTTAGGATTCTGTCTTTGTCTTTAAGCTTTGCCATTTTAACTATGATGTGTGTTAGTGTGGACCTGTTTGGATTCAGCCTGTTTGGAACTCTCTGTACATCTTGCTCTTGTATGTCGATTTCCTTCACCAGGGTAGGGAAGTTTTCAGTCATTATTTCTTTAAATACATTCTCAATCCCTTGCTTCTTCTCTTCTCCTTCTGGTATTCCTATGACGCAAAGGTTGTTGCGTTTCATGGTGTCCCAGAGGTCTCTTAAACTATTTTCATTCTTTTTATTCTTTTTTCTTTTCGTTGTTCCAGCTGGGTGACTTTTGCTATTTTGTCTTCTAATTCGCTGATCTGCTCCTCTGCTTCATCTACTCCACTGGTGATTCCTTTGAGTGTGTTCTTCATTTCAGTTATTGTATTCTTTAGTTCTAATTGGTTGTTTTTTTATGGTTTCCCTATCCTTCTTTATGTCCTCGCTAAGTTCCTTAAACATTCTTATCATCAGTGTTCTAAACTCTATCTCTGAAAGTTTGTATACCTCTGTTTCATTTAGTTCCATTTTTAGAGTGTTCTTCTGATCTTTTACTTGGGACATGTTTCTTTGTTTTTTCATTCTGGCTGTCGTTCTGTGAATGCTTCGATGTATTAGATACATCACCTAGAAAGAAGAGAAAAGGAAAAAAAGAGAAAAAAAAACAAAGTGGTGGGGGGGCTCTCCATCCTCTTTAATCTGCAGACCACTTGCTCAGGCTTGCAGTGAGCTTTACACAATTAGCTGCTGTGTGCTCTGGAACCATGCTCACTACCAAAAAAAAAAAAAACAAAAGAAATCTTCACAGGTTGTTGCAGGTTGTCCGCTACTGCAAAAATAAAAAAGCCCTCTGTGGCCTGTTGAGATGTGGGCCAGGCACCAGAAGCTCAGGGTGCCTCTGGCAACACAGCTCTAAGTGGGTGGGGCAGGTCCCCAAGGCAGCACTTGATGTGGTCAGTGGCCCCCACCAAGTTAGAGCAGCATGCACTCTGCACCAGCAATCAGTCCACACACACTCGCCAGGAAAGCCTCGATCAGATCACGCAGGTGCACCGCTCCCTGCCCAACACTCTCAGGAAAACTCCCCATTTCAGCCTCTCCCAATCACCTGCCCGCAGATCAGGCTAAGCAGCCCAACAGCCAATCCCCAGCCTTGCACTCTGCACAAACAGTGCAGAGAGCAGGACCTAATGGGGCTCGCGCACTCCTGAATCTCAATGAACAGACTAATTCCGCTGGAGAGCACCCGCCCTGCATTCCCCTGGCAATGCAGCACAGGCAGGGTGGAGGGTGGGGATCCAAGGCGGCTTGCGCACTCCTGTGTCTGAGAGAGCAGCCTGATGTAGTCGGAGGGCACCCACCCAACGTTTCCCTGGAAACGCAGCACGAGCAGGGCAGAGGGTGGGTACCCAAGGCGGCTTGTCCACTCCTGCGTCTCAGTGAGCAGCCTGATGGAGACGGAGGGCACCCGCCAGGCATTTCCTTAGCAACGCAGCACAAGCAGGGTGGAGGGTGGGGATCCAAGGCGGCTCGCGCACTCCTGCGTCTCAGTAAGCAGTCTGATGGAGCTGGAGGGCACCCACCAGGCGTTTCCCTGGTAACGCAGCACAAGCAGGGCGGAGGGTGGGAATCCAAGGCAGCATGCACACGCATGCAGACATGCACTCCTGTGCCAAGTTCACCAGACCAATGGCATTCTGGATCTGACCCTCTGTGGGAGGGCTCAACCCTGAAAAAATGGCGCCCTCCTGTACACTGCTTGTGTGTAAGCTCCACACCAGTGGAACAATGGTCCCAAACCTCCAGCTTCTGCACCAAAGTTGCTCAATTCAGTCCTTCCCCACAGTCTCCTGGGCCCGACTCACACAGCTACTCCCTCCAACAGGAACTGGGTGAGTGCTCATCGGCGAGCGAACTTGTGTGCCGGCCCCTCTGGTTCTCCAGCTGCCCTCAGCCTCACTGAGCCGAGCAAAGAGAGCCCTCACTAATTTCTACTGCCCGCTATCGTAGAACTCCTATACCTGGCAAAGCAACTCTGGGCTAGTGAACTCAGTGTGGGGCCAGAGGGTCTCTCCCCCAACCGGAGAAGCCTCCCCACACAGCTGGGGCATCCCCCATGGGGCTCGCCCTCTCTTGTCTGCCCCTCCTCCCAGACTTGACGTGGCCTCCTCTTTAGGTCTGTCATTTAGAGGTTCTGTTCATCTAATGTTCAGGGGACTTCTGAGGTTAAATGTTGTATAAATTATTTGAAATTTTGATGTGATCCTGGGAGGCAGTTTGGAGAGCGTCCGTCTATTCCGCCATCTTACCGGAACCTCTCACTTTTGTTTGCATGGTTATTGCTTTGCGCTTCCTAGCAGTCCTCTCCACATCACCACTGCTTTTCTTCTTGCTTCCAGACACCCTGGGCTCTGATTGAGCACTGTACTACTGTATACTATCACACTGTACAGTAAGCACACAGCAGCACAACTGTGACAATGTCCAGCAGACACGTGAGCAACTTCTGTGATTTGTTCACATCTATGAATGTTTGTAAGTCGGGGACTTACTGTATACCACATCTTCTTTATCCATTCTTCCATTGATGGACACTGAAGTTGTTTCCAGATCTTGGCTGTTGTGAATAATGCTGCAATAAACAATAGAAAAATACTTCAATACTTCACAAACTGCATAAGTGACAGATGATTGAAAAATCAAGTGACTTTCCTAGGAAAATAGCATTGCTATTATAACAAGTTGAATTGTAAAATATTAGCAGTAGAAGAAACTTCTATATCATTTACTATAGAGGTTTGCAAACAACAGCCTCTGGGCCAAATCCAACCTGATGTCTATTTTTGTAAACAAAGTTTTATTAGTACAAAGTCACACCCATTGTTTACATATGGTCTGTAGCTGCTTTCACTCCTTAAAGCAGTTCTGGCGATTTCTGTCCTCTGCTTTCTTTCAAAGATTTTATTGGGGAATTGGGGGAGGGGGGCAGCACTGGGGAATAGGGAAAGGGGAACAGACAAGTTGCTGTCCTTTGGTTCTTCAGTCTAGTTGTGGAGGACACCACTTCACTGGCCCATGTTGGTATTATCATTGCACTCTTCCCGGATGAGTCAGTTGGTCACCTGCCATGGACAGCCGCTCATGGCAGCCCACTGCAGCCCTGCTGCAGCCTACGCCATCACCAGCCAATCACCGCAGCCCAGCTCTAGGTTGAGCTATTGTTCACCATCTTAGCTGTAGAGGGCGCAGGTCACTGACCCCAAGTAGGGTCTGAACTAGCTGCCCTGCTGCTCAGAGCCCACACTCCCAAACCAACTCCCAACCAACTGAGACACTCAGCTGGCCATGCTTTCACTCTTTAACAGTACATTTGAGTAGTTGCTACAGAGACCATATGGCCTGGAAAGCTGAAAGTATTTACTCTCAGGCCATTTACTAAGAAAGGTTGCCACTTGTGATCTAAGCCACTAAAATAATTTTAAGGTGAAAAAAACTAAGGCCCAAAGTGGTGGGCCTCTAGCTGGAGACAAAGTCAGAATGAAACCTCAGGCCTCCCAATCAAAGCCCTTCGCTTGAGTCCCAACTCTACAAATTATTTATTGCATGATTATGAAGTTAATCTGAACTTCATTTTCTTCATATGTAAAATAAAATTATAATGTTTCTTCTCTTATCAGCGTTAATGTCCATTTTTGGAGAATCCTTAGAATTCATAGAAAGCTCACTTTTTTCTACCATGCACTAAGTTAATAAGTTCTTTTTATAAAGCAATGAGGAAAAGTTTCAGAAGTCCAAGGGACAGACATTTGTCAGAAGTTTTTGAACAAAAAGCCTTCTTTTCTATTCAAGATAAGATCAAGTAGTAACTAGATGAACATTCAGTGCTCAAAACATTGTTCTGTAATCACAGGGAGCAAGAAAAAAGAGGGAAAGGATCACATAGCATTCCTAGTCAGGGACCTCAGGTTTCTGATCTGACTGGTGGGAAGAAACATAAAATGGTCCTTGCACATACTCAGAGCATTCATTTCTGGGTCTTCAGTACCTAATACAAGTGCCAGTCACATAGCAGTTGCTCAATAATTTTTAAAAAAATAAAAATAAATTTTAAAAAGATAAGATCAATTACTAAATATTTAGATATTGCCTGGACTGATTCCTTGTCCGTCTGAAAATTAGTTTCCTTTCCGTGAATTTCTCGAAACATCTAAATAGAACTTGAGGCCCCCACTTACTTCCATCTAAGGCTCTCAAAAAAAAAAATCAACATTTGTGGCACAGCCTATGCCTCTTGTGAAGTAACTTGATTTTTATATCTGAGAAAACTGATAGTGATAACTTTTGGAAGAATTTTGATTATAATTTTTCTTTTTTTATTTAGGGTGCTCAAAGTGACATTCCTCTATACTCTAATAGAAATATTATAAAGTCATGAAATGCAAAAGTCCTAAAAGACATAGAAGAAAATATAAAGCCTAAAGGACATCTTAGGCTTTCACCTCCTCCAGTTGTTTTGCTGTATGTAAATCACCTCTTGAAAATGGAGCCAAGCCTCAAGATGTCGTGCTCTGTAGACAGCCTACAAGTCCACCTTTGTCCATGTCAGGGGTTGCCACATGGCCAACAGTGAAGGGTCCCCAAGGTTTTCTAGCTTTCAGGGTTGTCGTGACACTCATATGGGATCATTAAGGAAGTACTATGTAAATTACAAATTAGAATGCCTTTACCCTGGCTTTGATTTTAAATCTCTCAGTCTAGCTTAGTTTATTAATAATGATAATGGCTAACACTTGGGCATTTACTCTTTTTTTAAGATTTTTTTTATTGGGGAATTGAGGGAGGGGAACAGCGTTGGGGGAATCGGGGAAGGGGAACAGACAAGTTGCTGTCCTTTTGTTCTTCAGTCTAGCTGTGGAGGACATTGCTTCACTGGCTCATGTTGGTATCATCATTGCGCTCTTCTTGGGTGAGGCAAATCGGTCGCTGGCCTCTGGACAGCTGCTCACAGCAGCTCTTGGCAGCTCATGCCAGCTGGGGCAGCCCACTGCAGCACGGGCTGCAGCTATGCTGTCCCTGGGACTGACAGCAGCCCAGCTTCAGGTGGAGCAGTTATTCACCATCTCAGCTGTAGAGGACTGTGTCACTGGCCCTCATATGTGGGATTCGAACCAGGGCCAAGCCAGCTCTTAACCAACGCACCACTTGGCCGGCCCGGGCACTTACTCTTTTCTTTGACAAGCATTTTGAACCAGCTGCATAGATTATCTCATGTAATCCTAATACTCTATAACATGGCCTATGTAGTTCCTGACTAGAAATAATGTAAGGCGGGGGTGGGTGGGTGGAATTAAGGCTTCAAGAGTTGATACAACTTGACCAAGGCACTACAGCTAACAAGTGACAGAGCAGGCTCTTAAATTCTCTTTACCCATCAATAAATACTTAGTGAAGTATGACGTATCCTGAAATAATTTAATCTGAATCTGCCTACTGAATGAGAAGCCTAGGAGCTCTTTTCTTTCATTCTTTCTTTCCACAGATATTCATTTAGCTCCTGCCATGTTTGAAACCTGTGTTTCAATTTCTGAATATCCCTCTTTGGGCCGGCCGAGTGGTGCGGTGGTTAAGTGCTGGCTTGGGAAGCCTGTGGCCCCGGTTCAGGTCCCACATATGAGGGTCAATGACACTGCCTCAAAAAAATAAAAAAAAGTAAAAATAAGGGCCGGCTGAGTGCGCAGTGGTTAAGCGCTGGTTTGGGAAGCCAGCGGCCCCAGTTCGGGTCCCACATATGAGGGCCAGTGACAGTGCCCTCAAATAAAAATAAAATAAAATAAAATAAAATAAAATAAAAATAAATAAAAAAAATGAATATCCCTCTTTATAAAAGAAACTGTTTTGTTCACATATTATTGACATGGCTTTTCATGTTGGTTTGTCTAACTATGGAATACTATTTAAAGAGAAATTAAGGGCCAGCCGAGTGGCGTGGTGGTTAAGCACCGGCTTGGGAAGCCGGCGGCCCCAGTTCGGGTCCTACATATGAGGGCCAGTGACACTGCCCTCAAAAAACAAAAAAAAAAAAAAGAGAAATTAAAGAGATAAAAAAATAGAAATTAAAATGAATAGAGAAAAAGCCTATAGAATTAAAATACTCTTTGGGTTTAAAGTTTCATATTACACTTTGTCATTTTGACATTATGACAGATTTAAAAGATCAAATGTCTAATCCCTTGATCTAATTATAATGATAGACAGCACTGAATGGAAAAACGAATATTTGCCAACTCACATATAATCTAAACAGGTGATAAATTCTGTTTTGTGGCCGATAAAATTATCAGTAAAAAAATATTACAATAATTTAATCCTGATTTGACTGGTCTCTTGATTAAGTTGTAAAGCAAAGATGAAGATTCATAGCCTGGTTACAAAAATCAATCAGAAAACACAAATTAGAAAATCAGACTCCTTTAATGTGAATATTTATTATATGGAAAATTTCTCAAAAAAATTAATGACATGCCAATATAGAACCTAAAAATTCACTTTTTTATCTTTATGATGCCTCCAATGGGCACTGTTCTATTTTAAAGAAACTGCCACTTTTAGAAGCTTTCATAGTCCAGATTTGTTGGATCCAATTCATATTGAACTTTAATAAATATAGCAAAGTAATAGCAATTGAAAATCATACATGGAATTAATGCTGGCAGTTGGACAACCCTACACAGACACTTGGAAGCAGCGCTATGTAGCTTCAGGTGGTCAGCCCAAGACCCAAAACTTTGTATTTCTCCCTATACTTTTGCTATTGACTTTCTGTCAAGCATTAAGGGCAACGCTTTATTGCTGCCAAGTGTCCTCATTTAAAAACAGAGGAGACTGAATGAGTGGCTCAGTTGGTTAAGAGTTGGCTTAGAGTGCATGCTCTGAGCAACAGGGCCGCCGGTTTGATTCCCACATAGAATAGTGAAAGCTGTGCCCTAGCTAAGCTGTCGCTGAGCTGCCAACAGGTGGCAGGATGGCTCAGCTGGTGTAACAACAAGATTGCCTGTTCAATGGTGGGCTACACCCACCAGCAACTAAAGATTGAACTCGGCACCTTGAGCTGAGCTGTCACCCAGATGGCTCAGAGGATAGAGCATGTGCTCTTAACAAGAAGGCTGCTGGTTCGACTCCCTCATGGGATGGTGGCTACGCCCACCCGCAACTAAGGTTGAACACAGCACCTTGAGCTTAGAGGCCATGAGCTGTCGATGGGAACCCAGATGCGAATGGCGCCATCAATGACGAAGATTGAAGAACAACTTGGCTGTCCCCTTCCCCAGTTCCCCAGCACTCTTCCCCTCTCCCAATTCCCCAATAAAATCTTTTTTTAAAAAAAATTAAAAAATTAAAACTAAAAAAAATAATAAATAAATAAAAACAGAGAAGACCAAAATGAATAGTGCCATGATTTTACTATACTGTCAAATAAGAAACAGACTTCTATGTAAGTGATGAATTAATGATCATGTAACTATTAACACTTGAAATATTTCTTTGCCATCTACTGGTGTCCTACTGACAAGCAAATTCCACCAACATACAAGATAATTAGTAAGAAAGGGTAAGAAAGAGAAAGAAAAATTATCAGTCTAAATTATCTCTAAAAATATGACAAACTGTCAAAATTTAATTGGTTTTTAATCCCTAAAATATTTTACGGTTTTGTGGCTACAAAGAGATACATATTATTAAAATTAACTTTGCTTAGCCAATTTCATACTTTGAAGGTATCTCCGATGAGGGATCTGATCAAGACAGAACTCGTCCTGAATTTCTGGGTAGGGTTGCCATCCTGCCTCTCTTAGATCCCAATCTTGAATTTCTTTTCCATTTGATAGTCTTATTCCATCATATATTTTCTCCCACCATTAACTTTTTAAACGTAAGAAAATCAGTGAATCCATATCATCCACTGCTTTTCTTCTGAAAAAACTTCTCTCTTCCAAAATGTTGATTATGGCTAGAGAATCATAATGAGACATTAAGTGTTTGCTTTTATCATTTTCAAGGAACTTCTCTCCATCATCTTTTATTTTTAACTTTTCATTTAGAAATAATTATAGATTTACTTGCAGTTACGAAGATAGTACAAAGAAGTCTCTTGCACTTTCTCAGCCAGTTTCCCTCAATGATTAATTTGCATCTTGGATAACCTTAATACAATATCAAAACCAGGAAACTAACCTTGGTACAATGTATATAAATAGTTCATATTTTATCACATGTGTAAATTCCTGGAGCCACCATTACAATCAAGATGCAGAATTATTCCATCACCACAAAGATCTACTGTTGTACACAATTTACCAGTTTGAATGAAGTATAGAAACCTCATCTCCCTTCAATTCCATTTGCCCTCACCTATTTATAATATTAATTATCTTAAATATTTTCTCTACATACATTGTGGAGGATATCATACAATGTTATACTTTTTGCTTCAAATGTCAAACGTAATTTAGAAACTTTCAGAAAAGAAGAAAAGTCTATTTGGTTTTCCCCAAATTTGGGTCATTTTCACCCATTAGCTCTATGACTGCATTTTCATCCCATTCTCTTTCTCTTGTACTCTGGGACTCCAGTGACACCACAGCCACAACTCCTTCAATAGGGGGGTTTGAGCAGAGTGGTTTCCTTAGAAAAGGACATGGTTGGGCAGGTACTGTTTCATCTGTATTACTTGATATCTTCTGCCTGTCAAACACAAAAATAATTTTGCCACATTTAAAGATTCCCCACCTAACACAATCCAACTTTCACAAATGGGAAACCACCAAAGTTACATTTAGCTACAGCATCCTGTATACAGTGCCTCTTATCACTGTCAGAGTCCATTATCTTCCTTCTCAATCCTGTCCAAGTATTATTTCTCACCATTCTGCAATCTATGAGCTAAATTATATATTCTTTAAAACTATCCAACCACTTAAAATAAAAACTCAACAATCTTGATATATAAAAAGGTGAAGATGGGGGCCAGCCGGGTGGCGCAGCTGGTTAAGAGCGCAAGCTCTGAGCAACAGCGTGCTGGTTCAATTCCACATGGACCATTGAGCTGCACCCCAGCAGCGCCTGAGCTGAGCTGCCAACAGGCGGGCAGATGGCACAGCTGGCTCAGCTGGTGAGAGCGCATGCTCTTAACAAGGTTGCCGGTTTGACTCCCGCATGGGATAGTGGGCTGCACCCTCCCTCCCCCCTTCCCCCCTCCCCCCACAACTAGATTGAAAGCAGTGACTGGACTTGGAGCTGAGCTGCGCCTTCCACAACTAAAACTGAAGGACAACTTGACTTGGAGCTGATGGGTCCTGGAAAAACACGATGTTCTCCTTCCCCAATTCCCCAACAAATTTTTTTTTTTTAAAGGTGAAGATGAAGATTTCTCAAGGACAGCAGTATCCATTGTCCTTCAAATAATCTAGGATGAATTTAGTGACATATCAAGTCACAGTTGAACTTTAATAGAACATAACTTGTCTTTAAAACACAATACTAATACCAGACATTCTCTGTTTATATAACTTATGAAATTGCCTTGTGTTTGTTAAATTCAGATGGCAGCTACATCAATATCTTTTCTAGTTTATTGACAAACACATTTACCACATCCCATTAAATGAAAAGATTGATGTAAATTTAGGTAAAACTGACACAAATTATAGTAACTTTCTTTTCATTTAAAAATTAGTTACCTGGAACATGAATATCTATCCATCAGAAAGAGAGAGAAAAAGAAACCCACACTCCAAAGCCTTTAACACTTTAAATTGCTTAAATCAAGAGAATGAAAGCTCTTGACTTGGTCTATAGCTGTCTTGAAGTCTCTGCCACTCTTATATAAGGTCTTTGTTAGTGCTTTGAGATCCAGACAATGTAGAGTTTAAATACCACTCAACTTACGCTTTGTGGTGATTCAGCAATTATCTTCAAAATCTACAGTTCTCCAGCTAAGATTTGCCCCATGAATATTTGTTGATCATTGATTGGTAGGTGAAAATGTAGTATTTCCTCAGGAGATTTTCTGCTTCAGTGAATACCGAAAGTTTCTATGAATAGAACAACTCCCAATATCTACACAGAAGCTGAAAGTACTTTACTTTTTTCTCATGCACTTGAAAATAAAACACTTCGTTTTAGAGAGAGTGGGATGGTTGCATGTCTCCCCCACACCATCTTGAAGAACAAAGTTTCAATAATTTCTTATTTGGGGAAAGTACTTCTAGAAATAAGTGATAAGAATTAAGGAGACTGGCAAATGTTAACTTCTGCAAATAAATGCTTCCGTTTTATTCTCAGGCTGGTAATTCCACTTGATGTTCTTTCTGCCCACTCCCCCCAGCCAAAGCTTCATGGAGGTTACATCCCTACTTTTCTCCCTCTTATCTATATACATAGAAGTTGTGCTAATAGCAGCCTCAATCCTGATTTAGTCTCAAATCTGTTTAACCTGTGAATCTCTGAATAAGAAGACTTCATGGCTGATCACATCTCTGGAATAAATATTAAAATATGAGAAAAACCTATAAAGAATTTGCATCAACATTTATCTTTTCTATTTTTTTCCAGTTTTCTCTTAAAATGCATTATATTCTTCATCCCTAGAAATATTGAGAGTGCTGTGAAAGGCCAGAAAAAAATGCTGATAAACTCTAAAGCTGCTGGGAACACAGGGTCTCGTCCCTATTTTGAATCTTCATTAAAAACAAAACAAAACAAAAAAACAGCAAAACTCCCACTCCTTGCACTCATCCAAGCCATAAGATACAACCCAAGCCATATGTTGAAATCTCTAATAACTTTTAAAATGTTCATTATTTTTACCGCCAATTCCCTTCTATGTATCTGTTCTGCAGAAATAATCTGAAGCAAAGAAAAATGTATAGACAAACATATTCACCACAGCATTATTTATGATGGCAAAAGATTTGAACAACCTTTGCTGGTAGTAATATTTGTCTACCAGTAGAAGAAAGGTTAGGTAAATTATGGAACATCCATGTCAATGGACTATTAGACCAACTCTTTGTTTAGAAAGACTTTATAATAATATAAAGGGAAAAGAACTTCTGCTATTATATCAAGATAGAAATCTACAGCACATTGAAGCGTTACCCAAAACTGTGTGTTTGTGTATGAGTATGTATGTACACATACATACTCATACACACATATTTCAGAACTGTGTCAACAAATTATGCCCAGAAAAAAAAAATTAGGAAAAAATGCACTAAAATATTAGAGTGGTATTTTTGGTACTGGAACCAGAGATGGTTTGGGGTTTTTTATACCTATTTTCCAGATTTTCTGTAGCAGGTATGTATGACTTTCACAATAGAAGAAGCTATTTTTGAAAAAGAAATAGTGAACATTTCATGGTTAGGGTCCTATTTGGAAGCAATAATATTAATATATCACACATCAGCATATCCTTCAGGTTTAACCTTTTTTTGTTTTAGGGGTTTTTTGTTTTGTTTTATATTGTTTTTTATTAAATGAAGTCTCCTGGGCTCAGTTGTTAGCCTGGATAATTGAAGATGGTTTCTAGAAAGATGCTGCTTTGTAAGTATTATTTATCTAAGCATATATCTCCTTCTAGGAAGGAATTCTTAAAAAATAAAAGTTGTTTAAAGGGTCTTTTCCTTTGTCTTCCCTGACTCTCATAGTGGTAGCAGGTGAGGTTTTTGTAAATTTTATTGTTTTTCTTATTACCCTTCAGATGTCAGAGACAGTTAACTTGCAAACAACAGTTGCAGGTGGTTTTCTAGGAGAAGGGAGTTCAGGACAAAGGAATAAAGTCACATAAAACCAGCTTATAGTATCTTTAAAAATATAAATCCATGCCTTTGTAGTTCTTTCTCCAACAAAGCTCAACTCTCAGAGGCGCACTTTCACTTTTTACCAGAAAGAAAAGCTCCCCAAGCAATTAGGGTGAGAGAAAAGGTTTCTGCCACAGCCACAAACTAATAGCGTAGGCCACCTATGTGTTTAGAAAGGCAGGAATTCTTTAGAAAGTAGAAAAAGTGAAGTGCTGAGTGGAATTGTGGAGAGTTATAGAAAATATTTATACTCATTATTCATTAAGAAACAAAGTGGGGATGGCCAGTTAGCTCAGGTGGTTAGAGCTCAGGCTCATAACACCAAGGTTGCCGGTTCAATTCTCACATGGGCTAAGGAGCTGTGCCCTCCACAACTGGATTCAAACAACTACTTGACTTGGAGCTGATGGGTCCTGGAAAAACACACTGTTCCCCAATAAAATTTCTTTTAACAAAACAAAGTGATGTTGACAAATTTACACTGAAAAAGTATTAGGAACTCTTGCTTCATGAGAAATGTCAAAGCAACAAAACAAAGGAGAGTGCTTTCTTGGATACCTGAGAACCTCGGTACAAAACTCAGCCAGCCCTGTTAAAAATGGATGTTACTGGATTAATTGGTAACATTCTTTGAAGCATCTGTCTTTTCCTTTCTCAAACCTCTTCTCTGGTTTTCTCTTGTGAACCTTGCTTCCCCTTTTTCTTATTCTTTTCCAAAGGGAACTTAGAGGTCCTTGGTGTTTCTCACTGATTGCCATAGCTCTAGGGGAAACTTGAGAAAAGGTGAAAATGGCCATGCTAATCAATGATCTTTTATCACATATGTTCCTCTGAATCTCTCCATTTGAGAAACACAGCATAAATGAGACCCTAGAAATAAGCAGTTGAGTTCCCATCATTCACATGGTCCTACTGAACTGGACAAAACTACCATAGGCTGGGCCGGCCAAGTGGCACATTGTTTAAGAGCTGGCTTGGGATGCCAGCGGCCCCGGTTCGGATCCCACATATGAGGGCCAGAGACACTGCCAGTGATGGTGTGGGCTGCAGCCCCTGCTGCAGTGGGCTGCCATAGGCTACAGTGAGTGGCCAGTGGCCAGCAGCCAGCGTGAGCGGCCGGCAGCCAGCGTGAGCTGCCAATAGCTGCGGTGAGCAGCCATCCAGAGGCCAGCGACCGATGTGCCTGATCCAGGAAGAGTACAACGATGATACCAACATGGGCCAGTGAAGCAATGTCCTCCGCAACTAGACTGAAAAACAAAAAGACAGCAACTTGTCTGTTCCCCTTCCCTCGTTCCCCAATAAAATCTTAAAAAAAAAAAAAAACTACCATAGGCTGGTGTACCTCAACCGGTATCTTGTAGGACACATTGCTTCAGAAGCATTGTGAAACCTTCATGTAAGGAATGTAAGGGAAAGTGCACCTGCTGGGTTGTCTGCTGAATTTTGAAAGCCACATACATCAGTTCATACTTTTTAAACCTGGTCGTAGATCTATGGCATTCTAGCTGAATGTGTATAACAGAAGGAATCAGAAGACGATGAGCAAACTGAAGCTAATTTTCTGCCTTGTACCCTAACGGTTTGCCATTAACGTTAATAAGAGCCTTCTTTCTGGGGTTTACCTCCATCCCCTCATACACAACCTCTGGCTCTGTTTGAAAACAGTTGACAGTTTGAACCCATGTGTAATTTGTAATGATCTTGTCCAAATATAACTCTCCTTGATTTCAACTGCATAATGGGGAAACCCTAAACCATCTTAGAAAATCATGCATGGTTTTGTTAATAGGATTATATTAATAAACATGACACCCACACTTCTCTCCTCCCCTCAAACTGGTTCTGAATCAAAATGATGTGTTTTTTTCTTTATGAAGGGGATTAAGGAATTTGTGGTCCTCAGATAAATGGCTTTCTTAGTTAAGGAGCAATTCCTGATGTTAACACCACACCTCCAGCAGCATTTGGACATTTCAGAATACTGCACAATCTTGGTAGCATCCCCACTTGCTTGCCTATGTTTTCTTGTATAACTCAAAATGGTAAATCTCCTCAAAACCTTCTATTTTTGGATTTCCCATATGTTAGTTCTTTCTCCTTCCACATAGACTGAAGGAGAGGCACCAGAAAATAGCTGAAGCATTAATGAATAGGCATATTGATCAATGCTGGTTCCTGGGAACTTCCTCTGAATGTGCCCCGAGCAAACATGGGTACTCTGCACATTGGCGCCACCGTGCACACCTACTGCACATTGGCAGCATGCCAGGCTTTCCTGTTATTCTGTTTCACAAGCAGTGTGTTTCTATATTACACATGTGTCACACATATCAAAGGAAGGACCATCAAATAATTATGAAGTACTAAAGATTATGATCAAGTGGAAGACTTAAAGGAAAATCCGAATTTGGGGAACAGAACTATAAGCAAAAGCATAATTCACCAATTTTGCTCCTTGCTTCTGCCTCCACAGAGCATGCTTCTATCCCATCCCATATGACTTAATTTTATCCCAGAAGACAATTTGCTCCTACTCATACTTTTAACTAACAAGCTACTGGAAATTTTTCTCATCTCCCCTTTTCAATTAAAGCCTCCCCAGCTTGACAAATCTTTCTGATTATTGTGTAAACCTTGACTATCTAAGTTATGTGTCCACATGTTTCCAACTCCATCCATTTGGATTTACCCCACCCTCATCTTTGTAATTCCTTGCTCCTAATCTTTTCACTTGCCTGGTTAATATCAGCTTGTGTAGGTTTGGAGACCTATTAAATATTCTGGAAAAGATGAATGGGAGTTCTATCAGCTGCAGCTGTGCAAAGTCAGGCTCAGCTGATAAATCTGTGAATGGTAAGAAAGAAGCAAGGAGGGTCAGCAGAGTGGCATATTGGTTAAGAGCTGGTTTGGGACGCCAGTTCTGAGCAGCAGGGCCCTGGTTCAGATCCCACATTAGGGCCAGTGACGCTCTACCCTCTACAGCTAAAATGGTGAACAAGAGCTGAACCTGGAGCTGGGCTGCTGTGAGTCGCTAGTGACAGCGTAGGCTGCAGGCCCTGCTGCAGTGGGCTGCCATGAGTTACAGTGAGTGGCTGGCAGCCAGCGTGAGCAGCTGGCAGCTGGTGTGAGCTGCCAAGAGCCACCATGAGTGGCCATCCAATGGCCAGCGAGCAACTGCCTCACCCAGGAAAAGTGCAATGATCACAATACCAACATGGGCCAGTGAAGTGACGTCCTCCACAACTAGACTGAAGAACAAAAGGACAGCAACTTGTCAGTTCCTCTTCCCCGATTCCCCAATGCTGTTCCCCTCCCCCAATTTCCCAATAAAATCTTTAAAAAAAAAAATGAAACAGGGAGAGGAAGGATTGATAGAATTGCCTTGATTCAAAATTAACCCTGATTGTACTTGGTAGTGATTCAGGTTCTGCCTGGTGTATATATCACTCCCAATAGCCAGTGTCCAATTGGGCACAAAGGCACTGTTTTATGAGGATTAATTGAAGATAATAACAGTTGTAAGTGCCAATGATGGATCTTTTGCAAATATTCCCTATATCCTTCCCCTACCTCTCTCTCTACCCACACCCCCATCCATCTGAGCACATCTAGAGGATAATCCTGTAAGAAAAATAATATCAATAAACTACTCTGCTGTCTTGTAAGATTAGCTTTCTAACTGGTGAATTAAGAGATAACTGGTTCAGCTTAGAACTGCTTCTATCTTTGGTTCTATCTAAACTGCAAAAATTGGTAATGTAAGCATTTTACTAAAACTTGTTATCACCTCCTTTACCTTCCCATTTTCTCTGCTGGAGACCCCTACAATTCGAGTTGTGGTAGGCAAAGGCATAATTATAGGGGCAATTCTGTGGCTTGACAAGCCTTTGCCAATAATTAGCTTCTCACCCACCCACCATTGGACACACCATTTTAGTTCCCTTTAATGGACCTGCTCAAAATTAGAGCCTATTAGTTACTTGGAGAAAATAACACCTCTGGCAGTTATCAGCTCTTAACACATATTTTGCAGGAAACGAGTAAACTCATCATATAGCTCAAATGCCCGCTTACAAAGTGTTAATAACTGAGATTAAGTAAAGTGGTCCAACATTTCTCTAAGGAGAGCCCCACAGAAGTTAACAGGCAAAAATGAAAAGCATGAGCCCCAGGTAAGACTTCCCAAAGGGAAACCCTGGGTAGTCAGCAGATGGAGGGCCTTTTCCATGTGAAACGGAGACCCAAGAAAGAGGAGCTGCCAAACACAAGCCCTGCATTTAACAGTGCCAATGCCCCCAAGGTCCAGCCTGCTTGCTGCCCCAGAGACTGCCACTCTGAGCCTTGCTACAGTCCATGCTCTCACCCACCAGTCCTAAAACAGTCAAGAGATGAAGGTGGGGTGCATTTCTCAAGAGTGGCTGACAGGGCAATAAGTGCGGTGAGATTCCGCATTTAGGAAATGTTTATTTTGGGTTGCAACCTCAAGTTTTAGGACAGAAAAGAATGAAGACCAAAACTTCTAGCCATTAACCCATCATCCTTTTTTTCCCCTGGGCCCAGTATGAACTTATCAAAAAGGCTTCTAACCAGGACCCAGCCATAGTTTCTTAGGATCCATGCAGTACAGTAGTCCCCCCTTATCCATGGGGATACATTCCAAGACTCCTGGTGGATGCCTGAAACCACAGATAGTACCAAACCCTATAAGTATTGTATTTCTTCCTATATATACACCTATTTTTCTATGTAAAGGAAGCACTTTATGGCTTCTTTTTGGCATATCCAAATTGTCAGCATCACTACTCTTGAACTTTAGGGCCACTATTAGATTAAAAAAGGGTTACTTGACCACAGACACTGTGATACTGGGACAGTCGTCTGATAACTACAAAGTGACTAATGGGTGGGGAGCATACACAGTTACACAGTGTGGAAACGCTGGACAAAGGGAGGATTCATCTTCAGGGTTGGAGGGAGCAGGATGGTATGAGATTTCATCACGATACTCAGAGCTGTGTGCAATTTAAAACTTATGAGTTGTTTATTTCTGGAATTTTCCATTTAATATTTTTGGGCCATGGTTAAACATGGGTAACTGAAACTGTGAAAAGTGAAACCACAGATAAGAGGAGACTACTGGGACCCTCCAAGTGGCGCATTGGTTGGAAGTTGGTCTGGGACGCCGGCTCTGGGCGGCAGGGCCCCGGTTTGGATCCCACGTTCGGGCTAGTGGCGCTGCACCATCTGCAACTAAGATGGTGAGCAGCAGCTCGACCTGGAGCTGGACTGCCATGAGTCGCCTGCGATGGCATGGGCTGCAGTGGGGCTGGCAGGCAGCTGGAGTAACTTTCTTGAGCTACCATGAGCCACCTTGGGTGGCCTCCAGTGGCTAGCTGGCGACTACCCCGGCTGGGAAGAGAACGGTGATCGTGCCAACATGGGCTGGTGGGGCAACGTCCTCCACAACTAGACTGAAGAACAAATAAGGACAGCAACCTGTCTTTTCCCCTTCCCCGATTCTCCGGCTCTGTTCCCCTCCCCCAATTTCCCAATGGGATCTTTAAAAAAGAAAAAAAAAGAGAAAACTACTGTATACATTACTATATGCCTCCCTTCTCCACAGCCCATCCTCACTGAGTATGCACAAACCATATAATCACAGTCAGGTGTACCCATATCTTATTCCTAACTACAGTCAGCACAGCTGATTACCTGTTTGGGATACTTGAACCACTTTTCAGGTGGTTGGTCTATCGTCTCACTTGTGTAGCTGTTTCTATTTTTTTGTTTGTCTTATATTTATATATATATATATATATATATATATATATATTTCATTTTTGTTCTGATAAACCAATTAAGCATAAAAATGTTATAAACAGGCCAATTCACCTGACTATTCTTTGACTTGATTTTTATAATTCATAGTGATATGGTCTGATTCACTTCTAATAAAAGAATTGATCACTGAAGTCATTATGTGAGGCATCAGGCTGTATAGCTTTTATCATCCCCAGTTATCAGGGTCTTATCAGATTTCAATGCCTGGCACAGTAGGTGATATGCTTGTTGCTCTTTTACTCTTTCATGTTGCCTTCTTACACTCAGGGGCTGAAATCATCTTATTTACGAGGTGTGACAATTAAGTTCGCGAACTTGTAATGATGTTGCTAACCTTTTTTTTATATATATATATATTAGAGGGATTCTTCGTTATGAATTTATACCAACAAGACAAACAGTTAACCAAGTTTACTATGTGGAAGTACTGAAAAGTCTGCTTGAAAAAGTTAGACGACCTGAACTTTTTACCAGCAATTCATGGCTCTTGCATCACAACAATGCACCAGCTCACACAGCACTGTCTGTGAGGGAGTTTTTTGCCAGTAAACAAATAACTGTATTGGAACACCCTCCCAACTCACGTGATATAGCCCCCAATGAATTATTTCTTTATCTGAAGATAAAGGAAACATTCAAAGGAAGAATTTTGATGACATTTAGGACATCAAGGATCATACAATTACAGCAGAAAAAGAGTTTCAAATTGCTTTGAAGGGTAGATTCGTTGCTGGCATCGATGCATAGCTTCTCAAGGAGAGTAATTCGAAGGTGACCTTAGTGATATTCAGCAATGAGTATGTAGCACTTTTTCCCAGATGAGTTCACAAACTTAATTGTCTGACCTTGTATATCCCAATGCCCAGCATGGCCCCTGCTGCCTCTCAGACCTCTTCTGTTATTTTTCTCGACTCTTCTGTTCCGGACACAGGGCCTTCTTGCTGCCCCTCACCCACAGTGCTTCCCAGCTTTATTCCATCATAGCTGCCCAGGTTCTGCCCTCCCATCTGAGTGTACCACCATTTTAGGACACCTATAAACCATTAGCTGCTCCAGGGGATGAGGAGCTCTGACCCTCTGAACCACAGCAAGGGTGTTCCAGCCTTAAGCTCTGGCGCTGATGCCACCCGTTCCCAGAATCCTCCCCCATTCCCCCACCCATGGTCTTCATTACTCTAAGCATTGTCAAAGCTATCCAGCACCACCCCATGTTACTCCCCTGTCCTTTGCTATGCTTTCTTTTCCTTCATGACACTTTTTGCTCTAGCTCTTAGAACAGCAACATCTATGATAGATGCCTTAAAATATCTGTGGAATTAATATGTGAAAGAAAGCTGTGCTTTTCTCCCAACAGTTAATGACACTGACACTTATGGGAGCTTTTATGAGAACAATGTGAAGACCATCAGACCAGAGTCTTCAACCTGTTTAACCCATTCTTCCTTTTGATAAAGAAAAAAACAAACCAAAACAAAACAAAACAAAAAAACTCACTCCCTCTGCAGGGTCTGGAATTGGGGTTGGAGTGGAATAGGGTGGGAATGAGATATAGGGGCAGGTGAGAGTGTTCAGTTCATCAAAAGGAAGCATGAGCCCAAAACCCTTCAAATCATCTTCTCTAAATATACCTTCTCTCAATCAGGGATTTGGTAAGACACTGTTGGAGAAGTTCTTGGTTAATGGTAGTTCATCTCTCCTAGTGTGAAATGAAGGATCTTAGGGTATTTATGGAGAGAGCCCACTGCAGACAAGCATAAATCCATCCATGTCCCAAGCTGCCTGTCCTAAATTTAGCCACACAAGAAGGATCAGTCTCTCTACAGAAAATTTCAATTTGCAATTTAAAATGCTATCTGTGCTGCCTCTCATTGGCTGAAGAGTGTTCACCTAAAAATAAAAGGCTGAAGTGAGAGGCAATAAGAATTTATATGAGATCCAAAGAATACCCATTTGAGAAGCACTGATTCAGGCAGAAACCCAAATAGTGTTCTGATTGGCAGGTGAAAGCAAGGGGTATTTATGAGAAAGGGAAGGGGGATAATTACATCAATAGCAGGAAGGCATTTCTATAGGTGGAGAGAAGCTAACATAGTGACGCTAATTCTAAACAATGTTTCAAATTTAGTCCAGTTGTTATCAGATAATCATAAGTTCTGCTTTCTTGTTATGTTTGCAAACAGTTGTTTGGGAGACAACATTGCTTTAGGCCCATCCCAAGGGTTATTTTGTTCTGTTTTAACATTTCCAAGGTTTGACGACTAAGACATGTAAGGCAATTCCTCTGAGATGGCAGCTCTGTCTTCATTTAATTTTTAAATTTTTTTATGTTTGTGCTCCAACTCTATTTTAAAGTAGTTCTGTTTATATTATTATTATTATTATTATTATTATTATTATTATTATTATATTGTATTTTTTTACCAAAGATAGCCATGACTCACATCAGTGGACCTGCCCTTTAGTTTGTGTACTGATCTATAAAGAAAACCAGGTGTGGGGCCGGCTGAATGGCTCAGTTGGTTAAGAGCTCGCTCAAGAGTGCAAGCTGAGCTCTGAGCAACAGCAGTTCGAGGCCAGCCCGAGCTGAGTTGCCGTTGAGCTGCCAACAGGTGGCAGGATGGCTCAGCTAAAAAAGAAAAAAAAAAAAAAAAAAGGAAACCAGGTGTGGACCTATCCTAGAAAGGTCCCATTGAATCCCAGAGGCAGGAAAACATATCCCCTATTCCCACACCATCTACTTGAGATTTCTGTATTAAGGATGCATGGCAATGGTAGGAATGAAGAAAAAAGAGGAATGTCAGGTATTATTGAATCCTTCAGTCCAGCTGAATACTTCTCTATGCCAAACCCAAGTTCAGGCCTAGGAACACCAACATGATAAATAATTCCTGCCTGGAGGAGTTCAGTCTATCACAAAAAGCAACACTTTTATTTCAACAATATTTGCTAAATTCTCAATTTTTGCACTGCTTTTCCAGTGGCAGGACTATCTAGAACTCAGTACAAATGTACATGTTCTCTGAAGGCTGAAAATAGGCTGCAAACGCTGGTGTAATCTGTCTCCCTAAATTACTACAGTATTTTGTACAGTTGACATGTGCAATTACTTTCAGCTCTACTGGTGTCTTGTTGGGAACTCAATTCTGGCTCAAAAGTGCTAACACTTCAGCTTACACTCAAATGGAGCTTATCAGGTCAAAGGAGTTGGCTCAATGCTGTGTTGATTTATTTGTGTACAGGGAAGGATTCTTAAAATACATCCTTCAGACTTGTAGGAGGATTTGTATAGGGGTATCTTTTGGTGAATAGCTGGAGGATGAGTGAACCAGCACAGAATGAAGGAAAGGGTCCAGGGGGTTGGCATGATTATTAGACTGCACTATACTTTTCTAATTTTATTTAGGCTGGACTTAGATTTGAGTTTACTTATACATTGTTTTCTTTCATAACACCATCTATAAATATATACTTCTTGAGCACCTTGAGAGAAGATGCTGTGTTTGTTTTCCCATCATTGTATACCCAGTGCCTGGCATATAATAAGTGCTTAACAGATATTTATTTTAAAAATAAACTAAACAAATAGATTTTGTCAAGTTTCTGTGTCCCATTCTCTTCGGAGAGTGGATCCAACCAGATTATAGGAGGTTAAAGGCATCTCAAAGACAGGCATTCCGTTTCTATACCTAAAGAAATGGGATTCCTGTCTCCTCCCTTCCATCTGATGAAAACCAGAGAGAGAAGCTCAAAAATGCCATATCTGAGTTACTGATGAGGGGTGTGGGGTAAATCCCCTTTCCAAGTACGGTCAGGTGTACTCTTGAGATTTTTTTTCTCCAGGGGAATGCTCATTTAAGTCCTTTTGTATCATTTTGTTTCATCACTACTTACAAGCTTTAGGTCACTTGTGTTCGCATATACTCAAACTTTTAAATTCTTGCTGGAGAGCAGGCAACAAAATTAAAAACATTTAAGTCCAAATACTCATCACAAACAGGTCCGCTTGCCCTCTGCCCTTCCTGAAGGTGCACTTGGAGAAGGGGGACTGAACAGGGAGGGACCCTCACAGTGCCCTCTGCAGGGCCTTGGCAGTAAGATGGAGACCTGGGCACAGGGATAACAAGCCATGACTAACCCATGCCTGATACTTCTCAGGCAAAATGGGTGAAGATCACCCACATAATCTTCAATTTGGTGAATTAGCAGTTCTGATGATAAGGGCATTGTTTTACATTGTCACATATGTGTATATGTGTTCTCTCTCAGATAGGAATTAAAAAGAATGAGTTCTATATGGTTATTTTTGCCATGTTTTCACAGAAGGAACCAGTCATTCAGAATTTCAAAGAGGTTGCCACCCTGGAAGTTCATTTCACAAAAGTCCTCTACTCTAAGCATAGCATCGTGCAGTGGCCACAGCATCAGTTCTTTCAAAGGACTGTGCCTCTTTAAGGTGACCAAAGGGATCTATAGGACCCCTTTCAATCAGACAAATATAGTTCTTGCCCTCACAGAAAATATGATTCCTACCTTCCAGAAATGCAGCAGCTAATGCATAATTACATGTCAGTGATTACAGTGCATCACCATAAGGGCACAAGTAATCTAGATTCATTTTCTTCTGCCTCCATCAAGAGCAAATGAGGAAGTACTCTTCCAAAAACCGAGACCTGCATACCAGTCTTTCTACTTCCCTTTTCTCAGAATGACACATAGTTACAGTGAGAGGACTTGCAGAGTCATGAAATATTAATATATAAACTGTATTCAAAGTAAGTTCACATGCATAAATAAGATATAAGCAAACAAATGTTAGATCTTGGCTTACTAATTAATTAGGCTTTTAGCAACCTGTTTCTCCATTTTATTCCCATAGAGCTAACCCACAACTTCATCTGTAATACATAACACTCAATTCTCCCTTGCTGAACTCAGGTCTTCTCTTAAATTTCATATCAAAATTCCTTTTTTTCCCCCATTCAGTGGTACCAATATCTACTAGATCCTTATGAATATCTCTCTATCATATACTCATTGAGGGTACTTTTTATCTGCAAGGACACATTAGTGCTTCATCCTTCCCTGACATTTCTTGTTTACTTGTCCCTAGTAAGGTAACATCCTCCTCTGATGGGAGTCCCAGCTCTATGATTCGTATCAAATCATTCCATCGTCCCCTCAATTTCTCTCTGCATCGATATTATGATATCTTTCAACAAATCACTGATGTCACACATGCAAGCCTTCAGCCTTGAATCAACATTTACATTTTCAAAGACCAGTTATGTTCTCATACCTACAACCACTTTGGATAAGATCATTTTTATCATGTTTCCCATCATCTCCTGTCTTTGCCTGGGAACTGTTGTGTGAACTTTGCAGGGAGGATGAAAGGAAGGAATGCAGCCTGTGCCCACTGAAGTGATCATATTCCTGAGTGTGAAGATCAAATGCCCTGTCTCTGCTCATAATCCTGTGTTCTCAGGGACTGGTATTAAATGTAAGGTGACCATTTAATCTATCATCAAAACTGGCTCATTTTTACTTGGAAACAACCGAAATGCCCATCGGTAGATGACTGGATTAAGAAACTGTGGTACATTTATACAACGGAGTATTACTCCGCTATAAAAAAGAATGAAATCGTACCATTTGCAATGATATGGATGGACCTAGAGACTATTATGTTAAGTGAAATAAGTCAGTCAGAGAAAGACAAATACCATATGATCTCACTTATAAGTGGAATCTGAAAAACTGAATGAATGAGCAATATAAATAGAAACTGTCTCATAGATATAGAGGAAAAACAGGGTTGCTAGTTGGGAGCGGGGTGGTGATGAGGGAGAAGGGGAAGGGATTAGACAGCAAAAATAGGCAACTACAATATTGCCACAGGGATATGAAACACAGTTAGGGGAATATAATTAATAATGTTGTAAATATTTTGTGGGGTGTCAGATGGTCATAGGTCTTGTTGGGGAGACCATTTCATGGATGGAGTAGAGGTTTGATCACTGCACTGTATACCTGAAGCGGAGGTTGTATACCAACTGTAACTGAATATATAGATAGTCATGGGATGTGGATTATACTGTGGAAGGGAGTCAGAGGAAGAATAATAGATATATATGATATGGGGGGGGAGTGGGGTGGCAAATTGGGGGAGGGGGATTGTCACTTTGAGGGGTAAAATGTATAACTAGTGCACTGTGTTGTACACCTGAAACTGATTAAAATATAAATAAATAAATAAATAAATAAATAAATAAATAAATAAATAAATAAACTGGCTCACTTTTGAGAGTGAAAAAGGCACTGTTAATTATTCCATGAAGATATATGGTCACCCTATTGAAATGGCATTTTGAGTCTGGAATTCTGTTTAAACTCAGGGCCCTCTGTTAAGCTGGAACTTAATACTCCTTTGCTGATGGTTCAGGAAGAGCAGCCTCTTATAGAAGAATTATATTGTGACACTGAAGTGTGATACATCTAAGAAGTAAACACAAATAACTCATTCCAGCTACAGTGATATGCAAGTACAATACTGGCTGACCAGGAGGTATACAGAGCAAAGCAAAACTGCAGTTCCCCATCTCCTTAAGTTTCCAGAGAAGTAGTCTAAAAAGTTTTAAATGTTTCTTTCCAAAAAATAAACTGAAATAACCCCTTCATTTATTTTTGATTCCTTTCAGATAGCCTTGCAGATGGTTTGCTGAAGTCATCGTGCCAACAAAGTCTGTTTGGCTCAAAAAACTAAAATAACCCTACCAATTTATCTCTGTAATAAAAAACTGAATTTCTTATTTCTGTCTATCAAATTTATTCTCACTCTGCATTTTGTGAACTGAACAACAGAAATAAGTCCTTGAAGTCACACATGTGTCCATTATTACCTAATTCTGGCACTCCGAAATATAGTGTTATAAATGCTGACTTTTCCCCTGCTTGCTTTTCCAAGTACTCATGTCTTTTTATACAAGCCTCCTATCAAAAATATCCAAAAATATTCCCCTGCTTGCTTTTCCAAGTACTCATGTCTTTTATACAAGCCTCCTATCAAAAATATCCAAAAATATTATTAATATTAATAAATCCTAAAGGTGTTATTTCTTCCTCTAATTGCATGCGCTCCAGCTGGTCTCCATGACATCAGCTCAGTAACAAACAGATAAAGCTCAAATTGAAAGTACTTTCTCTCCAGCCAAGATACCTATGACATCTTGGTATCTAATGGCCACTGGGTTAGAAAGCTGGGAAGTAGAGGAGTGTGAGTCACTGAGTTCTCACAGAGGTTTTAATTCAAAATTGTTTTGAGAAGATTTGAAAGAAAATCTAGCAATGGACCCCTCCAAAAGACCAGTTCTCACTTAATCGTAAAAGTTAATTTTTTCTTTAGTCTGGGAAACAAAATCCTTCTCTGCAACAAAGGGAGCCTGGTCTCTGTGCAAAGCCAATCTTGGCAACTTCTTGAGTTTCTCATATATGCAGCACACAGCCTCTTCTGAGGGCTCTGCCGAGCTTCCTCCTCACAATACAAGGCAGCAAGTTGACTCAGCTTCCATAATCCTAACTGCTGTCTCTGCAGTCTTGTTTTTACACTTTTTAAAGCGTCTGTTCTGGGGTGCTCAAGGTTTTACAAAGCAGTCTTTATGTTCCCAGTTGTATAGTTGTCCAGATATAGCCAAGCTTGCTGCTCTGGGAACTGTCAAGATTAGAGGTTCAGCATGTGAAGGCAAACTTGGGTGGAATTTGTGTAATGTAGGGCACATTTATCACCAAGGAAATTCTCTCTACTAAAAGCTGGGGGATGAAGTCTCCCTCTGGTGGCTCCAAAGTATGTTCACAAGGGAACAGAATGAAAACCAGCTGAAATGCATTCCATGAAGTTGTTGCAACTAAAACATTTCAACAAAACAAGGAATTTATCTATATCTAGTGACCTTTTAAACATCCCTCCATCTTCTAAAAGGAAATATATGAATACCAGCCACTCGTTCTCTGAACACATGCCCACCTTACATTTCCATTTCTTCATCAGAAATCAGGACACATAGTCTCACACTCAAAGCAGTTCTGGCGATTTCTGTCCTCTGATTTCTCTCACTGTCTATTTCACTTCTAGTCCCATTTATTTGTCTTTTATAATATTTCTCATCTTTCTGCCCTTCTTGTCAATTTCCCCAACCTATAAATATACAGCTGTCCAATAGCATTTGAAGTAAATGTGATGAAACTCCAAGCACATGAATCAGTCTCTTGCTGAGAGGAAGTTCTGATTCCTTGTCAGGACAGCTCCAAACTTCCATCCCAGAGACTAGATATTTTGGTGAACCTGAACCATAGCCTTCACACCATTTCAAATCTGGAATAAGAGATTTCTCTAAGGTGGAATAAGAGAAATCTCTAGAGATTTCTCTAGGATGGATCCCCATCGTCCTTCCTAATCCTTCTTTTCCCTGATTGGACTTGTGACCAGCTAGCACCATCAGTCTCCACACCTTCATGAGCTCTGGAATTGAACAGGCTTTCATGGAATTCAGGATACCCAAATGACCCTTCCCTTTGTCCTGCGAGTCTGTTTCCTACGTATTTCTAAGACCGAATTCCCATCTTTCACTCTTTTCTAGGACTTGCATCTCTATTCCTTACTTCAACCCCAGTGGTAGGAGCCCTGCCAACAGACTTCCCTGACTTTCCGGTTATTTCCTATTCCTAATTGAGCAGGTGTGTCCTTCTGGGTCTGAGCTTTCTGACTGTCCATGGAGCTTTAATTAAATTCTTCCAGCTACATGATTTGCTCAGACACCAACAACCTTACTAAGACCAATTTCCTCTAGTATGGTGCATATAGGACCCTCTACAGCCTGCCTCATCCCACTGGTTCTCAAATCCAGAAAAGAGTTCAGGAGCAGGCCCAGTGTCTCTGGAGCACCTCTGCACAGAAGGTCCTTTCCCCTGCCAGGTTCTGCCTTAGGGGTCTTCTATGCCTCATGGGAACTTTTGTTTTTATCCCATGGGAAATTTAAAGAAGGTGACAGCATGGTACCTCTGGTTTTGACTTCTAGGGTAATCTTTCCCAGCCCTGTCCATGCCAGTTAAGTTCTCACAATTGCACACCCCTGCTATTTTATGATTTAAAGCAGTCTCAAAATATTCATCTAAAGAGAATAACATAAATGTGTGCATCTCAACATTGCCCTGGCATCTTGACACACATTTTCAATCTTAAATAGTCACTTGCAGGAACTCTGTGTCCCTCTGTCTCTCACACACAACCCATCACACAAGTCCTCTATGATTCTTGAGATCATACTGCATTATCTCTATGTCCACCTGTCAGATCCTAGCTGAAACATCATTTATCCTAAAGAAACATCCCTCTTTGTTCTGGGCCCAAAATATTGACATTGGACAATTAAGTTCATGAACTTTCCACTGTGCACCTACCAACACAGCTTCAGATGGAATCTTTTCTTCATCACTCCAAGTCCAAACTGTCCCTTGGACTCAGCCCCCAGAGCTTCACTGCACCAGCCTCTTCCCTACTCTGGGCTTAAGTGGCGAGCCACAGCTCCACCCCTCAGTGTTCCCAGCTCAACCAGCTGGCACAGAATTCATCAAGTAGTTAGTATGTTTAGAATCCTCTTTCTGCCTTACTCTGCTATTTTCTTTGACTTTGCAGCACTGTCATTCTCCTAATACCATGTTATGATGTGAACATTCTTAAGAAATCAGTCTTACTGATTTTTGAGAAGGGTGTTATTGCTTCAGGAGGCCCAAATAGAGGGTCCCTGTCCTACCTTCTCACCATTAACTGGGGCCCTACCCAGTGACATTACAGGATGAAGAATGCCTTTACCCTGGAGATTCATGAGGCCAACTTGGTTATTTCTCCCTGATTCAAGTGGTTTTTTGCTCCCCTGATAAGATCAGTTTGTACACCTAAAAAGCCATCATCAGCTTACCTCATCCATTGATGCAAGCAGTGCCAACATGGACTGCTGAGTAGTAGAGATGCAAAGATGAAATGTGCCCCTCTGGCGGCCTCCTCTCTATTTGTGTATTCCCTTTTATCCTTTTCAAATAAACTAATTTTCAGTGGAGAGAAATACTTCCATTTTAAATGGATTGGGACACTCTAACTTTAGCTGTGAAATCACAGAGAATTAGTGGCCCTGAGTTGAATCGTATACCAAGATGCACTGGGTCAATTACCCTCCACATCTGACTTTCCTTTTTCTCTTTTAATCATATTCAATAAGAAGTTACACCACTAATCTGACTGACAGTGATTGCCTTCATATTAAAATAGGTTTTCTGACAAGTTTCTGCCTGTGCACAGTATAATTAAATATTTTGCATTTCTTCAACGTGCAGATTAGTATATGTAGGAAAGAGAAAAATTGTGTTAGAAAATATAGTTTGCCTCATGTTTGCTCCTTGAGATTAGTGATGCAAAGAAATATAATGGCTTTTAGGTTGAGAAACCCAGAATGCCTTAAGTAAAGAGTCGAAGACCTTCAATAGTGATCTAGGGTGCTGGCTTCATGATGGCCATGCTGCTTGGCTCACATGAACATGATGAAGTCCAGACTTTGTAACCTAGATCCTAGTTCCACATCGCCAACAGCCCTGCCTCATTCGCTAGTTCTGGAACCATAGAGAATCTGGTTGAATTTCCAGGGACACAGCTTCTTGATTTCCTAAGGGAGGAGAAAAGTTAATAAAGAAGGTTGGTTGCTGACAGTAATTCAGAGCTAATGTTCATGGCCCCACAAGTGTTAACAGGAGAACTCAATAACAGGAGAGGCTTTGAAGCTTTAAGTGCTGAGTAGTTAGCAAACAGCTGCCATGTGCAAATCTCAGCCCACCTTGACTCTCTGGCCCTCACTTGTAGAAACCAAGTTGCCTTCCCAGGGCCTGAACCACCACCAATGTAAATAAATGGGGAAAGCTATGGAGCAACCTTGGAGAGCTAATGCCTCTCTAGTCCACTGTAAATTGGGAGTGAAACTGGGCCACAGCATACATTGTTACGAGATATTCATTTTGCTAAGCAAAATGATAAAATTGCATTTGAACTCTGGAGACCACAAGAACTTTATAATTGACTCTTATAATGTGGTTTGGATGTCCATACACAACTATTAATTTTGGGGGAGTGAGGGATTCATTTCATTTTGTATTAGCAATAAAAACACTCTGAAAAATACACATAATGGAAATGACTGCTTCTCTCCTCTGGTGAGAGACACTTAACCTTTGATCTTGAGCTAAATTACATTGCCAGAGGCAGCCTATAAGCAGCCAGGAATTTGTTCTTCCCCTTGATATTATTTTGATATGTTAAATTATTGGTAAACTTCTCAGAGTTATCCTAAGAATAACTCCTTATATATTAAGGTAAACTAAAAAAAAAAAAAAAAAAAAAAGGGGGCTGGCCAAGTGGCGCGGTGGTTAAGCGCTGGCTTGGGAAGCCAGAGGCCCGGGTTCAGTCCCACATGTGAGGGCCAGTGACACTGCCCTAAAAAAAAAAAAAAAATTGACTTGACTAAATATAGAGAAATATGGGCCACCATTATCATTTTCAAGATTTTCTCCTTATCGTTCCTTCTGTGAAATATTAAATCAATTCCTCAACCCTTTTCAAAAATATTATATGATGGAAATATGGAATTATTTAGGCCAGTGTTTGTCATTATATTGTTACAATACTAAATGTAAATACAAGCCATTACATTTAAAGATTTTAAAGTTTACTTGCTCAAAGTCATATTCATGTTAATTTAACCTTTCTAAGTAATCTTTGTTCATCTAACTCATGTTTTCTCAAATTAGCCTATTAGCCATGGAAATCATCTGGCCCAAATATAATAGGAAGTATCCTTTTTAGGAATGGTCTTTATGTGGAGTATTTGTGGTTTCCTTCTAAACCCGACCTTCATATGTGCCTTTGATTTATACTAAATCCTGTTTTGTGTGACATGCTGATATTGTCTTATTTTCCTAGGTTATATTTGCTTCTTCCTCACATTATTAGAAGCCAGCCACCCTGAGTAATCTGAACCATAAGTCTTGGTCTCAGTGAATTGTGGCATGAGATGTAGAGCCTAATTCTGCTGTTGGTGATTAAAAAAAACTAATAAATCAGGAACTTTGAAGGGAAAAAATAAGAAAAAAAAGAAGAGACATTACAAGGAAATTCTCAAAGAAAGAAACACTTGAGGAAAATGGAGATACCAAAAGATCAATCACTTTCTCTCCTCATTTCTTGTTAAAACTTCCTTCTTCTCTAATGGGCTTCTATCAGATGCACTTTCTCTGGGTACTTTGATCACTTCATCCTATTACACACCATCAAAGATCCTGATATAGCAGGCCATTCCAGGCTGTTCAAAGACCATGTTGCTTCAGAATCAAAGGCCCCAAGTCATCTTAAAATCCCCAAAGGTTTTTCCAAGAGCTAATGTAAGGCCAAGTAACTATCTCCTTCTTTGGTATTACCCACTCAAACCCTGACAGAGCCTTCAGGATACCACTAATAATCCTAGACTTTAGAAATTCTTAACATTGCTTACGATTTTACCCTAAAAAGGGGGATGGAATGGGGGGAGGCCTGTCAGCATTTCTCAAACTGTATTCCAGGATTTCATGAGGTGTTCTAGAGAAAAATTTTTAAACAAAAACTATATATCTCACTTATTGAGATATATTTGAATATATCTCACATGTTGTAAACCTCTAAAAGTCACAGCCTTGTTACTGTATTAAGGACTCTACATCGCCCTACAGTAAAGCAACCTCTTTAATTCTAATTGATCCAGAGTTTTCCAAATTGCTTTAACCACAAAACTTTTTTTTTTTTAATCAGAACATATTTTTATATCTCTCAACACTGGTCTTCCAAGGCTTGCAATTTGAAAAAATTTGAACAATGACTATACCACTTTGACCTGGGAGTATTTGTGTGGGTCCAAATCCTAAACACAGGAAAACATACCTTTATATCCATCACCCATGTTTTGGTTTGCTGAGGTGGGTAGCAATTCTCAGCATGTATCAGCTTCCCATTGAAATGCTTAATTATTTGGTTGTTGGAAAAGTCATGATGCGTTTTTGCAATGAAAAACAGAAAAACTACGTCATGACTTTTCCAACAACCCAATACCTTCTCTTCTTTCTGATGATGTTTAGAGAAGGAAAATGATAGATCCACTAAAAAGGGATACATGATACACTGTGTCTAATATATACAAGAACAGAGATTATTTTTCAGGCATTCGGAGTATCACCAAAATGAGGGCAATCTGACCCTTGGCTAATGGGAAACCTAAAATTACATTTCTAAAATCCATTAAAAGTCAAATAGGGGAGGCCGGCCAAGTGGCATGTTGGTTGAGAGCTGGCTTGGGATGCCAGCGGCCCCGGTTCAGATCCCATATATGAGGGCCAGTGATGCTGCCCTCTGCAGCTGAGACAGTAAACAACAGCTCCACCTGGAACTGGGCTGCTGTGAGTCCCCGGGGATGGTATAGCTGCAGCCCCTGCTGCAGTGGGCTGCCATAGGCTACAGTGAGTGGCCAGCAGCCAGCATGAGCGGCCAGCAGCCAGTGTGAGCTGCCAAGAACCGCTGTGAGTGGCCGTCCAGAGGCCGGCAACCGATCTGCCTCACTCAAGAAGAGCGCAATGACAATACCAACATGGGCCAGTGAAGCAGTGTCCTCCACAGCTAGACTGAAGAAGAGAAGGACATCAACTTGTCTGTTCCCCTCTCCCAGTTCCCCAAAGCTGTTCCCCTCCCCCAATTCCCCAATAAAATATTTTTAAAAAATCCTTTACAAGTCAAATAGAGACTGGAGCTTATTTTGCAGCTGAGTTTCTAATGTTGTTGATCCAGCTGATGAAAAGGTTTGTTATTTGAGGGTATCAACTATAGTCTGAGGTTTGGGAACAGTTTGGAGCATTTAACAAGAGCAGGAAAATAAATTAACTTAAATTCTGCCAGAAACCACGGATCCTGCTTTCCAAATAAAATCTTCAAAGATTCTTTTTTAATTTAGTAAGCATTTGTTCAGAGCTATAGACTGCAAAAACATGTGCAAAAAGGAGACAGAACACAGAATTAGAACCTTAAAATCTTTCTAGAGATAGATAGATAGATAGATAGATAGATAGATAGATAGATAGATGTATAGATAGATAGATAGATAGAAATACATGAAACCTGGGACAAAGGGGGGCCTGCTAAAGATATCCTGGATATAAATGAGCTAAACTCAGGGTTCTAAATTGCAGCATTTCCATTATCAAATCTGTTTCCCATAAATCTTTCCCTGAACTAGAGTACAGTAAAGGGCCTTAGAACGGTCTGGAGCCCAGAAAGGAGGCTGTATGAAAGAGGCCACAGTCTCGTATACTGATGAGATTTGTGCACACATGTAAAGAATCCATGGGAGAGGGAGTTGGGGGTGCAGACACCGCCAGATGTTCCCAAACCATCTTAGTCTATCCCTTAACCCATTCCTTAGCCTTTTAGCCTCTTTGTCATCTTTAAGTAGAACAAATTTTTGTGTCTTATTTTAGTTCGTTTTGTCTTTTTTTTTACATACCTAGAATATAGTACCTTAAACTAATGGGAGAAAAGCAAGCATTATCAACTGTAACATTCTAAATTTTGTTTTAAGATGTTGTAGTAGCCTTACATGAACAAGTATTTCACATTTTTCTTTTTGTTTAGGATTTTCAGAATTATATTGATCTTTCCCTTAAGTCGCCAAGATGTCCCAAAGGTTGCATCTATTCTATTTCCGAAGACAGCCTCTCTTTGCTTACCTTTACAGTGTTGGATTTCTACTTTGTATCTCATGCCTCTGTCTGATATTAAGCCCCACAGATTCTTTGATATGAATCAAAAAATTTAGAATTGTTAACCATTAACTACATACATTTGGGATGGAAAATAGTTCTATGTTACATTGTGACTAAATTTTAAATCAGTCTTTGAGGTTTCGGATAATTATGCTCATAAATAGAGAGCTGCTATTCATTCAGAATTTCTCTTTGAGTCGTATAAGTTGGTTATTTGTTTTCTTTGGTCATTTTTATAATTGCCATACATAATTTACTTCCTAGCATAACATTTGTTTTGTGTACATTTTTGGTATTGAGTCTCCGGTTTTTTCTATGTAAATATGTTCTACATTTTTTTATTCCTAACAACAACCTCCAACATTTTTAGTGTTTCTAAAAGCACTTTTCTATTGTGGCAACTTTATATTATTAGTTAATATTTTCAAAGCATAATCTATTTAGAGCTTGGCTCATCATTTTTAAAAGTAAATGTTCTTCATAATTCCTGATAATTCTAAATTTGGGGGCCAATTTCTTACCAAATCTGATGAGATCATCATCATGTTTATGCTATAAAGTGATTAATGAAGGGCTATAATAAAGCAAGTCAACTTTTCTATTATGTTGTTTGCATATGCTCACCTTATTAGTATTATCCTTAATTTTTTAAACCATCTTTCCATTTTTTGAAGGCTAATTCAGTGGAAACCAGAAAATATAATCAGCAAATCCTCCTAATTGGCACCTATCAGCTGAAGCAAATGAAAGCGCACTGAATACAAAGATTTGAGGGAGAGTGCTTGTATCAGTTTCCTGTAATAAATTACCACAAACTTGGTGACTTAAAATAACACAATCTTGTAGGTTGGAATTATGAAATGGGTCTCACTGGGCTAAAACCATGATGTCAGCAGCACTACTACATTCCTTCTAGAGGTGCTAGGAAAGAATCCATCTCCTTGCCTTTTTCCACTCTTAGAGGCTGCCCACATTTCCTTGGCTCATGGTCCCTTCCTCCATTATCAAAGCCAGCAATGGCTGGTCATGTCTTTCTCACTCTGTAGCACTCTGACTGATCCTCCTGCCTCCCTTTTTCACCTGTAAGGACCCTTAAGGTTACCTTGGGCCCACCCAGATAATCCAGAATTATCTCCCCATGGCAAGATCCTTAATTACTCTGCAAGGTCCCTTTGCCAGATAAGCTAACCTAATTTATAGGTTCCAGGGGTAAGGACTTAGACATTTTGTGGGGAGCTATTATTCTGCCTACCACAGTGCCTCTGACATCTGTCCCACAAGGAGGAACCTATGCTCCCTGTCACTCTTGTAGGGAGGGTGGTGTGCACCCTACTTTATAGATTTTAAAAGGTTACTTAGACCTTGACCAATGATTTATTTGGTTTAAGCTGGAATTTTTCTCTTCCTGGGGCACTTGAAGTCTGTTTCCATGATGAAGACCCCAATAGGGCAAAAGGAAAATTGCAGGAAAAAAATGCCTGTGTATAAAGCCTCCACTGCTATCCATGGCATTCCTATAAGGGAACATTGCATTTGCCCTATGTTATATTAGACTGACAACAAATATGCAGTAGTTATCACTATCACAAACAATACACTCTTTAAATGAAGCTACTAATACAGTGAATAATGTGCTTTGCTACCGTTCTCAAAACAACAGTTGTGTAAACAGTCTTCGTCCATGCTTCCTTACTGCTGTTAGGGATTCCAGTCACACTTGACCACAAAAATCAGGTTTGCAAGAACACCATCACACAGCATTGCCTCGTTACGCCTTGCTATTACACCAGTCTATAATGGCAGGACAGGACCTTAAATAGCAGTTATTTTGTATGATATAAAGACCTCCTAGTTTTCTCAATTAGTGGTTTTCTTATGATGAGGATATAAAGGATAGCACCTTTGGATTTGCACTAGGAGACACCTTACACTAGAGAAATACACCTTGTTCTTTTCCATGTTCCTCTCCTGGTTGCTAATATGCCATGCTCAAATCCACTTCTTCACAAAATAGCCTTCTTGTAAAGTTATAATTACATCAAGGAGTGAGGAAGAAGTAGCTATTATTTACCAGGTTATGCAGGCTTCTTGGCAGTGCTCAAGATTTTTATTTCCAATGTTGAGGAAAAAATAGTGCTTTTTAAGTAAAGCCAAATGTTAAACTATGGCAACCAAGAGAAAAATCTAATACTGGAATACGCTGTGCTTACAGCTTTCTCATTTAAATAATCCTTAAGCATTTTTCACTGTGTGCGAATCCTTGCTTGAATTTATCAGGTAAGTTGGCAGACTATGTTGCCTTCTCCTACAATTTTGGTGATAGTGTTGCCAGCTAATGATGACCTTGTACACATTAATGTGGTTTAAATGATTGGTTGTATCAGAAATCATGATTTTTCTAGAACAATTGTCTCTGATATTTTTTTTTTTTTTATCCCCTACTCCATTAGAATCTCAGCAATTTTTCTCCTGAAGAGACAGACTCTCCCCAGGCTCTGCCTAGTATCTCTTAGCAAAGGCCTTGAACTGCCCTGAAGGGCATGTCCCACCCCCCACCCCAATTGTCTTTCCTTCTTCAAATTCTCATAGATGATTAATTACTCTAGCATATCATGGAATCTTGTGGGAATTACTTTTCCTGGTATGCATGAAAAAGAAAAACTGATTCATGCAATGAAAGTGGAAGATCTCCAACTTTCAAAAAAGTTATGGCTTAATTAAAAACATCTTAATCATATTGTTTATATATGATGTTTCAATGAGCTGTCACTTCTCTTAGAGAATATATTTCATGTCAATGATAGAATTCAGTTATTTGACCAGCTGGATCAAACATCAGTTTTTTGTTGTTATTGTTAAATAATAATAGGCACCAATTATTGCCCCCTTTTATGTTTCAGAAACATCCTTATGTGCTTTATGTTTGCGACCTTATTTAATCCTTGTGTCACACCAGTGAGGAAAATATTACTTGCCCCATTTTATGAAGGAAAAATTAAGAATCTTGGAGAATCAATAATTTGCAAAAATACATACACCTTGTAAGAGAACACAATACCTCACTCCCGTCCAAATACTAATTTTATTTCATTCACCACTTCTCAACAATATGGCTAACAGTGCTTGACTTTTACAGCCTTACAAGTATTCTCTGAGATTATTTAATACTTCTTAATTATTTGCTTAATGGCCTCATTTCCTCTCTGTGATGATAATCCTTTGTCTGATCCTCATTATTGGGGAAATTCCTCATATGGGGAAAGCTACAGCTATGTTTATTTCTAGCCATTTATGCACTTATTATTTCAACCTTGGTTTTTAGCTGGGCCTCTGGAGCTGAAATGCATCATTTATCTTCCCAAATGAGATGAAGAAAACAAAATGTTTCTCTCTTAACAGATTTGGAGACTTTCCTATCTAGTCTTTTCTCCATAAAACCTCAGGCTAGGTTTCAGTAAAGCTATTGCTTTTTATAGTTATATCAGAACAGTCCTTGCTTACATATTGTTGATATTTTTAGTTTGGATTGTTTATTACAAAGAGAAGCTAAATTGACCTCTTGATGTCTCTATATATTTGGCTTTTCTCACCTGATTTCAGCTGACATCAACATCTTCTCTATATATTATCAGTTAGAACACTCAATAAGAAATATAAACCAATGTATTTTTATAAAGTTTTGGACACTAGTCTTAATCAAACAATACTCATGAGTGATGGAGAAAGCAACTACGAGTTTCATATAAAAGGGTGTTCCCTAGGACCCCGTAAGAAATTTACACATCACACCAGTCCTCAGAGTTGGAATCAGGATTCTACTGAAAGGGACTTTGAATTCATCTAGAGTAGCTGCCTCATTACAGATTAGGCAACAAAGATCAAAATAACTTAACAGTAGTCAAACACCATGTTAGAGAAGAATCAGAACTCAAATCTAGGCCCTCTAACTCATGAATTAATAGCATCTTTAGAAAAATTAGAAACCTAGAGAGGATTGGGCCCAACTTCTTTTTCTCATGTCCCTTCTTTACTTCATATCTAAAAATTGGTCATGTGGCCTTGGACTTTATCTAGAGCCTTTTCTGAAATATAATGACATACTGGCATTTCAAGGAGGAAAGGAAGTAAATATGTACCCAAACATAAGGAATCTACAATTTATCCAGCAGCAGCAATTTATATAAATACTTCATATGCCATTTTTAGAAGAGACAAACAAGCATTTCATTAGTAAATATCATTTAGTATGTAAGGTAACTAGAAATCAAAGTTCTTTGAAGAAAATCGTTATAAAGAAAATACTCTTGAATGTTTAAAATACTTCACATTTTTCTTAGCATCACACAGTGAATATGTATCAGTCTGTGGAACTGAAAGTATAGTTTTCTCCCTGAAGATCCTGGCAAGAGAAATTTTTTTCTATAGATACTGCTGGTCACAAATCAATATGGTAAATATCCTTTGATTAGCTCCTCCAAGACATCATCTCTGACCCTAAGAAACCAACTGAAAAAAATAGAGTACAGTGTTGTTTTTAAGTCCATTTAAACCTCTTAAAATTTCTCTAGAATAATGCCAATTCATAACCCCTATTCTGGTGCTGGAAACAGTGGTTGACTTGAATGATTGTTAGCCATCATTTTATGTTGAAGATGTTTGTGCCTCTCAACCGAGTTGAAATCAACCTTTCTGTTTTCATCAATACAGCCAATCCCACACTTTTTCAAGTCTCATCAGATCAGCTGTGATTCCAGACTTGGTCTCATCCCCTTGGAACTAGGCCTTATCAGCTTGCTCTGCTCATCTTTCAGTATGACTTTGGAAACCAGAATTGGTAGCGTAGGCCCAAGAATGTGAATGATAGCATTTGTTTGTGGAGACATTGCCATAGGTAAAACAATATTTTTTCCTCCTAAATTTTCAATGACGAAGCTTTAAGGATAAAAGAACAGAACACATCGAACAACACCTAGAATGTTTAAAATCAGGACCTTCTCAGAAAACTTAGACTGTGATCTCTGTACCACTTTTTTCTACCCTCAAGCCTGTGAATGTCACTACCATTTTCTCTAGGTCCCTATCCATTTGTAGATCCTGGATAGGCCTTGAAGTAGAGTTCACAGGTGATCATTTTATCACTTCCTTCATTTAACCCTAAACAATTTGGAGTGAGAGTTTGTTTTTGTTTTCCTCCTGTTCCACATTCACAGTTGTACAGAAATAAGAAATCAGGATCTCCAGTCAGTCTGACCTGTCATACTACTGGGCTTACTACCAAACAACATGAATATTCACCATTAACTAGAGATATGAAAGCCTCAAAGATTCTACAACCTCAACCAAGACCCCTTGTGAGGAATTGCTAAGCTATTCCTTTGGGAAATAATTCACATTATATGTTCTTCTCTTGGAAAAAAGTTTCACAACCTACTAAAAGTTAGAAAACCATAATGACACCTTATGTCCCTATTGAGCTTCCTAAGGAACCAAATCAGCACAGTGCTCCTAGGCCATATCTAGTCTCCCATAAACTCTATAATGTCTGCTGCACATGTGTCATGTAGTGATCAACAAGGGACTAAGCACAGGGGTGATTAGCTGTGGGGAATGATTAAAAACTCTAGATGGTAATAACATGCCCTTTCCCAGTAATTTGCACTTAGTTCCCCATGAGATTCTAGGTGTCAAGTGCTGCAATCCAGAGCTGTGTTTTTCTGGAAATAAAAGTTGACATTAATTATCACAGCAAAAGGAATGATAATGTCAACACAAGTACTTAATAATTATAGAGACCTAACTCTTTTTTATGTTGAGAAGACCAGCTAGTACAGAATAAAGTAATAGTTATAAGAGAATGGAGGTCAACAAGAGCTTCCATGAAAAAGTAAAAATCAGGGCCAGCAGAGTGGCTCAGTTGGTTAAGAGCGTGAGCTCTGAGCAACAGGGTCACTGGTTTGATTCCCACATGGGCCAGTGAGCTGTACCTGAGCTGAGCTGCTGCTGAGCTGCCAACAGGTAGCAGGATTGCTTAGTGGTTACAGCACGCACTTTTTAGCAACAAAATTACCAGTTGGACTCCTGCATGGGATGGTGGGCTACACCCACCGCAACTAAGACTGAACATGACACCTTGAGCTGAGCAGCTGGGAGCTGTCGACAGGGGGCCGGATGGCGTCTGGACTTGGAGCTGAGCTAGCTGCGCCCTCCACAACTAAGGTTGAAGGACAACAACTTGGCTATTCGCCTTCCCCAATTCCCCAAAACTGTTCCCATTCCCCAATTCCCCAATAAAAATATTTTAAAAAGCAGTAAAAAAATCCACTGGGAGAAAATGAGAAAATGACCTCTGTAGCAAAGACACAGGGGGCTTGTTCATCAAGAACACAGTAATCACAACTTAAGCCTAGACCACCAGTGAGAGGCACAGCTGTTCTTTTTTTTATTTTAACTTTTTTATTATTATTATTATTAGCAGTAGTAGTAGTATTTACAGATGTACAAAACAATGCAATAGTTATTTTTTTCACCCCTTACAAAGTGACTCCCCCCTTTTTTGTCCCCCCACCCGATATCATACATAACTATTACAATTCCATTGACTCCATCCCCACACTATATTTTGTTCTTTTTCACTGACCATCCTCTGTGAACTGGGTTGCCCCCAACATACAGAAATGCAGGATACATCCCACATGCATTTGCCATACAACTATCCTACACATTGTGATGTATATCAGAAATAAGTGCTTACACTTTTCTTTGCTAGTGTCTTTTTCTATATTTAGGTAGAGAAAGCAGTTTCTAAGACAATTGGACAATGAAAAAAATCCTATTTTCAGTCTTCTATAATACATAAGAATGAAGTGAAATGGTATAGTAACCTATCAAAACATTGTGGCATTGATTTTGCCCTGCTTTAATGTGATATTCTTGTTAATTCTTATTAAGAAAAAAATTAAAATGTATTCTTTCAAATTTATAAATCAATTATTTGATATTGTAGGGACTACAAGGATAAATGCAGGAGTCCTTAGAAGTTCAGTTTATTAGAAAGCTAAGACACAAAAATAACTATAATATTAAACACGATGTTCCTTGTTTTATTTTAAAAAAAAGGTCACACAAGGACTTAGAGTTTATAGGAGAAAAGGGGAAAATGAGAGAAGGCTTGATGAAGGAGATATCATTTGAGCTGGGCCTTAAAGAATCTCTGAGACTTTCAATAAACAGAGATACAGAAATAAACCCATTAGCAGGTTAAGCAGAAGGAAGAATCAAGCAGATGGCTTAAACATGGGAAAGCCCAGGGTATGTTCAAATAAGAGAGCAAGTAGCTGAGTTTGGCTGAAGCATTGGATCCATGAAGTGGATGGTTATAGATACACTAGAAACATGGACCTCCCCAGATAATGTTTACTGTTTAATTGAGAATTCTGGGTTGAATCCTTGGGAAGCCACTGGAGATTTCTAAGCACAGAAATGTTGTGTTAACTGCCCCAGGAATATATAGATGATGAGTAATATTAGGATATAAGTGGTAGTTGGGCAACAAGACAGAGAATTCCCTTTTTGAAATAGGGTCCAGGTTAAGTAGGTCAACACATGAAACCCAGAGAAAGCTGATTCATTGGAGGTAAAATGGAGACATAGGTGGTAAGTTCACCTATGGCCCTAGGGGAAAATCAGTCCACAGAAGAGGTGATTAAGGTGTAAGATAAAAGGACTGTGGTCAGAGGAGTACTTTTATTCTTCAAGCACTTAGAAGTGTTTTGAGAAATGCTGATGTCTGGTGGTTGAGAAACTGAAGTAGAGGTAAAGATCACTAAAATTTAGGAAATTTTGTGAGATCATAAACATGAATGTTGAAATCTTAGAGGATGGGATGGGAAGGTCAATGAAACAGGGGCTACAGTTGCCACAGAAGATGAGGTATATCCTGGAAGTTAGTAGATATAGGCAGAGAAAATTATATAAGTGGACTTGGGTAAGAAAAAGGCTTTTCACTGGCTACTCGGCTGAATTTTGATGTTTAAACCATAAAAATGTGGCACCTTTTCTAATGAATTAGTTAATGTATTTTTCTATGTATGCTGACCTATGAGGAGAAGTGGTCTGAAATTTTGCAAAGGCTTGAAGGCAATGGGATTATCAAGGAAAAATTGAAAAGTTAGTTTCCTTAAGGCAGAGGTATGAAAAGAGGGAGTCACTCACGATAGAAAGGGTTCCCATGGGACCATTGTACACTGGAGCAAGCTCATACTGGCTTATGATAGTGAAATTTTCAAGAACTTTATTCTGCTGGTTGATGTCAAGTTGGTAACTTCCAAACAGCCATGTGGCAAAATGTACATCATGGAAACTGGCAAATGTTACAAATCAGAAGTCCCCTCTCCCTTCATTCAAAAAGCCTATTGTTAAACATTTATCAGCACACCTCTGCATAGTGCATAATGGGAATCACTGTTAGAGGATAAATGGAGTGGACCTGAGGGAGGCAGAAATGGGCAGCATGGATGAGGCAACTGGAAGGAATGAAAGTGAGCAAAGACGATAGGAATAAAGGAAACAAGGAAGTGTGAGGTAAACAATAATACTTGTATCTTATTAGTAACAGAGAAGATCTCATTTATGAACCCAAGTTTCCATTGAAATGCTAGTATTCTGACCAAGTCTCTGCAAATTTCCCTTCCTAGTGTCAAATTTTGTCTGTTTATGGCTTGCAGCTTAGAAAGTCAAGCAAAGACAAGTGATGTAGTTATTCTTTGCAATAGGTTCTCTCACTGGTGTTCTAAGTTAAACAAAAGCACATAAGACTCCTTTTGTATAAATTTGTCCAATTTGGTAGAGGTAGTGATGGTGGAAGTGATAGTGGAAGTGCTGATAGTGGATAGAGGTGGAGATAGTGGAAGTACTGATAATGGAGGTGGTGAAGGTGGTAATGGAGAACATGGTGATGGAGAAGGTGGTAATGGTAAATGTGGTGAAGATGGAGGTGAAGATGGTGGTGATAGTGGTGATGGCAATATTTTAATTGTAATAATCATTCTCTTCTTCATCAAAACAACAATTTTGTACTAAAAATTGTTAACAAAATAGCTTTTTACTAGAATTGCACTCTGTTTATGATTATCCTACCAACAGGGATTTTTCTATCAATTAATACTTCTAAAGAGCAATACCGTAAGATAACCACTGAGAGCAGTGCTCTAGTACAGAGGGTGGCAAACTGCAGTTCGAGAGCCACATGTGGCTCTTTGGGTACGTTTCATCTCAAAAGTTTGCCGAACCCTGGAAGAGCCAATCCTGTCCCTCACAACAATTTAAAAATTATTCGAGAGGCATAAATATATTTTTACATAATCACCATTATGTGAATAATATCCTTTAAAAATTTTATAAATGAAAGTATGATAGTTTTATTTTCATTTTCTTTTTTTTTTTCCAAAGATTTTATTGGGGAATTGAGGGAGGGGAACAGCGTTGGGGAACCGGGGAAGGGGAACAGACAAGTTGCTGTCCTCTTGTTCTTCAGTCTAGTTGTAAAAGACATTGCTTTATTGTCTCATGTTGGTATCATCATTGCGTTCTTCTCAGGTGAGACAGATCGATCACCATCCTCTGGATGGCTGCTCACAGAGGCTCTTGGCAGCTCACACCGGCTGCCAGCTGCTCACGCTGGCTGTCAACCACTCACTGTAGCCTATGGCAGCCCACTGCAGCAGGGTCTGCAGCTATACCGTCCCCAGGGACTCACAGCAGCCCAGTTCCAGGAGCTGTTGTTCACCATCTTAGCTGTAGAGGGCAGTGTCATTGGCCCTCATATGTGGGATCCAAACCGGGGCCACTGGAGTCCTAAGCCAATTCTTAACCAATGCGCCAGTTGGCCAGCCCTTTGTTTTCATTTACAATTTTACTTCAGAGCCTGCAGCTCACAAGCTGCCGTTTGCTGACCCCTGGAGGCTCTTCCACCTTAGAAGTTTGCCAACTCCTGCTCTAGTAGAACACACAGGTCATCAAGGGCAGCAGAAATATAAATAATTAGAATATTGTATACAAAGGCCATACAGACATATGCAGAATGTTAAAGAATGCAATTGGGATAGATTTCTGCTGCAAGGTGATTGGGAAGACTTCACTGTAAAACACAATAAATTAAGCCCAGAAAGTGAAAAGAAACTGTTCACATGGAAAATTGGAGAAGGATTTCCAGGCTGAGAGGGTAGCACATGCAGAAGAGTGAAGGCACAGAAGTACAGGGTGTGTGAATGTAAGAATGAAGCCAAAGAATAGGATACATGGAAGAACTGATGAAAGAAGAGGCTGGATCTAGACAGAGATGGACCTTGAACTTTCTTTTGGCAGTAGAGAGCTATTAACTGTTTTTAGGTAAGAAACTCACTCTTATGGAGAATGAATTAAAGAGGAAAAAGACTGAAGACATAAAGGCCAGCTGAAATATAATTCAAAGTACCCAGACAAGAGGACATAAACGCATGCCCATACATAGCATTAGGGACAGTGAGAACCCACCTGAAAGATGGTGAGGAAATAGGAACTACAAGAAAAGGAGTGGATTTAGAATAAGTTCTTCCAGCTTCTCTGTATTTAACCTGCCCTTATGTGGAAGATGAGCTTGTCACACTATTGATAAGCAGCTTGAAATTGAGCCAAAACAGAAGAACACAATGACTTCAAAAGAAATACAGAATAAGAACTAGTACTTACCAGTGTGTGGTCTCTAAGTCTTACACTTCCTGGTATTATCTAGTTCTTAGTAACTTTTAAGGAACAGAAATGTAGAAGTCAAATTCAAGAATCTTCATAACTGATTTTTAATGTAAAAGAAACAGAATATTAATTTTCCAAAACTCCTTTCTGAATGTCACTGTTCTCTTTTTAATAGTGCTTTTGTTTTCCTAAACAAAACTGTGCTGCATTGTAGAAAATTCTGGAGAAAATATAACATGAAATTCATAAATAACAAGAATTATGCAGAACTTTGCTGGCAATTGCAAGAATTTGGCTTCTACTCTAAGTGAAATAGGAGACATTTCAGATTATTAGCAAACGGGTCACATGATCTCAGTTTTTAAAGAATTATTCTTGTTGTTCTGCTAGGAATAGACTGTATGGGGACAAGGATAAAAGCATCTATGATTATTTCTTTAAAACAGATTCTAGAAAATAAAACATGGAATTCCTTTATCGAGACTACATTTGTTTAGATTCTCATGCAGATTACACTTCCATTGTGCATAAGTATGCATGGGAGAAAAGACTAGTTTAGAAAGTTAGCTCCTGGAGAGTTGAAAATCTATTTCCTCCCTTAATGAAAATAACTGGCTCCATCTCAAACTTAAATAATTAACTTCCCTGACATGATTATCATTTCTGCTCAAGTACAGCCATGAATCAGGAAAGCATGAATTGTCAGTTTAAAGGTACGTAGAATTAAGAATTCCTTCCCTTATTTATTAAGTCTTTATTTAGCACCTATTGTGTCCTCAAAAGCCTGAGGACACCACAACATAACATAGACCCAGGCTCTGCCATGACCTCAAGAAGCAGATAATTTGAGGCTTTTTTTTTAATGTTTATGCATATAATTGTTTACAGTGGTTACCAGTGCTTCATAAAGAGAAATAATGGTGTTAGGACTGTAGAGCAACCATGAAGTGTGTGGTCAGGGAAAATTCATTTCCCTTTCCTCAAGGAAATCTTCCTTGAGTTCCAGGTGAGGGAACAGCAAAGGACAAAGGCCAGAAGCAGGAATGAGAAGAAAAAGTTAACTAAAAGAAGTCCGGGGTAGCTAGACCATAGAGATTGATGGTAAGGAGAAGGAGGAGGGTACAGATGTGGTCTAAGATAAAACAAGAAGTAATAAGGGCCCAAGTAACCCAGTAATCTGTATGAAGAATTCTGAAAATTTTGCAATGGGAGGCTATTAAATGGTTTCAACCAAGGGTCAAGCATCTTAACCTTTTCTTTTTTTTTTTTTTTTCTTTCTTTATTAGTTTCAGGTGTATACAACACAATGCAATAGTTATACTCTTTACCCCCCAAAGTGAAAACTCCCCTCCCCTAGTTTGCCACCCCATTCCCCCCGCATATCATACATATCCATCACAATTCCCCTGACTCCCCTCCACAGTATACTCCACATCCCGTGACCATCCATATATTCAGTTGCACTTGGCATACAATACTATACAACATCAGCTTCAGGTGTACAGTGCAGTGATCAAGCCTCTACTCCATCCATGAAGTGGTCTCCCTAACAAGACATGTGACTATCTGACACGCCACAAAATTTTTGCAACATTATTATATTCCCTGAAATGTGTTTCATATCCCTGTGGCAATATTGTAGTTGTCTATTTATGCTGTCTAATCCCTTCCCCTTCCCCCCGATCCCCACCCCCCTCCCAACTAGCAACCCTCAGTTTTTCCTCTACATCTACGAGTCTGTTTACTTTGATCGTTCACTCAGCTCTTCAGACTCAACACACAAGTGAGATCACATGGTATCTGTCCTTCTCCGACTGACTTATTTCTCGTAACATAATAGTCTCTTCACAACATTATCGATTACATACCCAGAACTGCCCCCATATCCCTGCGGCAACATTGTAGTCCCACCTACACTGTCCAAAACCTTCCCCCTCTCCCTCTTCCCCACTCCCTCCCAGCCAGCAACCATCAGTTTTTCCTTTATATCTGCTTGATATGACTTCAATCTTCTTAAATTGTCTCTCTGGGTTAGCTTGTTTACCCCTTTCTTTTGTTTAAAAAAGCCCTTTTAACATTTCTTGCAATGCTGGCTTGTTGGTAATGAATTCCGTAAGCTTATTCTTTTCTGAGAAGCTCTTTATTTCTCCTTCAATTTTAAGTGATAGCCGTGCTGGGTAGAGCAATCTTGGTTGTAGGCCTTTATTTTGTGTCACTTTGAATATCTCCTGCCACTCCCTTCTGGCCTGCAGAGTTTCTGTAGACAAGTCAGCTGTTAGTCTAACAGGAGTTCCTTTGTATGTAACCTGCTGTCTTTCTCTTGCAGCCTCTAGGATTCTGTCTCTGTCTTGAACCTTTGCCATTTTAACTATGATGTGTCTTGGTGTGGACCTGTTTGGGTTCAGCTTGTTTGGAACCCTCTGCACTTCCTGGGCATGTATGTTGATTTCCTTCACCAGGGTAGGGAAGTTTTCAGTCATTATTTTTGCAAATACATTCTCGACCCCTTGCTTCTTCTCTTCTCCTTCTGGTATCCCTATGATTCGAAGGTGGTTGTGCTTCACCTTGTCCCATAGGGCTCTTAAACTATTTTCATTGTTTTTTATTCTTTGGTCTCTTTGCTGTGCCAACTGGGTGAGTTCTGCTATTTTATCTTCCAAATCACTGATCTGCTTCTCTGCTTCATCTACTCTACTGGTGATTCCTTCGAGTGTGTTCTTCATTTCAGTTATTGTATTCTTTAGTTCTAACAGGTTGTTTTTAATGGTTTCCCTATCCTTCTTTATGTCCTCGCTAAATTCCTTAAACATTGTTATCATCAGTATCCTAAACTGTGTCTCTGAAAGGTTGGATCCCTCTGTTTCATTTGGTTCCATTTCTGGAGGTTTCTTCTGATCTTTTACTTGTGACATGTTTCTTTGTTTCCCCATTCTGGCTGTCGCTCTGGGATTGCTTTGATGTATTAGATAGATCACCAGGAGAGCCCTGGCTGGATCACGCAGGCACACAGCTCACGGCCCAACATGCCCAGGAAAACTCACAGTCTCAGCCTGTCACAATCAGCCGCTTGCAGATCAGGCTGAGCAGCCCGACAACCAATCACCAGCCTGGCAACTCTGTAAGCGGAGTGCGGGAGAGCAGGGACTCCAGGAGGCTTGCGCACTCCCGTGTCTCAGTGAGCAGCCTGTTGGAGCCAGAGGGCACCCGCCCAGCGTTTCCCTGGCAACGCAGTATAAGCGGGGCAGAGGGTGGGGATCCAAGGCCGCAGGCGCGCGCGCACGCACACACGTACTTCTGCGCCAATTCCACCAGACCAATGAGGTCTCGGACCTGATCCTTCGTGGGAGGGCCCAAGCCCGACAAAATGGCATCCTCCCCACACCACTCACGTGCCGGCTCTGCACCACGGGAACAACAGTTCGAAAACCTCCAGCCTTTGCACCAAAGGTGCTCAGTTCAGTCCGTCCCCGCAGGCTCCCGGCTCACACAGCCACTCCCTCCACCAGGAACCAGGTAAGTGCTCACCGGCGAGCAAGCCCGGGCGCCGGCCCCACTGATTCTCCAGCCGCTCTTCGCCTCACCGAGCTGAGCGAAGAGAGTCCTTACTAATTTACTGCCAGCTGTCTTAGAACTTCTCTTCCCGGCAAAGGAGCTCTGGGCTGGAGAGCTTGGTGTGCGGCCGGAGGATCTCTCCCCCAACCAGACAAACTTCCCACGGCTGGGGCTTCCCTCACGGGGCTCGCCCTCTCTTGTCTCTGCCCATCCTACCAGACCCGACGCGGCTTCCTCTTTAAGTTTTTCGTTTAGTGGTTCTGTTCCTCCAGTGTTCCGGGGACCTCCAGGGTTGAATGCTGTATAATTTGCTTGTAATTTTGGTGTGATCCTGGGAGGCAGTTAGCACAGCGTCTGTCTATTGCGCCATTTTCCTCATACATTCTTAACCTTTTCAAATGTACTTTTGTTTTTTTTTTAAGTATAATTAACATTAACATTAAGTTAGTTTCAGGTACAACATGAAGATTTGATATTTGTATATATTACAAAATGATCATCACCATGAGTCTAGTTAACATCCATCACTATATACAGATGGGTTTTTTTGTTTCGTTTTTTCTAAAGATTTTATTGGGGAATTGGGAGTGGGAAACAGTGTTGGGGAATTAGGGAAGGGGACCAGCCAAGTTGTTGTACTTCAGTCTTCATTGTGGTGGATGCCAGTCACCATCTGGCTGCCCAATGGCAGCTCATGGCCTCTAAGCTCAAGGTGCTGTGTTCAATCTTAGTTGTGGGTATGCGTAGCCACCATCCCATGTAGGAGTCGAACCAGCAGCCTTGTTGTTAAGAGTGCACACTTTATCCACTAAACCATCTGAGCAGCAGCTAAGCTCAAGGTGCCAAGTTCAGTCTTTAGTTGCCGGTGGGCATAGCCACCATCCCATGTGGGAATCTTGTTAAGAATGCACCCTCTATCCACTAAGCCATCCAAGCAGCAGCTCAGCTCAAGGTGCTGAGTTCAGTCTTAGTTGTGGGTGGACATAGCCCACCATTGATCAGGCAATCTTGTTGTTACACCAGCTGAGCCATCCTGCCACCTGTTGGCAGCTCAGGGATAGCTCAGCTCGGGTTCAGCATCACTGACCCATGTGGAAATCCAACCAACAGCCCTGTTGCTTAGAGTTCACTCTCTTAAGCCAACTCTTAACAAATTGAGCCATTTGGCTGGCCCCCAGATGTTCTTAATAAACTAAAATTAATTAACTTCTATCTCAACGTGCTTAGCTATGGAAAAATTAATGTTAGATGATTTAATCAACCAATTATTGACCTTTTCAGTTACCTGAGAGTTGTCACACACTAACTTCAGGATATGGTTAATACAAGAATGGATAATCAGAATTATTTACATTTAGAGACATTGAAATGGAAATTGCTTAGAAATTTCTCATAAACATAACACAATATTATGTTTGATTACACTTGTAGAAAACATTTCCTTGCATTTTTGCTAAGCATTTTGCTTAGAGAATGACGGTCAACATTTTTGCAAATTATTTGCTGATGAAAATAAAAACCTATAAGATGAATTAGCTTCCGTGGAGTGGATATTGAAGACACATAAGATTTAGCTGACAACTAACAAAAAAGAATTGGGGGAATAAGTGGAAGGAACAGCTGCCCAGGAAGTTATCATTTGCCAAGTTTGCATGGAATGCACTGGAATTCCCAGAAAGTCAGAGTGTGCTCTGCCAGCCCCATTTAGCCCATTGATGCCGTTTGTATGCCTTTTGAAATCACATTAGAGGACCCAATTTTCTAAGACTTATCTCTTCTTGAAAAAGAATATATATTTCCAGGCTCCCACAGGATGCATAATTTTGCATCATTGTTAGTGCTTATTACCGCCATTTATCTCTCCAGTCATCCACCCGTTCCATTTTGTGTAAGTCTAAATATGATTTTGTACACATTTAAAAGTGCCATTCCCAGTTACACTTCAAATGGTAGAAGTTAGTTAAAATGATCTCGCTTTGATCATCTTATTCTAACACTAAAAGATTAATTTTCTTAATAGTATTTGCTTTTAATAACATCATATATGCAAGATTATAAAGATACAGTGTCAAATAAAAAAAAATCTATAATAGATATTGGAACCCTAAAATTAATCGACATTGTTTTGTCTTAAAGATTGGGATTATACACTATAGTAAATATTTATGTTTAATTAACACTTTCTAGCGCTTGTATTTGTCAGCCACTTTTCAAAGATGCGTTACAAATATTAACACACCAAATATTATGGGGCATTCTATTTTTTTCTTTTTTTTAAATTATTTTATTGTGAAATACATTTTTTTAAAAAAAAATTAGTTTCAGGTGTACAACACAGTGCAATAGTTATACTTTTTACCCCTCAAAGTGACAAACCCTTCCTCCAATTCGTCACCCCACTCCTCCCCTCCATATCATACATATCTATTATAATTCCTTTGACTCCCTTCCACAGTATAATCCACATCCAGTGACTATATATTCAATTACAGTTGACATACAATATTATACAACATCAGTTTCAGGTGTACAGTGCAGTGATCAAGCCTCTACTCCATCCATGAAGTGGTCTCCCTAACAAGACATGTGACCATCTGACACCCCACAAAATATTTACATTATTATATTCCCCAAACTGTCTTTCATATCCCTGTGGCAATATTGTAGTTACCTATTTATGCTATTTAATCACTTCCCCTTCTCCCTCATCCACGCCCTCCTCCCAACTAGCAACCATGAGTTTTTCCTCTATTTCTATGAAACTGTTTGTTTACTTTGCTCATTCATTTAGTTTTTCAGATTCCACCTATAAGTGAGATCATATGGTATTTGTCTTTCTGTGACTGACTTATTTCACTTAACATAATAGTCTCTACATCCATCCATATCGTTGCAAATGGTACAATTTCATTCTTCTTTATAGCGGAGTAATACTCCATTGTATAAATGTACCACAGTTTCTCAATCCAGTCCGATTTGGGTTGTTTCCAAGTCTTGGCTGTTGTAAATAGCACTGCAATAAACATAGGGGTGCATATATATTTTCGAATTAGCGTTTTGGATACTTCTGGGTAGATACCCAAGAGTGGAATTGCTGGGTCACACAGTTCCATTTCCAGTTTTTTGAGATATCTCCATAATAATTTCCATAATGGCTGCACCAATCTGCAGTCCCACCAACAGTGCACCAGGGTTCCCTTTTTTCCACAACCTCACCAGCACTCGTTGTTTGTTTATTTATTGATGATAGCCATTCTGACCAGAGAGAGGTGGTATTTCATTGTGGTATTTATTTGCATTTCTCTGGTGATTAGCGAGGTTGACGATTTTTTCATATACGTGTTGGCCATCTGTATGTCCCCTTCAGAGAAATGTCTCTTCATATTCTTTGCCCATTTTTTAATTGGGTTGTTTGTTTGTTTTGTTTTGTTTTTGTTTTGTTTTGTTTTTTATTAATTTTTATTAGTTTCAGGTGTACAACACAATGCAATAGTTATACTCTTTACCCCCTAAAGTGACAACTCCCCTCCCCCAGTTCACCACCCCACTCCCCCCCATATCATACATATCTATCACAGCTCCCCTGACTCCCCTCCACAGTATACTCCACATCCCGTGACCATCCACATATTCAGTTACAGTTGGCATACAATACTATACAACATCAGTTTCAGGTGTACAGTGCAGTGATCAAGCCTCTACTCCATCCATGAAGTGGTCTCCCTAACAAGACATGTGACTATCTGACACGCCACAAAATTTTTACAACATTATTATATTCCCCGAACTGTGTTTCATATTCCTGTGGCAATATTGTAGTTGTCTATTTATGCTGTCTAATCCCTTCCTCTTCCCCCCATCCCCACCCCCCTCCCAACGAGCCACCCTCAGTTTTTCCTCTACATCTACGAGTCTGTTTACTTTGATCGTTCACTCAGCTCTTCAGACTCCACACACAAGTGAGATCACATGGTACCTGTCCTTCTCTGACTGACTTATTTCACACAACATAATAGTCTCTTCACAACATTATCAATTACATTCCCAGAACTGCCCCCATCTCCCTGCAGCAACATTGTAGTCCCACATACACTGTCCAAAACCTTCCCCCTCTCCCTCTTCCCCACTCCCTCCCAGCCAACAACCATCAGTTTTTCCTTTATATCAATTCTTTCTGTGTTGATTTTCTGTCTAAAGGGTCTGTCCATTGGTGACAACGGTGCTGAAGTCCCCTACTATGATAGTGTTACTGTTGATCTCTGTATTTATGTCTGTTAAAATCTGTTATATGTAATTAGGAGTTCCTATGTTGGGTGCATAGATGTTTATTAGGCTTCTAGTGCCCTTCTTTGTCTTTCATTGTAGTCACTTTAAAGTCTATTTTGTCCAAAATAAGTAATGGTACTCCAGCTTTTTTTTTTTCTCATTTCCATTTGCATGAAATATCTTATTCCACCTGTAAACAGCATATACATGTGTCCTACTTTCTTATCCACTCAGCCACTCTCTGTCTCTTGATTGCAGCATTTAGCCCATTCACATTTAAAATGATTATTGATAGGTGCATATATATTGCCATTTTGTTATTTGTATTCCTGGTCTCCCTGGGCCAGCTTGTCCACCCCTTTCTTTTGTTCAAAAAAGCCCTTTTAACATCACCTGCAATGCTGGCTTGGTGGTAATGAATTCCTTAAGCTTGTTCTTTTCTGAGAAGCTCTTTATTTCTCCTTCAATTTTAAGTGATAGCCGTGCTGGGTAGAGCAATCTTGGTTGCAGGCCTTTATTTTGTGTCATCTTGAGTATCTCCCGCCACTCCCTCCTGGCCTGCAGAGTTTCCGCAGACAAGTCAGCTGTTATTTCAACAGGAGTTCCTTTGTATATAACCTGCTGTCTTTCTCTTGCAGCCCCTAGGATTCCGTCTCTGTCTTTAACCTTTGCCATTTTAACTATGATGTGTCTTGGTGTGGACCTGTTTGGGCTCAGCTTGTTTGGAACCTTCTGCACTTCCTGGGCATGCATGTCGATTTCCTTCACCAGGGTAGGCAAGTTTTCAGTCATTATTTTTTCAAATACCTTTTCGACCCCTTGCATCTTCTCTTCTCCTTCTGGTATTCCTATGAGTCTAGAGTTGTTGCAAGGCATCTTGTCCCATAGGGCTCTTAAACTATTTTCATTGTTTTTTATTCTTTGGTCTTTCTGCTGTGCCAACTGGGTGATTTCTGCTATTTTATCTTCCAAATCGCTGATCCGCTCCTCTGCTTCATCTGCTCCACTGGTGATTCCTTCGAGTGTGTTCTTCATTTCAATTATTGTATTCTTTAGTTCTAACAGGTTGTTTTTTATGGTTTCCCTATCCTTCTTTATGTCCTCACTAAGTTCCTTAAACATTCTTATCATCAGTGTTCTAAACTCTGTCTCTGAAAGGTTGGATCCCTCTGTTTCATTTAGTTCCATTTCTAGAGGATTCTTCTGATCTTTTACTTGTGACATGTTTCTTTATTTCCCCATTCTGGCTGTCGCTCTGGGATTGCTTTGATGTATTAGATCACCAGGAGAGCCCTGGCTGGATCACGCAGGCACACAGCTCACGGCACAACACTCCCAGGAAAACTCCCGGTCTCAGCCTGTCCCAATCAGCCTCTCACAGATCAGGCCGAGCAGCCCAACAACCAATCACCAGCCTGGCAACTCTGCAAGTGCAGTGCAGAGAGCGGGGACCCTAGGCGGCTTGTGTACTCCCACATCTTGGTGAGCAGCCTGTTGGAGCCGGAGCACGCCCACCAGGCGTTTCCCTGGCAACACAGCACAAGCCATGCAGGGGTGGGGATCCAATGCGGCTCGCACACTCCCGGGTCTCAGTGAGCAGCCTGTTCGAGCCAGAGGGCTCCCGCCTTGCGTTTCCCTGGCAACGCAGTATAAGCCGGGTGGAGGGTGGGAATCCAAGGCCGCATGCACGTGCACGCACACACGCACTTCTGCGCCAATTCCACCAGACCAGTGAGGTCCCAGACCTGATCCTCCGTGGGAGGGCCCAAGCCCAACAAAATGGCATCCTCCCTACACCACTCCTGTGCAGGCTCCACACCAGGGGAACAATAGTCCAAAAACCTCCAGCCTTTGCACCAAAGGTGTTCAGTTCAATCCGTCCCCACAGGCTCCCGGGTGCGGCTCACAGAGCCACTCCCTCCACCAGGAACCAGGTAAGTGCTCACCGGCGAGCAAGCCTGGGCGCCGGCCCCACTGATTCTCCAGCCGCTCTTAGCCTCACCGGGCTGAGCAAAGAGAGTCTTCACTAATTTACTGCCGGCTATTTTAGAACTCCTCTTCCCGGCAAAGGAACTCTAGGCTGGTGAGCTTGGTGTGCGGCAGGAGGGTCTCTCCCCCAACCAGACAAGCTTCCACCAGCTGGGGCTTCCCTCATGGGGCTCGCCCTCTCCCGTCTCTGCCCGTCCCACCAGACCCGACGTGGCTTCCTCTTTAAGTTCTTCGTTCAGTGGTTCCGCTCACCCAGTGTTCTGGGGACCTCCAGGGTTGAATGCTGTATAATTTGTTTGTAATTTTGGTGTGATCCTGGGAGGCAGTCAGCACAGCGTGTGTCTATTCCGCCATTTTACCGGGAGTCCCCGGGTTGTTTGTTTTTTTGGTGTTGAATTCCATGAGTGTTTTATAAATTTTGAATATCAACACCTTATCAAATATATCTTGGCAAATATCCTCCCATTCAGTAGGCTCCCTTTTTGTTTTATTGATGATTTCCTTTGCTGTGAAAAAACTTTTAAGTTTGATGTAATCCCATATGTTCATTTTTTCTTTTATTTCCCTTGCCCGAGGGGATATATCAGTAAAAATATTACGCAGGGTAAAGTGTGCAAACTTACTCCCTATATTTTCCTTTAGGAGTTTTATAGTTTCAGGTCTTACATTTAAGTCTTTAATCCATTTTGAGTTTGTTCTTGTATATGGTGTAAGGAGGTGGTCCAGTTTCATTTTTTTCATGTGTCAGTCCAATTTTCCCAGGACCATTTATTAAATAGACTATCTTTACTCCAGTGTAAATTCTTGCTTCCATTGTCATAGATTAAATGACCGTATATAGATGGGTTTATTCCTGGGCTCTATATTCTATTCCATTGGTCTATTTGTCTGTTTTTATGCCAGTACCATACTGTTTTGATTACTGTAGCCTTGTAGTATGTTTTGATGTCAGGTAGTGTGATGCCTCCCACTTTGTTCTTATTTCTCAACATTGCCATAGCTATTCGGGGTCTTTTGTGGCTCCATATAAATTTTAGGATTCTATGTTCTATTTTTGAGAAAAATGTCCTTGGTAGTTTGATTGGAATTGCATTTAATCTATATATTGCCTTAGGTAGTATTGACATTTTAACTATATTAATTCTTCCTATCCATGAGCATGGTATGTATTTCCATTTATTTGTATCTTCTTTGATTTCTCTCTTCAGTGTCTCATAATTTTCTGAGTACAGGTCTTTTACTTCTTTAGTTAAATTGATTCCTAGATATTTTATTGCTTTTGAAGCAATTGTAAAAGGGATTGATTTCCTGATTTCTTCTTCTGACAGTTTATTATTGGTGTATAGAAATGCCACTGATTTCTGAATATTAATTTTGTATCCTGCTACCTTACCAAATTCATGTATCAGTTCTAGCAGTTTTTTGGTGGAGTCTTTGGGATTCTCTATATCTATATACTATCATGTCATCTGCATATAATGACAATTTTACTTCCTCTTCTCCAATTTGGATGCCTTTTATTTAATTTTCTTGTCTGATTGCTGTGGCTAGAACTTCCAGAACTATGTTAAATAGAAGTGGTGAAAGCGGGCAGCCTTGTCTTGTTCCTGATCTTAAGGGGAAAGATTTCAGCCTTTCCCCATTGAGTACAATGTTTGCTGTGGGCTTATCATATATGGCCTTTATTATGTTGAGATATGATCCCACTATTCCCACTTTGTTAAGAGTCTTTATTATAAATGACTGCTGGATTTTGTCAAATGCCTTTTCTGCATCTATTGATATGATCATATGATTTTTATTTTTCATTTTGTGAATGTGATATATTATGTTAATTGACTTGCGGATATTGAACCAGCCTTGCATACCAGGAATGAATCCCAATTGATTGGGGTGTATGATCTTTTTAATGAGATGCTGAATTCGGTTTGCTAGTATTTTGTTGAGAATTTTTGCATCTATGTTCATTAGGGATATTGGCCTGTAGTTTTCCTTTTTTATAATATGTTTGTCTGACTTAAGAATCAGGGTGACAGTGGCTTCCTAGAAAGAGTTTGGGAGCCTTCTCTCCTTCTGTGTTTTTTGGAATACTTTGAGAAGAATAGGTTCTAATTCTTTTTTGAATGTTTTGTAAAATTCACCTGTGAAGCCATCTGATCCAGGGCTTTTGTTTGTTGGAAGATTGTTGATTATTGATTCAATTTCTTTCGCAATAAACAGTCTGTTCAGAGTTTCTGTTTCTTTTTGTTTCAGACTTGGTAGATTGTATGCTTCTAGAAATTTATCCATTTCTTCCAGATTGTAGAATTTGGTAACATATAGTTGCTCATAGTATTTTCTTAAAATTTTCTGTATTTCTGTGGTATATGTTGTCACTTCTCCTCTTTCAATTCTGATTTTATTAATTTGGGTCCTCTCTCTCTTTTTCTTGGTTAGTCATGCTAAGGTTTTGTCAATTTTGTTTATCTTTTCAAAAAACCAACTCTTGGTTTCATTGATCTTTTGTATTGATTTTTTTTGTTGTTGTTGTTGTTCTCTATTTCATTTATTTCTGCTCTGGTCTTTATTATTTCCAACCTTATACACCCTTTAGGCTTGTTTTGCTGTTTTTCTTTTCGAATTCACTTAGGTGTAAAGAGAGTCTGTTGATTTGAGATTTTTCTTCCTTCTTTAGGTAGGCCTGCACTGCTATAAACTTCCCTCTTAGGACTGCTTTTGCTGCATCTCAGAGATTTTGGGTCGTGGTGTTTTCATTTTAGTTTGTCTCGAGGTATCTTTGGATTTCCTCCTTGATCTCATTTTTGACCCACTCACTATTTAGTAGCATGTTATTTAGCCTCCATGTATTTGTAAGCTTTCCAGATTTCTTCTTATAATTGATTTCTAGTTTCATAGCATTGACACTTGATATGATTTCAATCTTCTTAAATTTGTTGAGACTTGTTTTGTGGCCTAACATGTGGTCTATCTTGGAAAATGTCCCATGTGCACTTGAGAAGAATGATTATTCTGTAGCTTTGGGGTGAAATGTTCTAAAAATATCAATTAAATCCAGCTGGTCTAAAGTGTCATTTAAGGCCGAGTTGATTTTCTGTCTGGAGGATCTGTCCATTGGTGATAATGGGGTGTTGAAGTCCCCTATGACGATAGTGTTACTGTTGATTTCTGCCTTTATGTCTGTCAGAATCTGTTTTATATATTTAGGAGCTCCTATATTGGGTGCATAGATGTTTACTAGGGTTATGTCCTCTTGTTGAATTGATCCCTTTATTATTATGCAGTGCCCTTCTTTGTCTTTTATTGTAGTCTTCATTTTAAAGTCTATTTTGTCCAAAATAAGTATTGCTACTCCAGCTTTTATCTCATTTCCATTTGCATGAAATATCTTATTCCATCCCGTTACTTTCAGTCTCTGTGTGTCTTTTGATCTGAGATGAGTCTCTTATAGACAGCATATGCATGGGTCCTGTTTTCTGATCCACTCAGGCACTCTGTGTCTTTTGATTGCAGCATTTAGCCCATTCACATTTAAAGTAATTACTGATAGGTGTATATTTATTGCCATTTTGTTATTTGTATTTCTTGTCTTCCTCGGTTAGCTTGTTTTCCCCTTTCTTCTGTTTAAAAAAACCCTTTTAACATTTCCAGCAATGCTGGCTTGACGGTAATGAACTCCTTAAGCTTATTCTTTTCTGAGAAGCTCTTTATCTCTCCTTCAACTTTAAGAGATAGCCATGCTGGGTAGAGCAATCTTGGTTCTAGACCTATATTTTGTGTCACTCTGAATATCTCCTGCCATTCCTTTCTGTCCTGCAGAGTTCCTGAAGAAAAGCCAGCTGTTAGTCTTATACGAGTTCCTTTGTATGTAACCTGCTATTTTTCTCTTGCTGTTTTTAGGATTCTGTCTCTGTCTTTAAGCTTTGCCATTTTAACTATGATGTGTCTTGGTGTGGGCCTGTTTGGATTCAGCCTGTTTGGAACTCACCATACATCCTGGACTTGTATGTCGATTTTCTTCACCATGGTAGGGAAGTTTTCAGTCATTATTTTTTTAAATACATTCTCAATCCCTTGCTTCTTCTCTTCTCCTTCTGGTATTCCTATGGCGCAAGAGTTGTTGTGTTTCATGGTGTCCCAGTGGTCTCTTAAACTATTTTTTTTCTTTTTTATTCTTTTTTCTTTTTGTTGTTCCAGCTGGATGATTTCTGCTATTTTGTCTTCTAATTTGCTGATCCGCTCCTCTGCTTCATCTATTCTTCTGGTGATTCCTTCAAGTGTGTTCTTTATTTCAGTTATTGTATTCTTTAGTTCTAACTGTTTGTTTTTTGTGGTTTCCCTATCCTTCTTGATGTCCTTGCTAAATTCCTTAAACATTCTTAACATCAGTGTTCTAAACTCTCTCTGAAAGTTTGGATACTTCTCCTTCATTTAGTTCCATTTCTAGAGGTTTCTTCTGATCTTTTACTACGGGACTGTTTCTTTGTTTCTTCATTCTGGCTGTTGTTCTTTGATTGCTTCAATGTATTAGATAGATCACCTAGAAAGAAGAGAAGATTAAAAAAAAACAAGGGGTGGGGGCTCTCCATCCTCTTTCATCTGCAGATTACTTGCTCAGCAATAGAGAGTCTCTGGGTGACCCAGCACCAGCTGTTGTGGGGAAGGACTTAATGTGTTGTGTACCAGCTTCCCTCTCAGGCTTTCCGCAATTAGCTGCTGTGTGCTCTGGAACCGTGCTCACTACCAAAAATCTTTACAGGTTTTTGTGGGTTGTGTGCTGCTGAAAAAAACCCTCTGTCACCTATGGAGGTGGGGGCCAGACATCAGGAGCTCAGGGTACGTCTGGCAACACAGCTCTATGTGAGTGGGGCAGGCCCCAAAGGCACCACTGGATGTGGTCAGTGGATCCCACCAAGTCAGAGCAGCATGTACTCTGCACCAGCAACCAGCCCACACAAACTCACCAGGAAAGTCCCAACCGGATCACACAGGTGCACAGCTCCTGGCCCAACACTCTCAGGAAAACTCCCAATCTCAGCCTGTCCCAATCACCCACTTGCAGATCAGGCTGAGCAGCCCAACAGCCAATCCCCAGCCTGGCAACTCTGCACAAACAATGCAGAAAGCGGGGACCCAAGGCTGCTTGCACACTCCTGCATCTCAGTGAGCAGCCTGTTGGAGCTAGCGGGCACCCGCCTGGCATTTCCCTGGCAACACAGCACAAGCAGGGAGGAGGGTGGAAATTCAAGGCTGCCTGCATGCATACACATGCACTCCTGCGCCAATTTCACCAGACCAATGCGGTCCCGGATCTGACCCTCTGTGGGAGGGCCCAACCCTGACAAAATGGCGCTCCCCCATATACTCCTTGTGTGCAAGCTCCACGCCATGGGAACAATGGTCCCCAAACCTCCAGATTCTGCACCAAAGGCACTCAGTTCAGTCTGTTCCCGTAGGCTCCTGGGCCCAACTCACACAGCTACTCCCTCCACCAGGAACTGGGTGAGTGCTCACCAGCGAGCGAGCCCGTGCGCCGGCCCCACTGGTTTTCCAGCCACCCTCAGCCTCACTGAGCTGAGCAAAGAGTGTCTTCACTAATTTCTACTGCCTGCTATCGTGGAACTCCTCTTCCTGGCAAAGCAACTCTGGGCTAGTGAGCTCGGTGTGGGGCCAGATGATCTCTCCCCCAATCGGAGAAACCTACCCATAGCTGGGGCATCCCTCACAGGGCTCGCCCTCTCTCATCTCCACCCCTCCTATCAGATTTGACGTGGCCTCCTCTTTAGGTCCTTCATCTAGAGGTTCTGTTCATCTAATGTTCAGGGGACTTCCAAGGTTAGATGTTGTATAAATTATTTGTAATTTTTGTGTCATCCTGGGAGGCAGTTGGCACAGCATTACTCTATTTTGCCATCTTACTGGAAGTCCCCTGGGGCATCCTATTTCTGATTTATGGTGGGCTTAAGTTTGCCATAGATTCTTAAATTGAGAATATCCTGGTACATGGTGTCAAGCTAGTTCTGAGGACCTGAGTAGAGGTTTAGCATAGCACAGTCCAATGTTTGGCCAAAGTCAAAAAGGAACATGTTGGGGATGAAAAATTTTTCCTCTACCCTCTTATGTTCTTTCATTAGCGTTTATGAATTAAACTGACAAAAGATAGATTAGCAAAAGAAAAGACATTTTTATTTATGTACACACAGGAGTTCACAGAAAAATATTACTTTGAGGAGTTGGTTAGAATTTAAAGCTTGTGTACCATCTTAATTGCTGAAAAGAAGGAAGAGAAAGGCACTTAAAAAAGCCTTTTAAGAAAGATAAAATGGGCCCTTAGAAGAATACATGAGAGATGTAATAGTTTTGTGACAATGCCTGTTTAAATGGTGACATTTCTCCTTCCTGGAGATAAGAGTCAATCTTCTCTGGTTGAAGAAACTCCTGGGGAGTAGACTTATGACAACTGAGTTCTTGGAGAGGCTCTGCTTTAATATAGATAAGGGAGTTCAAGAAAAAAAAGCCTATTCTCAAATGCCAACAGCTCAAAATAATTTTGTGCCGTAGTGGCATATTCTGAACCCCTTCAAAAGGAAGCAGGGTCAAAGAACACTGTCCTTGACCCTCAGTCCCAGTGACCATTCAAGCTCTGGGCTAGCTCTGAGAGTGGAACTCTGCACTAGAATGGGATAAGGTTGGACCCTTCTCAGGCCCTAACTTACTCTCAGAAGTCCAGTCACACCAGTCTGAATGTGTCAGTGATGTGCTTAATTCTAGGTTTGCGCTGTGGCCAGGCTCAGAAAAGAAACCCTACTACCTAGAACATTCTTTTTATTTGGGAGTTTTAATAATGTCTCAAAGAATGAATGTGGCCTGGAACCTGACTCTTTCAACAGTACAGAATTTTTTTTTTAATCTCCCCTAGTTAACCATAGTGGAAAACTCACATGGTTCACATCAACAAACACCTATTGAGCATTTCATAGTACTAGACAGTATACACTATCAGTGGCATCCTTATTTTGATCATTGAGGAAACTGAGACATAGAAAACTTTAGTGACTTTTTTAAGGTCAAATGGCTGGTCAGCGGTATAGTCAATATTTGTACCTATTGAGTTTGATTCCAAAATTCAAACTCTTAACAACTATGAATTGTGCCCTTACTATGCTGGCATTCCTCCTTGAAGTTTTTCATTTTAATTCAGAGCATAACAAATGGTTTCAAGAAGCTTTTATTGATAGTATTAATGTGACAATACTATAACCTAAAAGCAGTTTTGCTGATAATTTCAACCTTTTGACCCATCCTAATGCTATCGATCATTTAATCTGGTCATTTCTTCTGCCCCAAAATAATATCCAAAGCATAACAACACTGTATCCATTGTAAATATGTGAATCTGACCCTTGACTCACAGTTTTGGTGCCTTTATATTCTGCCCTTCAAAACACATAACCGGCTTAGGCCCCAATGTCTCAAGCTTACGGTCACTCAGCTCAGGGTTGATGGCTTTAGTCAACATGTCACATTATCCTCCATAAGATAATTTAAAAGCTTTACGCTTACTCTTAGAAATATCTGCCCCCAAAGAAATTTGCAATTAAATTGGTGATAATGAATATATTCATTATCTCTCTAGAATGGAGGTTCACTTCGGGAAGAAATGGAAGTTAAAGTTTAAATAGTCTTCTAGCTCTCTAGATTATTAGAGCAATGATATACTCTAGTTTTAGATTATTCTAACCATTCTCCCCCATAATTGAACATGGTGCTTCATAGTTTCAGGGGGCTTATAGACCCCCCTAAGTCCCATCCAAGGACCATGTTCCCCTTCCCCTAGCTCCAATTCAGTTACTATACTGCTTTTCAGCAGCTGTTGATCAAGAAGTGTATTTGATGCTATTGTGAACAGCATTGTTATATGCAACCAACAAACAACACATTTTCTTTGGACACATACCATCTGCCAGGGACCTTGATAGTTACAGTGGAAATGAAGATAAATCAGGTATAATCCCCACGTTCAAGTTTCCATCAGAGAGAGAAGCATGAAGGCAGAGAAATGCATGACAGTTCACGTGTGTACCAAATGCTGACAAGTCAGGAGAGGTTTTACTGCACAGGAGATATTTAAGTTGGTTCTGGAAAATGGGTAGGTATGTGGCAGCTACTCATGTGACCATTTGTATGTTTAAAATTGGCAGATTAGAATCTGACCTATTTCTTTTAAGAGCTACTTGAAAAAAACTCTCGGGAGATTCCATTGATGGTAGAGAAGGTCTTGTTAAACCATGTCTTGTTAAACCATGGTCTTGTTAAACCAGGTCTTGTTAAACCATGTCTAAATTTGAGGTTTCAAACTATAGCCTCTGATCCCAGATAGATCAAAGCTCCATCCTTACCCAGCTTGATTGGCACTCTTGTTATGTGATGGTGTAACAATTGCAGTTAGACGCCAGGGGGCAATGCAGTTTTACCGAAAATCAGGAAACGCTCTCATCTCATTTTGAGTAAGAACATTTACAACATCCCGGTGCAAAGGTGAAAGAAAGCCTTACTAAAAAGCGTTCCACTAAGAGGGGGGAAAAAATGTTAATAAATCCTTTCTTTGAAAGCTTCTTGAATTGTCATCAAAATTGCCTTACAGCATTTGTTCACAGCTGAACATTTTGCAATATTACTTGCAGAAGAATTATTTTTCATTTTTTCTTAGTACAGTTGCATGATCTTTCCAGTCCTCACCTAACAAATGGTCATTCTTACCAACCCTCAGCTAGCCTGAATTATATTATTGACACTCTGTTGTGGCCTCTGCCCAGCTGTAAGCTCTCACCTCTGTGCCCCATTCAGCCAATCCAGCTGTACCTCTGGATGGATCTGTGGTTCCCTTTAAGATAATTCCAGTCCAGGCTGTGTTTTGTTTCCAGCTCTGCAGCCACCAGGTGCCTGCCCTCTCTTAACCCCCAAGGATGAGAGATCAAAGGTGTGCCTACATCTGCCTCCTGCCCAGCTTTTTAATGTGTTACATGTTCAAAAGGGACAAGCATAGTATTGTGCACGTAGGGAGTGGGGATAAATCAGAGAAGTACAAATGGGCAAAATCCCAGAGTGTGTGCATTCACTAAAATGACATGGAAAATGTCTGTCTACATAGTAGCCCTGCTATTCAGGATTGTTTTCTTTTAAAAAGAGTGGGAATATTATGAGTAAATGGAGATCTTCCTTTGTCTGATTGGAGCTCTACTGAACCCTTTTAATGAAATATTGTACATGGACCCATTTGGAGACTAGTGTTAAGTAGAAATATAATGAGGCAAATACTTTTTAAGTTATAAAATGGAAATTATGAGAACATTTATGGATACATGGATTTATTTCACTTACAGCAAAAATGACAGACTAAAAACTTATAGAACAGTGGGCTGACAGAGTGGCGCATTGGTCAAGAGCTGGCTTGGGATGCCAGCTCTGGGCAGCAGGGCCCCAGTTCAGATCCCACATGAGGGCCAGTGACACTGCCCTCTACAGCTAAGATGGTGAACAACAGCTCAACCAGCTATGGTGTAGGCTGCGGCCTCTGCTGCAGTGGGCTGCCATAAGCTACTGTGAGTGGCCAGCAGCTGGCATGAGCTGCCAAGAGCCACTGTGAGTGGCCATCCAGCGGCCGGTGACCGATATGCCTCACCCAGAAAGAGCGCAACGATAATACCAACATGGGCCAGTGAAACAACATCCTCCACATCTAAACTGAAGAACAAAAAGGACAGCAAGTTGTCTGTTCCCCTTCCCTGATTCCCCAACGCTGTACCCCTCCCCCAATTCCCCAATAAAATCTTAGGGGGGAAAAACGTATAGAACAGAAAAATTCTAAGAAACACTATTTCCAATGGATCATCTATTTTCCACATCCACGGGACTAAATAAGCTGCAAATTTTTTGAAAACAGTAGAATACAAATCAGATATGAAGAAAACAACTCCGGGGGCATTGCCTATGGAATGTACAGAGTCTTTACCAAGACAACAGCACTCAGATGTACAGCAAAGTAGTTCCTTCCACCACAGTTTTGAATGAAGGGATACGATAGAAAAGAGCTCACAATCTAGTAAGAAATTATTTCTAAACTTAAACTTAGAAATAGTTTAAACAACTCGAGCACCCACAACTTTCTTTACATTCTCAGGAAAGCTCCATGAATTTCACCAAAGACATGCATGTGAGCAGGCACTGATTGTTTTCTGTCTCTGCCCTCCTGTGCCTACACACACACCCAGAAGCAGTCTTTTGCTTCCTCCTCTCCTCTATACCAGGAGGAGTTGCTTACAAAAAGGAGCTTCAGAGTTAGTTGTGTCCAGCTGCCCTTACATAGCAGCAAGGCAGGAAGAGTGGCCCAATATTAAGTCACACAGTCCTTCCCCAGTTACAATGGTTTTGAATCCAAGTGTTCACAGTATGTGAGAGAAGAATAGTGGCACAGTTATTAATGGCTATGGTAATAACTATGGTAATAACCTTATCAGCTGCATCAAATATTTCATTCATCTACTTAACAAATATTTACTCAGATCTTACTTTGTCCAGACATACTGCTGGACTTGGAGAATTCAGTGATGATCACAGTCCTGTTCTCTGTTCATGGAATGTACAGTGTGGAGGTGGAGGTTGGCATTAATGAAATAATCAGAGGTAACTGCTCTGAAAGAAAAAAATATAGTTCTCTTGGGAGCATCTACTGTAACAAATAAACTAATCTATAGGGTAAGGAGAATGTCCCTGACAAAATCCTCATAAACTAAGAGCTGAAAGATCAAGAAGGGTGAGGGAGAGCACATGTTAATATTCAGAGAACTCAAAGGGTAAGATGGCTGTAGTATAGAAAGCTAAGAGATGAGATTCAAGGTGAGGTCATAGAAATTAGACATAGGTAACTGTTTTAGTTATCTGTTGCTACATAACATTATAGTATTACCCCAAAGTGCAGCATAGCAGCTTAAAAACAACCATTTTATTATGCCCTATTATCTTATAGGTCAAAAATTTAGACAGGGTTCAGCTGGGTGATGGATCCTCTGTTCCACATTACTAGAGGTTGGGCTAGTCTGGGGGGCGGGGTGCAGTGCAGTCCAGGATGGCATTCTTTTTTCATATGCCTGGCACCTTGGTTTCAATGTCTAGGAGTGTGGGCTCATCTGAGATTGTTGAACAGGGAACCTGTAAGTGGCAACTGTAGCATTGCAGCTTCAAGACTTCTTACATGGCTCTCAGGGATAGTGTCCAAAAGACAGGAAGTCTTAAGTTCTGGGCCTAGATACTATCATGAGCATGACTCCACCATATTGGTCAAAGCAGTCACAGAGCCCTCCCAGATCAAGAAGAATGACAGAGATACCACCTCTGAATTGGAACAGTTTCAATTAATTTGTGGCCATCTTTAGTCAGCCATGGTAGACACATACTTAGATTCCTCTGTAAGGCAAAATATACTCCATTCTTCTAAAGCCCTCTGAAAATCTTCTCTTTATGGCATGAAGTTCAATGTCCAGGTTTCTACCATCTAAATAAGGTTCAAGTGCTGATGACATTCTTTTGATGCAGTTCTCTAGTACAGTTTCTCTCAATATGAAGATTTGTGAACTAGAATGGAAAGGTATCTGCTCTACACACATCCAGCACACACTGGTGATACAGAAATTAGATAAATGCAATGAGCATTCTCATTCAAGGACTGGAGGAACGAGGGACACATAGCAATCTCTGCTCCATAGCAATTCTGAAATTCGAATGTTGTCAGTTCCTTGACTGGGGGACCCAGTCTTGTTCCCTGGGAATGATTCTCTGCAGCTCTTGTCTCTACCCTCCAAACTCTTGGTTGCACCTTCTCAACTATGCTGTTTCTATAATGTCTTAGCTCAGGCTGCCATAACAAAATATCATATACTGGCTGCCTTAAATAACATATAGTTCTCCCAATTCTGAAGATTAGAAGTCTGACAGCAGGGTGCCAGCATGGTCAGATTCTAGTGAGGACCCTTTCCTGTCTTGCAGATGGCCACCTTGCTGTGTGCTCACATGGTCTTTCTTTAGTGCACACATGTGGAGAGAAAGAACAAAATCTTCTTCTCATAAGGGCACTAATCCCATCATGGGGATCCTACTCTCATGGCCTTATCAAACTTAATTACATCCCAGAGGCCCCACATTGGTGATTAGTTAGGACCTCAATATATGAATTGGTTGGAGGGGGGTGCTTTGGGGGAAGGGGACACAATTCAATCCATAGCACATAAGAAATGGCATTTACTACTGAATAATCTTCTCAGTCTATTTTCCGACCATAGAAGAAGTCTGGGGGCTTTGAAGATTTTTTTCACTTTGAACTACCTCTGCCCATTTTTGTCCAAGCTGATAATGTATCCATTAATACACTTCCCTTATAATCTTTGTGGGATTCCTAAAACTTTTATTAGACTTCACTCTGTTAGACAAAACACATGTTCACAATTCTCAAGAAAGGCCCTCCTTTGGCCTGGACTCAGAGTCAGGGTGCTGTGGGACAATCCCCTTAGGAGTCTTAGAAGTCCTTTTGTCTTTTTTCAAACAGAGTCACACACTTAAATCTTTCTAAAATCAGTTTTATAAGGGTCTTATAGCCACACCCTTATGATGATTTTCACCCTCAATCAATTTCCTATTTTGAGAGCCGTTTGCCTTTAAAAAGGCTAGGAATGTGAAGCCCTTCTACCTTTTTCTAAACTGACAAGTACTAGCTCTATATTTTCTCTAAATTTTGCTTAAAAACTGAACAGTTCTTTTTTAAACTCATCTCTATATTTTATCATATGCTACTATTTAATAAACTAATTGGTACTTTAAACATTCTGCCTGGAACTCTTACTAAAATCTAAGGATTGATTAAGTACATTTTCTATTTTCCATGTTACTACATAATGTTGCCAAACTTTCTGCCACCACATCAGAAAAGTTGCCTTTTCTTCCAGTCTCCAAGGACAATTATTTTTGCTGTCCTCCCAGCTTTTACCAACAGTTTCCTCCTGTTCAGTTCCCTCCTTCTTCCCTCAGCTGATATTGCTTATCAGAATGTCTATACATGGCCTTTCCATCATAGCAGTCTCTGGACTTCTGACCTGGTGTCTTGGGGTTCCAAGAGGAAATTATCCAAGAGACAGGAGGAAGAAGCTATCTGTTTCATAAGGCCTGAGCACAAACACTGTGAGAGCATCATTTCCACTGTGTTTTAATGGTCAAAGCAGTCACAAGGCTTGCCCAGATTCAAGAAGGCACATAATCCCCATCTCTCTATGGGAGGTGTATGGAGGAATTTGTGGCCATTTTTATTCTGCCACAGGTGACATCATGAAGTGCTTTGCAAGTCACATTAAGGTCTTTGATCTTTATCTTAAGAATAACAAAACACCATTTCAGACTTTTAAAGGGGTGAAGGATATCATATAATGGACTTGCTTTCTGAAAAATCACTCCAATCTTCAGTATAAGAATGCATTGGAAGGAGAATATTAAAAACTGAGTGGCTCTTTTTTAGTTCTTTCTTCTCTGCCCGTTATTTTATCATATAGATTCATGTGAATGTTGCTATGATAATTTAGCCTAAGGTGATGACAGTAGAGATGAGAACTGCAGACTCTAGAAATATTTGGATATAAAATCAGTTAGTGGCTGGCCGAGTGGCTCAGTTGGTTAAGGGTGCGAGCTCTGAGCAACAGGGTCGCTGGTTTGATTTCCGCAAGGGCCAGTGAGCTGCACCTGAGTTGAGCTGCCAATAGGTGGTAGGATGGCTCAGCTGGTGGGAGCTCATGCTCTTTTTTTTTTTTTTTTTTTTTTTTAAGATTTTATTGGGGAATTGGCGGAGGGGAACAGCGTTGGGAAATCGGGGAAGGGGAACAGACAAGTTGCTGTCTTTTTGTTCTTCAGTTTAGTTGCGGAGGATGTTGCTTCACTGTTGGTATCGTCATTGCGCTCTTCCCGGATGAGGCAGATCGGTCGCTGGCCTCTGGATGTCGCTCACTGCGGCTATTGGCAGCTCACTCTTGGCTGCCAGCCGCTCACGCTGGCTGCGGGCCACTCACTATAGCCTATGGCAGCCCACACCATCACCGGGGCTCGCACAGCCCAGCTCCAGGTGGAGCTGTTGTTAGCTGTAGAGGGCAGTGTCACTGGCCCTCATGTGGGATCCGAACCGGGGCCGCTGGCATCCCAAAACCAGCGCTTAACCAATGCGCCACTCGGCCGGCCCATGCTCTTAACAACAATGTTACACCCACCTGCAACTAGGATTGAAAACAGCAACTGGAGCTGAGCTGCTGGCAGCTGCCTATGGGCAGCTTGATGGCAACTGGACTTGGAGCTGAGCTGGCTGCACCCTCCACAGCTGGGATTAGGGGACAACAACTTGGCTGTTCCCCTTCCCCATTTCCCCAATACTTACTGTTCCCCTTCCCTAATTCCCCAATACTATTCCCCTTCCCCAATTCCCCAATAAAATCTTTTTTAAAAAATTTAAAAAAGTAAAATCAATTAGCTAATATTCCTTGAAGTCCATTTAGGGTATCATTTTGTCTCCAACTAGTTGATAAACTTACTTCTTGGGAATCTTTTTAACACTATAATCCTGAAATGTAAATATTTACTGCAACTTATATATATTTACTCCACATGTCAATGTTCACTAACATCCATGAAGACTAGCCTCTGAGTAGAAATAGACAGTGATCTGAGGACTCTGTTCAAAAATATCCACAATTAATATTGCCACAGGGATAGAAGAGACAGTTTAGGAAATATAATCAATAACGTTGTAAATATTTTTTAGGGGACCAGATGGACTCATGTCTTGTCAGGGAGACCACTTCATGAATGGTGTAGAGTCCTGACCACTGCACTGTACATCTGAAGCTTCTGCTGAATAATAGATGTTAACTATAATTTAACACATATATAGTCATGGGATGTGGAGTATAATGTGGGGATGGAGTCAATGGAATTGTAATAGATATGTATGATATTGAGGATCGGGGGCAGTGGATGGGGCAGGGAGGAGTCACTTTGTAAGGGGTGAAAAAGATAACTATTTCATTGTTTTGTACATCTGTAATTAATAATAATAATTTTTTAAAAAGTTTAATACACACTCAAGTTTAAGGAATGGAATGCCACTCCTTCAACCTAATAAAAAGCATTTAATTAAAAAAAATATTCACAATTAAGATAATATACTTGAATTACATTTGCTGGGATTGATAAAATACTCTTTTAGGACACCTGGAAACATTTGAGAATGATCACTTATTCTCTCAATAACATTTATTGAGTAACTGCTCTATGCCAGTCACTCTTCTAGTCAGGGAGTTACAGCAGCAAGCAAGACAGACCAGGTGCCTTCATTCTATTGAGGAAGATAGATATAAACAAGGAACCAAATGATAAATCAATGAGATAATTCCAAGAAGTGATGACTGCTATAAAAAAAATCAATAAAAAAGAAAGGTGGTCTAGAGAGTTATTACTAGGGCTGCTCTAAATACAGTAATCAAGGAAGAATTCTCTGTGGAAATGACTTTGAAGTAAAATCTGAATGAAGACAAAGAGCTAGCTGTATGAATATCTGGTAGGTTAAGGGAGAGCATTCAAACCAGAGGAAGCAGCAAGTTCACTAGCCTGGGGCAGAAAGGAATTAGCATTGCAAAGCACGGGGAGAAGACCAAAGAAGCTAAAGCATCAAGATAATAAGGGAAAAAGTCAAGTGAGAAAAAGTGGAAAAAATAGGGTAATAAACACGGATATATCACGTAGGGCCTTGCTGGCCAGGGTTAAATATTTGGTTGATATTTTAATATAAACAAATGTCATTGGAAGGTTTTAGTGAATCCTAGTTATTCACACTTCAGCTTCAATTATTTTAACCTAATCAGTCCTTCTAAGAATTATTTTAAATCAGTTGAAATTACTCATTAGGTGAAAATGGTAGAAAAGAGGGTGGAATAATTTTGGAATTGGAGAACTGCTGCAGAAAGCATATCTTGTTAGTGATTGGCTCTGACTTGCAGGGAGACAATGGACACGGGTCTGCGTGAATCACCCACAAGATTAGGAATTTTGCTACACTAAAGATAGTAAGTTGAGGACAGAACAATTAGTTTTCTTCTCCTTTTCTCTATTTTCTTTTTCTTCTATTTTATTTTTCAAATATTTCTGCAGACTATGAAGAAGTAAATGCAGGGTGGTGGAGGGTAGGACCTAATGTGTATATATATATATACATACTCGTATATGTATGTATTATGGCTTAACCTGAATTCCAGGCAATGTCAATGTCAGCTAGTCACCAGATAATGTCTATTGTGTATCCTGGAAGTCAGCAGTGCTGGAAGTCAGCATCAACATCAATCATTTCTTAAATATTCAAATTTTTTAATATCCATTTTTTAAGATAAAAGGTATATTTCTCCTAATATAATTTTTCTTAAATGTTAGTGTTAGCTATCTAACTAGATTAAGCTAATTCTAGATTTTCACTATAACATATAATAGTTAGTTGGCAATATAAAAGCCTATCCCTACTATAGGGTAAAGAAGAGCAGTCTATATGGAACTAATGAATCACTAATGTTTTTATTAAACTTATCTGTATAGTTCAATTTCTCAAGTCAGACTTGCATTTGTTTCTTAACTTACCATTTTCACCTTACTCAATGAATGTATTGCTGGGCTCTGGTCCACCACCACCCACAACTCTCCTAAGAATTTGTTTAGATTTTCTCACTTTACTTGCATAGAGCCCCTTTCTACATACAGATTAGAGCACATTGTTGTCCTTTCATTTGAATAACTGTTGCTGACACCATGGTTATACACAAAAATTAAAATGGCTAAAAAAAAAAAAATCAATATTTTGACCTGGTTTTCTGTATAAAGTCAGTTTTAAAAAAACAGGATGGGGCTGGCCAAGTGGCTCAGTTGGTTAAGAGTTAGCTGAAGAGCGTGAGCTCTGAGCAACAGGGCCATGGGTTTGATTCTCACATGGGCCAGTGATACTGTGTCCAAGTTGAGCTGCCAATGAGCTGCCAACACGTGGCAGGATGGCTCAGCTGGTGAGAGCACATGCTGCTAACAACAAGACTGCCTGTTCGATGCTACGCCCGCCTGCAACTGAGACTGAACTTGGAACCTTGAGCTGAGCTGCCACCCAGATGACTCAGTGGATAGAGCGTGTTCTCTTAACAACAAGGCTGATGGTTCGACTCCCGCATGGGATGGTGGCTATGCCCACCCACAACTAAGATTGTAACACAGCACTTTGAGCCTAGAGGCCGAGAGCTGCCAACAGGAAGCCAGATGGCAACTGGCGCCCTCCACAACTAAGATTGAAGGAAAACAACTTGGCTGGTCCTCCTCCCAATTCCCCAACGCTGTTCCCCTCCCCCATTCCCCAATTAAAAACAAAACAAAACAGGATCATTGCTTAATAAGCCAGTGACTCATACCTCGTGGCGTAGTTGACTGACCAAAAGAATAACAAGTCTATTTAGGTATGTTCTTAGTTGATTATCAATAACTTTTATTTCCAGGGTGGTCTATGTGTAGAATATCTTTGTGTATGATAGGCTTAAAAGGTTTTGAAATTACTGGCAAAATAACAGTAAATGATAATTTTACTCACGTTCAGCTTGTTCCATTAAATTATAACCATTTTTGTGAATATCTCTGAAAATATTCTGAAGATGAAGATTTTCTTCTGTGGGCCTGAGTGGAAAGAAACGTCAGTTATGACATTTCTAGACCCGGTTCATATCAGTTTGCAAAGCCAATTATTAACATTTTCAGGAGTTTTGTGAGCCCATTATTAAACACAGCCCTTTTTACAAATTAAAGTATTTTAACTTACAATTAATTAAATTATATTTTAAAACAAAGGTGATAAATACCTAAAATTCTTTCCTTCCTAATCATTTGATTACATTTCACTATCCATACTCTTGAGGTTGTTTACATCTACTGTACTTGTATAGTGAAATAATACATAATGGTGCTGCTACTGCCCATCTATGTTCAGTGACATCAAGCTAGTAGCTTGAAATAGGCCATGGTGGGAACATTTACAAAGTTGAAGTTGAAAGAGGGTGTGTTTTTTTAAATTTTATTGGGGAATTGGGGGAGGGGAACAGCTTTGGGGAATTGGGGAAGCGGAACAGACAAGTTTCTGTCTTTTTGTTCTTCAGTCTAGTTGTGGAGGATGTTGCTTCACTGGCCCATGTTGGTATCGTCATTGTGCTCTTCTCGGATGAGGCAGATCAGTAGCTGGCCTCTGGATGATCACTCACCGGGGCTATTGGAAGCTCACGCTGGCTGCCAGCCACTCACGCTGGCTTCCGGCCATTCACTGTAGCCTATGGCAGCCCACTGCAGCAGGGGCTGCAGCCTACACCGTGGCTGGGGCTCGCACAATCCAGCTCCAGGTGGAGCTGTTGTTAGCTGTGGAGGGCAGTGTCACTGGCCCTCATATGTGGGATCTGAACTGGGGCTGCTGGCATCCCAAACCAGCTCTTAACCAGTGCGCCACGTGGCCGGCCCTTAAGAGTTTTAATATAATGAAAATAATTTATATGAAAGTGAAAAATAGTTTAACAGTAGATCACATAAAAGATGTAATGATAATAAATTTACTGAAAAAGGAGCAGATTCGGATGCAATTCAATGCATGATTTTGTCAAATGACGGTTGATTTGTTGGCTACGATACAAATGTTTGGCCAAAATCAACCAAAGCATTCTGTGAGAATCAATTGGCTATATGGAACTTGCAAGAAAGGGTACTATATATTCTATTACTATTTGTAGATTACGTACTATATATCATTAATATCAGTAAAATTTATAATACACACACACGCATACACACACACATATACACATACATACATATATATGCATACTTTTTCCCCTGGAGAGTCCCTTGTTAAACATTGAACAGACATTACTGGCTCTGCAGGAAACATGAAATTCAACAGATAACTTAAAAATAGCTTTTTGGGAAAGTTACAAGGGAGAACAAGTTTGTTTCTTTGTGAATGTAATCTGTTAAAATCAGAGTGTTCATGCTGATACCAATTTGGTTTGCCAGTTTTGTTTTTATTTCAATTTGAAACTCCTCCAGCTTGAAAGAGAACTAGACTGTGAACCAAATGAAACTGTAGACATTTTTGCTCAGCCTAAAGAATCATGGCTATCACATAAAGTTTGGGGAATATGATTTATTTAAAACTATGACTTACAAGAAAGTACTTTTCTCATCAAATCATTGAACCAGGTCTAATTTATCTTAGTTTAGTATTTTCACCTTTAAATTCACCAAAAATGCACATGAATTTCCAGTCAAGGGTAATGTCCATTTGTTTCATGAACAATTTGTCATGCTCAAATAGCCTTTTCACTCTATGACCTGCAGGGAGGAGGAATGCTGAACACAACAGACCAGAAAATAGCCTGTGGCCCAGCCACTCCAGAGGAGGAAATGGCCAGATCACACCATGTTTTTTAACCACCTGTTTTACCTTTCAACAGAAACCCTGTTTCCAACATGTATCAAATGATCTCTATACAAAGTAATAAACAGGAAGTAGTACTAGACACTGTCCTATTGTGTGGAGTTTTATCAATCCATTTATTATCCAGCTTGATTTATATACAGGAATAGTCATGCAGACAGACTTGGCCTTTGTTTTATCCAAAAACATGTCAGATCCCTTATTTAGTGAAAAACTCTCTCAAATGATTTCATGGGGAATGAAAACAAGGGCTGAAAATTATTTAGGTTTTTTTTTAATTTTAATTTTTTATTTATTAAATTTATTGGGGTGACAATGGTTAATAAAATTATGTGTTTCTAGTGTAAAGTTCTATAAAACATCATCTGTATATTGTGTTGTGTGCTCACCATCCAGAGTCAGTTCTCCTTCCATCACCATATATTTGATCCCCTTCACCCTCTTCTACCACCTCCTTTCCCCCTCACCCTCTGGTAACCACTGAACTGTTGTCTGTATCTATGAACTTTTGTTTCTTTATTTGTTTGTCTTTTTCCTTTGTTGCTTTCAGTTTTATATCCCACATGTGAGTGAAGTCATATGATTCTGAACTTTTTCTGTCTGACCTATATTGCTTAGCATGATAATCTCAAGATCCATCCACATTGTCGCAATGGCAGTGTTTTGTCTTTTCTTATGGCCGAGTAATATTCCATTATATATATGTACCACATCTTTTTTTTATTTTTTTTATTTTAAAGTTACTTTATATAGTATTTGACTATGTTATAAAGATAAACTTTTTAAAGGTTACAATTTCTAATCCATTTTTTTTTTTTTACTATATTGGGCAAGTTTAATATTTATATTTACTCCACTACCTAGAAAGAGCAGTAATATATCAAAGAAGATATATTTTCTGTGCACATTTAAATGCAGTGTAAATAAATTTGTAAACCCATTAGAATTACAATATAGCTCTTTGTCATCAATTCTTTTTTTTTAAATTAGTTTCAGGTGTGCAACACAGTGAAAATTATTTAGTTTTTAAAGTTGATATTTGTTTAGCCAAATTCTCAAAATGCCAGCAAAAAATCCAGATCTGAAGCATGTGTTTGTTATGAGAAGACTGGAAAAGGTAACTCAGGTACATTATATAACTGCCAGTTTTTGTTTTTATTCAAGGTGTCATAAAACTGAGTTCTGCAGTTGAAGGTACGTTTTACAACCACAAAATCAGTAATGTTTTGCTTAAAGGTTGCATAACGTGGCTTTGTAGCTAGAAAGCTTCTGTGGCAGTAGTGTTTGACACCATGTTCTAATTGCCAGCTATCACCATTCCACCTGTGTTTCTCCTCATTCTGTTCATTTTATGCTCTCAGCCCTCCTCCATAAGTGGCATTTACGCTGACCCGAGAGGGCAGCATTGATGAGTAAACATGTCTGTTTCTATTTTCTAATGTGAGTGCCTCAGATCCAGTGCTCTTTAGAAATCCCCATACTCTCCAACAGCCTTATCTGAGGTTGGACATTGAGTCTTGTTAGGAAACTTGCCTCCCATTCTTTCAGCTGGTCTTCTTCTCTAGAGTGTTTTGTTCCCTTGTCCCAACATAGCAGACAGGTTTGCCTGGGACATATGTAGGCATAGAGTCATTAAGACTTCCTTAATGAGAGAATTAAGTGGCTAAATCTCAAACAAAGGTTCTTCCTTGGCAATGTGATCCACCACCCAGGAGGTATTGCAAGGACCAGCTTCCCTTAGTATTTTCCAGATCATCCCTATAGGGCAAGTGACAGTCCACTTTCATTTTGCATTCAAGAAGCTGAGAAGAAAAGGGAAAGGAATTTAAAGAAAGAGAATCAGTGAGGGTGAGAAAACGTAGCAGCATTTTGCTGAGTAATTCCCAACAATATTAAAAATACCTCATTGTTTGAAATTATTAATTGGTTATTGGTATAGAGTTGACCTCATAGGAGCATACAATCCAAAAGTAGAGAATATATAGTTTTCTCTTTTTGTGAGTTTCTGTTTGTTTTTGGATGAGTGTGTTATCATCTATTGGGAGTTTGTCAGTTAAGCTTTGGAGGTTTCTTTGCCCCTACTGAATCAGAGAAGGCTTCTTGGAAGAGGTGGTGGGGTTTAAGGTCAGTCTTCATATTTAAAGGGAGATGTAGCTTGATGAATGGGCAATGCATGGAAGTGGGGAGTGGAAAAATGCAAGGGAGAGTGGAGTGGAGAGATCATCTGCTTGACTTAAGCAAAGGGATTGGGAGGGCTAGAGTTTGAAGGCTGGGAGACAAGAGAGGAGCTCAGTAATGTCCCCACAGGAGTAGCAAATCCAAAGAGGGGGACCCTGTGCCTTACGTATATTTAGTACAGTCACATTTTACAAAACAAAGTTGAAAAAACAATATTTCTGACATTCATGACAGAAGAAAGTATGCTGCTCCTCTAAAGTAATGAAAGGACCAGGAGAAGGTGCTGGCTGTGGTGTTTCCAGGGTGAGAGAAGCAAAAGGAGTTTGCCTAAAGAAGCAAGGGAGGGCACAGTGCATATGTCAAGCCTCTGCAAGGCTTAGCAGAAATTCACTTTTCCTGTGCTCAGTAACATTAAATTTTATGAAAGGATATCCAATCCTCTCCCTACCTCACAAAACACAGGAGAAACAGCAACAAAAGCAAGCAGGGCCATGAGAAAGACCTTGCCTGCAGAAACTCCCATGGCAAATGGGTGCTGAGTTTCAGTTAATTATCTGTAGAATTCCACCCTCGGCCGTTTTGATGTTTTATCAAGAGATGGCTTTGAAGTCAGAGTTTTACATTGTTTGCTTGGTTTAAACACAGTATTCCACTGGCAACAAAAGGATAGAAAAGCAAAACAATTTTTTTAAACAGCCAGAAAGCCAAGAGAACAGTAGATAATGTAAAAACTATTGTTCTGCTAGAACTATTGTTCTGTTGGATCTTTTGCTTGTAACTACCAGGTAACATGGCCTATCTGAACCCCACCCCCCATCCTCCCAAAACAGGTTTATATTCTCCAGGGAAAGATAAGAGTGAGGAATAATGATGGCAGAAAGCAAACTGCTTGGGACTTTTTTGGCAGCCACCTCATCATCTCCTCTGAGTCCCTCTGGCTCACAGGAAGTTTTCTGGACTGGCCATGGGTACCAGAGGTCAGGCCCACTTCAACTGCTGTTTGAGCACCTTTTTTGGCAGCTGAGGGCTGTAGAACAAGCTTGAAAGCTTGGGAGCATGTTCTGTTGGAACTGTGTTGGAACACGTGTGTGTAGGGGCTACCTGGGGTGCAGTTGTTGGATGGGGGTGTGTGTGTATGCTCAATGCATGCATTCTTTGTGCACCTGGAATGTGAAATTTTTGACAAGCATGCTCAATGGAATGTGTTTTGGATACTATTTCTTGATTCAGAATCAAACATCAGATGGTAGTCCTTGTGAATGCTTAGCTAATTCCTGTACTTGCTATTTTCCATCTGTGGAATGAACACATGGCAGCTTCATACAGTTTATCATGTCAAAGAATATGCAAATCAGTGGAGAGGGTCCACTACCTAAAATGAAGCCTATTTCTTTTTTTTTTAGAAATGACAATGTTCTGTATTGCCCTAGAACTCTGAAAATAGCATTAATATTTTAGGTAGATTATCTTTTCTGTTCTATTTAAGGAAAAACAATTGTCAAAATCATAAGAGAAAGTCAACAAAGATTCCATTTGCTACTTCCTACCAAGTATTTTTGTCATGCAGTTTTGTTCCTTCCCTTTTTCTGAAGCAGGGGTGCCCCCTTCAGCATTTTACAGCTTCATGTAAGCTTTTAAAATCAGCAGAAAGAAAAAAGCTATATCACAGTAATGATAAGATTAAAATGAATTGTCCTTTCACATTTTAAGATTTAAAATTATACTTAAATAAAAACAAGCATCAATCAATACTTTAATTATTTTATGATAAAGTAATATTTGAACAGCAAAAAACTTGAGTTTAAAAGAAATAATTGCAGTTTTATTGCTAACACTGATGAATTCTGAACTCTAATTTTAGATTGATAATCCCACACTCCGGAGAAAACTGTGGTAAGAGAGAAACATCCAGACAGCAAATTGGGGTAAAGGGAGATCGTAGGGGCAATGGCAAGGGGAGAAAAACCGTTTATGCCAAGAATTCCATGATAGAATCTTCTAATTATTACTCTTAAAAGGGATTTTCCCTCTTGAAATTGGAGGAGGGCAAGGGTTGAAGGGGTGGGGAGAGCAGACTCCTATTTCCACAAGTAGGACCAGCACACCAAACTAATCTAGGAAATATGAGAACAGAGGTCATGGAAGAGCTGAGTCATGCCGGATTAGAATTGCTCTGATGTTCCGAAGGCAGCTGTTTCTTGCCAGGGAGGGAGGGTCCAGCCCCAGCCTGAAGCTCTTTATCCAGCAGACAAGGTTTGTTCAGACATGTGGGGAGTGGGGAGCATTTGGGCAGGGAGGCAGCAAATCCAGAAGGACAAGATGAGGCAGGGAGGCTGATGACAGGCCCTTGCAACTGATAACCAGGGTGTATTCCGTGATGAGATTTGCCTGAAAGATGATTTGCTTATACTTTGTAGGTAGGTGAGATTCCAAAATACCAAAATGATATCAAATTCTTTTCAAAGCCTATATGAAAGAATGAAGTTTGGCTTCTTTGGGAAAGTTCCATGTCTTTAAAAATGGGGGGCCAGCCGAGCGGCACATTGGTTAAGAGCTGGCTTGGGACACCAGCTGCCCCGGTTTGGATCCCACATGAGGGCCAGTGACACTGCCCTCTACAGCTAACAGCTCCACCTGGAGCTGGGCTGCGAGCCCCAGCGGCGGTGTAGGCTGCAGCCCCTGCTGCAGTGGGCCGCCATAGGCTACAGTGAGTGGCCAGCAGCCAGCGTGAGCTGACAATAGTCATGGTGAGTGACCATCCAGAGGCCGGCGACCTATCTGCCTCATCCGGGAAGAGCGCAATGACGATACCAATGTGGGCCAGTGAAGCAATGTAGTCCGCAACTAGACTGAAGAACAAAAAGACAGCAACTTGTCTGTTCCCCTTCCCCAATTCCCCAATGCTGTTGCACTACCCCAATTCCCCATTAAAATCTTTAAAAATAAATAAATAAATAAATAAATAAAAATGGGAATAGATGAGCCGTTATGAAAAAATTGAACAGACAAGATGATTCTCCAAGCCATCACCCACTTTTGATGGCCTCTTGGTGGGGACACTGGAGGGGTTTCAGTTAGCACTAGAGGTGAAATTGGTAAATGTTAACAGTAAACTGGTAAATGTCTCCCTGAACAGCTCTGATGGCATAAACAAAAGCAACCTGGGTCATGTAGAGCTTTTGTTTTTCTTTTTTCTTTTTTGTGACTTCATTTTATTTAGATATTTTTAAAGTGTCTTATTTGTCCAGTCTCCATCAGAGCAGGGGTCTTAGGACTGTTGTCGCATCCAAAGTGGTGTTTTCTACAGACTCATGGTCTCTGATCCATAAATGCAACAACTCTTAAAGTCCAGAAAAAAAATAAGTAAAACTTGACACAATCTTTGTTCCCATTTTCAAAAATCACAATATCCACAGCTTCATGTCTGTATTGCAAACCTGTGAAAATAGAACTGCTTTTCCATTATGACGCTCTCATCTGACCTTACATATGTGTTGAGGACTGAGATACTATTTAATTTGCTTAAGAAATCCTATTTTCCATATCATGACATGGAATGTATCCCAAAATACTCCTGTCTTAGTCTGTTTGGACTGCTATAACAAATTAGCATAGACTAGGTAGCTTAAACAACAGAGATTTATTTCTCCCAATTGTGGAGGCTCAAAGTCCAAGATCTAGTCACTGGCAGATTTAATGCCTGGTGGAGGCCTTCTTCTGGATTGTGGACTGCTGACTTCTTGCTGTGTCCTCATATGGTGAAAGATATGAGGGAGCTCTCTGGGGTCCCTTTTATAAGGGTACTAATCCCATTCATGAAGGTTCCACTCTCATGACCTATTCACTTCCCAAAAGCCCACTTCCAATACCATCACCTTGGAGGGTAAGATTTCAACATATGAATTTGGGGAAACACAAATATGCAGTCCATAGCAACCCTAAATGAACTTAACATTTAAAACATATTACAAATGCATTTATGTCATTTCCTCCCTAGGCAAATTTTTTTTTGTCATTGTGTCCTTCTACTTTTTCAGCAAAGTCAAGTTAGTAAACCCAACTTTGAAATAGCTGAGGGACTTATCTAGTAATAAATTTAGAATGAAGTTTCTACATTTGTACTACTGGAATCAAAACAAAACGTCTTTTTAGGCCTTCAAGTCAAATTGCCACAGAGGTAGGAAAGGGCTTCCTCCAGGAAAAAAATTCATGCCTGTTCAACCAAAGTGAAAGGTGGCAGAGTGTCAGGAATCTAAAAATGGAATATTGTAGAAACTGAAAGCAAGACTCAAGAAAGTTATTTCTGTAAAAAAAGAAAAAAAAAGAACTTCTGCTTACAAGTCTAAACCGGGGAAGCTGGATCACTGAGCAAATAGATGTATTTTCTTCTCAAATGTATTTAGCAGAGACTTGTCATACGTTTGGTGAAATTTTCCTATTACATAGCAATGTCTCTGGGAGGGATAAGCATTAAGTTGAGAATTTACCAAAGAGCTTCCTAAAAGGAGGACCCTCCTAAAATAGCAAAGATAAAGCCTTGTGACTCAGCAACTGGAAGAAGAGTTGAGGAATGCCTAATTTGTGATCTTGCTTAGGATTACATTAGTTAGAATTAACCTTGAGTAACCAACTATGGCAGCATTTCAGAGCTCTCCAACATTCTTTTTCATTTGTTTTTCTTTTTCCTTTTCCTCCCTTCCCTCTCCCTCCTTCTCTAATCCAGCTGCTCTCCTTTGTTTCTGCACAGTACAATAGAAGGTGTGGAGCTGGGGGTGGGGGAGGGGATCCCTTCAGGCAACAGACAGCTAACATTAATTGGATGGCTTTGGCAAGTACCCACTATTGACCTTGGTGTCCTCATCAATAAAATGGGGATCTCTATTTCTTAAGGCAGCTATAAGACTAAACAAGCTGATTTAGCACAGTGAATGGAATACAGTAGGTGCTCAATAAGCTCTTGTTCTCTTCACCTTTTCCTCTTCCTCTGTTGACTTCCCAAACCTCCCTGCAGCCCTGTCTCTTTCCGGTGTCCAAAGATCTAGCAAACAAATGATCATTCCAGTAGGATTACATCATAGCACACCACTGAAAGTTTCACTTGGGGAAAAGCCATAGACAAACAGCCAGCATAAACTCTTGCTTCTCTGCTTTGAGGGGAGTAGCTCCTCATAATAGGAATAGAGTAGAGTCCTTGATCACCTTGCTGGGAGCCCTGACTCCTGTGGATCTGTGAGCAACTGCCCAAGTGAACAGTGCCAGGGGTCAACCACAGCCCAATTGGGGGCATTCCAATCAGATGAGATCATTCTCCTACCTGCTCTTCCAGCGCTGGGGGTGGGAGAAGAAAGGTTTTCAGGCTAATCCAATGCAGTGTTAGAAAAGATGGATTTTATTAACATTAATAGTTTTTTTATGAAGTAGTTTGTAAGTTCACAGTGTTCCTGATCATGTCATGTGTCAACAATGATCAAGAATATGGAAGTTTGGAATAAGGAGAATTAAAATACTAGCAACAACAGCTATCCAGAGAGCAATCTTCTGTAAATCTTTGCACTTTGGTAGCCAAAAACTAGTAGTTTGTGCTGAGTAAACAGCTTGAACACCTAGCAATAAACTAGCATAACCCAGACGACAATTTGCACCCAAAGCACCATAACTTACCCTTCACTCCCCTCCCTGAAACAGGAAATAGAAATGTATAAATCAAAGGCAAGCTGTAAAAGAAAATCTGCCAGTTTTAGTCACCAATTAATTTTCTTTTTGTTTGTCATCTTTTTGTTGTTGTTTATAAGAATGTAAATTTCAATGTCCATGTGTTTGTTTTTATTATTTTTTAGCAATCTACTGAAAGTTTTCATTTTAAACAAAGATCTTAGTTTAAAAGAATAGTCAACCTATTAAGCTGCCTCGGAGGGCAACTTTTAAAGACAGTGGTCTAATTAGCAGTCTTCGAGGCCAATTCAATAGTGATATCAAAACCACTTCTAGTATTTCAATCCCAAATTGAGAAAAATGGCCTTTACATTTTCAATCTACAATTATAGTCTGATCTTACTGTTAATTTTGGAACACACTGTAATTTAGACAACTGCTGAAATCACTTAATGCTGTGGTTTGGAGTGTGAACCTGGAAATCACACCTTCTTAAATTATACATCACATCCATTAAAATTAACTCAAAAGTCATCTTAATGTTAATCCTGGGTGTATTTGATATTCAACATAGATGCTTACGTGTCTAAATATTGCCACAGCTGTATATACAATGGTTTTATTGAAGACATTAATGCGTTAATTTGGAAGACCATACATTATGACTTTTGTTTGGTTTCACTGAAAGAAAAAGCCAAAGCATTTTTATAATATATATCAGTGAAATGCAAAAATCAGATGTCAGCCCAAAAACTTTGTGGATCTGAAATGTTGTGGAGATATGTGTGGATTTTCAGGTTATTTCCTAGTTTTAATCAACATGTATGTTTTGGTGAAAACAGAGACCTACTTTGCCGGGGTCCGGCCTCCGCGGAGTCCAGGGATTCCCTTGGGTGGGACGGAGTCGGTGAGGAAAAAGAAGAGAGTGGAGACAACGGAAAGAGTTTTGCAGGAGTGTCACATTTTATTGTTACAGCACATCTCTTCTATAGGGACTCTTGACCATTACCTCAATTACAAGTTATGTTTCACATGAGTTTGATGTTTCTTCTTGCTCAGGGCTTTCACAGTCTTACTTCCTTTGTTTGTTTTTTTTTTGTTTTGTTTTGTTTTTTTTGAGGGCAGTGTCACTGGCCCTCATATGTGGGACCTGAACCGGGGCCGCTGGCTTCCCAAACCAGCGCTTAACCACCACGCCACTCGGCCAGCCCAGTCTTTACTTCCTTGTAATTGTTCTCTCCAGGGTAAACTGTGACCTATTCTATGGTTAAGGATTATCTTATCTTTTAATATGATGTTCTCCTTGCAACCCAAACTCAATTTCTACTTAGCACCTAAAGAATGGTTACCATGACTACCTTGAGTATCTGGTAACTATCCCAAATTCCAGCAGCTAATACACAATCATAAGACTCACAGGGTGCATACTTGAGCTATTACTCGAGAGACTAGGAGTGGCTGAGTCTAAAGTCTATTCCTTAGTAAATACAATACCTAGTAATCAAAGGGGTCTCACACCTCTCTTATCCTATGGAGGTAGCATCTGTTTCTCAGTCAAAGCTTCAGTATCCATTGCTGCAACAAGGCACTAGGCAAAGAATTCAAACTAGGCTGTTGATTAACATAGCTCATGGTCAGTAAGTGTCTCTTATCAGAACTTTCATGGCCTGGAGACCGTTGGTCTCTAGGGAGACTTTTCACTGTGATTATCTTAGGCAAGTGAGCTCAGGGGCAGATGTTATCATCAGTTTCTCACAGCCAGGCTTTTTTGGCCTATGTGGCCAGAGGTCTGTGCCTCAGTTTCCAAGAGGCTTGGGTCCCCTATTTTTTAGTTCTGGGGTCCCCACAGAACTACCACCTGGCTTAGGTTGTCTCCCCTCTTTTCTAGGAGATCTTACCCATCTTTGGCTGCATAGATAGCTCATTGGGGTACCACAGGAACTTGCCATAAATGCAGTGAGAGTACTGTCTCCTATAGGATCCGATCTAGAGGAAAGGCACATGGGTTCACAGGAGTGGAGACTATAACCGACCATGAAACCTTGTCACATATTGGGTGCTGACGGCTCCCAACACTACTTAATATAGCTCTGTTGAATATAGCATTCATTGAACATAGTCCCATTAAGAGATACAGAGGCAAGTTAAATTTCATTTTAAGTCTTCTGTATTTCCTTGCTGATTTTATAGATGGCTTCCTCAAATATAACTCCTAACACTGAATTTGAAACATACTTTATTGGAAGAAAGTTTGGAATAGTAGAAAGAGCATTCCAAGGTTCAAACTTTGTAGCCATAACTGCTTGGCTGTGTTGTTATATGAAATAAGTTAGTCTCTTTGAACCACACTTTCCTCATTTGTAAAATGGAGATAAAGGAACTTAGCACTCCAGATAATTAAGAGGCTTAAATAAAATGAGATCATGATGAAGCACCTAGTAAAATATTTGGCACATGGGCAATGAATATATTTTAGATGTTTGTTCATATTGTTTCATTATTTTTATTTTTATCATATTGGCTCAAAAACTGAATTATCAAAATTGATGTTACTACTCTTGTTTGATATTGTGTCATAAGTTCTTAAGAATAATGATGATGTGCTTGAGAAATATGAAATTTTTTACTAAATTCAATATAATTTTATTACATATAGTATAATGGAAATCTAACCAATGAGACTGATACAATCAAAATTACATGTTACTTAAGAAAAGTGATCAGAATGTCTCCAAATATCCTTTATTCAATCGTTTCTTTTTTCAATCTGATTTTGATTTAGTTTAATTTTGGAATGCTTTCATTTTCCTTTCTTTTTTTAATGTTGCTTAGGAGTAGCATTGCTCTAGTAAGTGTTCATCAAATTGAAAATAGAACAATTTAAAAATGCCTCCATAGAATGGTTGAGAACATACCAGCCTTTTATTATATTTGTAAAGCACGATGAGGGGAAAACTTCATGCTGCTTGAGGACTATGACAGCTGGCATAGAAAGACTTCGTTTCTAAATATGACATTTTATTACTCCATTGTTATGCATGTATTTAAGAAAAAAATTAATGAGTAGTTATTAAATGTCTACATTATGCCATGCCCTATGCTAGGCCATAGGGATAGAAAGATGAACCAGATCCAGTTCTGTTATCTAGAAAATATAGCATTTATGTAAACAGATAATTATAATTTCACATAATAAAAATGCAACAGGAGGTTATATAAAAGGAGTTATGTGAACACAGAAGTCAATCTAGGAACTCTGCCTTGGTGGGTCAGAAAGTTGCCTAGTTCTAGTGAAGACAGCTAAGTCTTGAAAGACATAAAGAAGGAAACAGGAAAGGAGGTGCCAGCATGCAGAGGGAAAGATGCTAGCCACCTGGAACCTCTGGAAATTAGATGCAGCTAAAGTACCATGCCCAAAGGGAAAATGGCCAGGCATGAAGTTGGGAATGCAGGCACATTTTCAAGGTTACTATAGACAATAAAGAGTCAGCAAGGGAATTTGTTTTATTTATATTCAATATTTATTTCACTTTTTGAAAAAGAAAAAATATTCACATAGCTCAAAAATCAAAATACAGAGGCTGGCCGATATCTCAGTTGGTTAAGAGCGCAAGCTCTGAACTACAGGGTTGCCAGTTTGATTCCCACATGGGTCAGTGAGCTGCGCCCAAGCTGAGCTGCTGCTGAGCTGCCATCGGGTGGCAGGATGGCTCAGCTGGTGACAGCATGTGCTCCTAACAACAAGGATGCTGGTTTGACTCCCCCATGGGATGTTGAGCCATGCCCACCCACAACTGAGATTGAACACTGCACCCTGAACTGAACAGCCATGAGCTGGTGACTGGATTTGGAGCTGAACTAGCTGCGCCCTCCACAACTAAGACTGAAGGACAACAACTTGGCTGTTCCCCTTCCCCAATTCCCCAATGAAATCTTTAAAATAAAATAAAAAAATCAAATACAGGAGAAAAAAATGCATTGACTCAATGCCCAGTTCCCATTCCTCTTAACCCACCATTATCCATTTTCATTTTCTGTATCAAATGTATTTGTGACATATTTAAGCATTATAAATATGTGTTTTCCTTTTTTTTACACAAAGGATAGTGCACTATATATACTATTGTACAACTTGAGGTTTTAGGGTTTTTTTGCTTTACCAATGTCTCGGTAATATTTCCACATTTGCATAGAGAATTTTCTGGCTATGTTTTACAACTGCATATTATTTCACTATATAGATATATCACAAATCATTTAACCAATATCCTCTTTGCCGCACATTTAGATTGTTCTCAATATTTTGATATTTCAAACAAAGCTTTACTAAATAATTTTGTATACATCTCATTTTGTCTAGTATGTCTTCAGGATTAATCTCTAAAGTGGAGTTGATGGGTCAAAGGTTACATTAATTAGGTTAGGATTTGTTACAATAACAAATGACTCAAATCTCAGTGGCTAAATGTAACAAAAGTATTCCAGCTCATACTATTTATGTTCCATGAAAGTTGGCAAGAGGTCTCTGCTCCACACAGTTTCTCAGAGATCCAGGCTGCCACATATTGCCATATGTCCCTCTATTGGGGCTGTGACTTTTGTATTCCTACCAGCCTATCTCTGGAGCATACTTTTTAAGTCCTGGACAAACAACTATACTAGTGACAAGCTATGAAGGCTAGTAATAATAAAAAGATAAAAAGAGTTACCTTTTTTTTTTTTTTAAAGATTTTATTGGGGAATTGGTGGAGGGGAACAGCGTTGGGGAATCGGGGAAGGGGAACAGACAAGTTGCCGTCTTCTTGTTCTTCAGTTTAGTTGCGGAGGATGTTGCTTCACTGTTGGTATCGTCATTGCGCTCTTCCCGGATGAGGCAGATCAGTCGCTGGCCTCTGGATGTCGCTCATCGCAGCTATTGGCAGCTCACGTTTGGCTGCCAGCCGCTCACGCTGGCTGCGGGCCACTCACTGCAGCCTATGGCAGCCCACTGCAGCAGGGGCTGCAGCCCACACCATCACCGGGGCTCGCACAGCCCAGCTCCAGGTGGAGCTGTTGTTAGCTGTAGAGGGCAGTGTCACTGGCCCACATGTGGGATCCGAACCGGGGCTGCTGGCATCCCAAAACCAGCGCTTAACCAATGCGCCAATCGGCCGGCCCAAGAGTTACCTTTTTTTTTTTTTTAACGCTTTGTAAATTGTTCGTAACTATAGCAAGAAAAGGGAGTACATACACTATCTCACTAAAACCTCAAAGCAACTCAGTAGCTACTCTTACTATCACCTGATGTACAAAGGAGGAAACCAAGGTATAGAGAAGTTACTAGCTCTAGGTCATAGAATTCCAAATCTAGGACTGAGTAATAATTGAACTCATGAAGTCATCCACTACACTACCCTCCTTTTTAATATACCTATGCTTCTGAATAGGGCCAAAAGCAGCTTGATTTCAGTTTGTGATAAACTGCCTAAGGGAGATGGCACACAATGAAATCTCCAGATTTACATATGGTACCAAATGCTTTCAGGCACAATCTCACAAGATTGGGTGAGGGAGTGGCTGGTGAGTTTTTGTGGATAATTTTACTGACTAGAGCACAAATAAGTAGACGTACTTCAGAATGTGTGTCTATGGTGAGTGGCACTGGACTATGTGATCCTATTAAAGAAAGGGATCTAGGTGTTTTTGGAGACAGCTCCCTGAGGACGCTGAACAGATGCAGCACTGTGCCGTAGAGGTGAGGTTTTGAGTTTCATCTCTGTACTTATTGGCTTGCCTTGGGCAAATCATTTCCTCTGTGTTTGGCATCCTCATCCTGTTAATCAGGTGATTTAGGAACTTCATAGGCCTCAGGCTCAGCTTTCTTTAGAAAATCCACCCTATACCATGTCAAACATATTACAATGATCCATGTCCCCATAAATGAATTTGTTTTCTATAAACATTTTGAAAGAGTTTTTATCATTTTTTGGTCAACAATTAAAATTATGTATGTAGAACTCATTTAGTTTATGATTAGCTATGATTCCTTGGTAATTGTACCTGTTTAAGAGTATCTCGGGTTGGCCGAGTGGCATGTTGGTTAAGAGCTGGCTTGAGACACCAGCAGCCCCGGTTCAGATCCCACATATGAGGGCCAGTGACACTGCCCTCTACAGCTAAGATGGTGAAAAACAGCTCCACCTGGAGCTGGGCTGCTGTGAGTCCCGGAGACGGCATAGCTGCAGCCCCTGCTATAGTGGACTGCCATAGGCTACAGTGAGTGGCCAGCAGCCAGCATGAGCTCCCAAGAGCTGTGAGCGACTGTCCAGAGGCTGGCAACCGATCTGTCTCACCCGAGAAGAACGTAATGACGATACCAACATGGGCCAGTGAAGTAATGTCCTCCACAACTAGACTGAAGAACAAAAGGACAGAAACTTGTCTGTTCCCTTTCCCCAGTTCCCCAATGCTGTTCCACTCCCTCAATTCCCCAATAAAATCTTTAAAAAAAAAAAAAAAAGAATTTCTCATAAAACGAAAAACAAAATCTAACCCACAAAGTATTTTCAAATGTAATGGAATTTTGCTAACAGTAAGTTTAACAATTAGTGAGGCCAATATGCTAGTTTATAATAGCATTTAATTAAATTTTTATTAGTTTTGATTTGGGGGGCGTTATTCATGATTTAATGACAGTAATTTTTTTTTTTAAGATTTTATTGGGGAGTTGGGGGAGATGAACAGCTTTGGGGAATCAGGGAAGGGGAACAGACAAGTTACTGTCCTTTTGTTCTTCAGTCTAGTAGTGGAGGACGTCGCTTCACTTGCCCATGTTGGTATTATTGCACTCTTCCAGGATGAGGCAGTTGCTCACTGGTCATTGGCCCGTCGCTCACAGCAGCTCATAGCAGCTCATGCTAGCTGCCAGCTGCTCATCCTGGCTGCCAGCCACTCATGGTAGCTCACAGCAGCCCACTGCAGCAAGGGCTGCAGCCTACCCAGTTGCCTCAGCGCAGCCCAGCTCCAGATCGAACTGTTGTTCACCATGTTAGACGTAGAGGGCGCAGTGTCACAGGCCCTCATGTGGGAAATGAACAGGTGCCTCCTGCTCAGAGCTGGCACTACCACGCCAACTCAACTAATGCGCCACTCGGCTGACCCAACAGTAACTTTTTTCAAGACTCAAATATCTTATATACTTTTGAAAGTCTCATAAGCTAAGGGCACCTGCAGTACATAGAACACAATCAGTAACACCTAATCTATATTCTTATGGGATTGCTGTGGGGTTAAGTGTGGAATTTCTGTGTGGTGAGAGGAAGAAAGAACCATGTCCTTCGGGAAGCAGACAGCGGACATCACTGCTATGAACCCCACAGAGGTGGAAGGAGAGGTTCTCTGAGGCAGACATTGGGTAGATTCAAGGGCTTATCACTTTAGTTCTGTCCTTTTGCATACTGGGCATGTGGTGGCTTGACTTTGCTTCTGTGATCATCTGTGGAAAACCATTATTTTGTCTTTCAGGACAGGGAGGAGGAGCATTTAGTGAAAGCTGCCTGGTTCTTTGTGATCTATTTCTTGGAGTTTAGATTATTTTGCCCCTGAGGTATAGCCTAGCCTGCTTGGGTTGCTATAACAAAATACCACAGACTAGGTGGTTGAAACAACAGACAATTCTGGAGGCTGGGAAGCCCAAGATCAAAGTGCCAGCAGGTTAGATGTCTGGTGAGTGCTCTTGTGTTTGTCTTGGGTGACTTCTCTCTCTCTGTCCTGACATTTACATAGTCTTTCTGGGGCGGGGGGTGTAAGAAGAGATATCTGGTGTCTCTTCTTATAAGGGCACTGATCCCATCATGGGGACCCCACCCTCATCTAACCCAATCACCTCCCGAAGGCCCCATCTCCAAACACCATCACATCAGCAGTTAGGGCTTTGTAGGGGTTAAAGGAAAAAATTAACATTTTTCCTCCCACCTTCTAAATTCCTATTGCTGGGCTAATAATCAAATTAACAGGAGAATATGAAAGTTTTAATACATGTGCATGAAAATCCCAAAGACAGTGAAGCAACACTGGGTATATAAAACATTTTGGACAAAGGGGAAAGTGGGGGAAGGGTATCAGATTTACAATGGGGGCGCCGGCTGGTTAAGAGCTGGCTTGGGAAGCCTGCGGCCCTGGTTTGGGTCCCACATATGAGGGCCAGTGACACTGCCCTCAAAATAAATAAATAAATAAATAAATAAATAAATAAATAAATAAATAAATAAATGTGACTGGGCCATTTACAGGTAGTTGAGGAAGAGCAGAACACATATGGCAGAAAAATTATTGCTGGCAACTCAGAAACAATGGGACACTGGGTATCCAGCTAACAGGCATCTGCCTGAAGTCCTCTTATTTACCACACTTAATTCAAATTAGGCTAAAGCAGCATTCTAAGATTTCCTTCCTGAAGCAGATTTCTCTGTCTGAATCTCTTGGGCAGGAAAGGGGGAAAGGTCAAATATGCTTTGTGAGTCTTGTTTCTTGTTTTTTTTTAAGGTTTTATTGGGGAATTGGGGGAGGGGAACAGATAAGTTGCTGTCCTTTCATTCTTCATTCGTGGAAGACATGCTTCACTGGCCCATGTTGGTCTGTAGAGGGCGCAGCGTCACTGACCCTTTTGTGGGATCCAAACGGGGGCCCTGCTGCTCAGAGCTGGTGTCCCAAGCCAACTCTTAACCAACGGGTCATTCGGCTGGCCCTGAGTCTTGTTTCTTAATAAACAACTTAAAATCAACATCCCAAAAAGGAGCTTCGGGGTAGCAAAATTTTGGTTCCCTTTAGTTTCAACATATGGATTTTGTGGGACACAAAATATTCATTTCATAGCAGGTTCTCTTGGTTACATATGGCCTAAATCAGATGTAATGTGACCAATCCCTCCCGTTAATTACATAGAATAAATTTAAATTAAAAGGGGACAGGTTTTCTTCATCTGTTAGTTTCCCCTGTTCTTGTAAAGAGTCTTTATCATGACATTCAGGGACATGTTAAATCTTAAAAAAATTAAACTGTTTCTGTGGAGGAAAAAAAATAGGTTCTCCCTTCTAAGAAAGGTAATAAATCTTAATGATTGTGGGATTCAGTGGTACCTGAGTGTGCCACAAAATGGCGTACAGCTGAGAGAAAATGACATGACAGGAAAGAGTAAGCAGCCCTGCCAAGCTGTTTCCTTTGAAATCCCAGAGGCTTGCCCAGCCCTTATGGTTTCCTGGAATGCTTTCACTCAGTCATCATGTGGAAGCTGAGGAAAAACCCTGCAGCATCTATGGGTGAACTGGAATAATACCTCATCTACCATCAGGGAACAGATACCCCAAGTGATGAACACAGAGCCCTGCACATGTTCGGTGGCACAGCCAAGGACAAAATGTCCAGTTGCATGCAGGCTCACTCAGCCTGTCAGTGGCAGGGCGTCTCAGACCCACTCTCCCAAAGAGACAGTTCACACCCAGGTCACCAGCCCACACTGTCTCACCAAGAGGCTAACATGACCGGATTGCACAGACTAAGATCGGTTCGTCTCATTTTATGCGTCACACAAGAAAGGTAGAGCAGAGGTAACTGGGAGAAAGTCTGTTTTTCCCTAAGCACTGGCATTTTATTAATCTCATTTCAAATGCTGTCACTCACAGGGAAAGGTCCTAAATGTGCCTTACTTCCGCTTCAGAAGCAGCGGGATGTGGTGGCAACTGTCTGGGTAATATGGAGGCGGAGGGAGAAGGAGGGAGGAAAAATACCAGATCTGACTGGACAGGTCAGAGGAATGCAGTTAGTGAGGGGGAAATGGAAACATCCACATTGAGGTTCGTCCACATCCTCGGGCTGGGGACCCAGGCTGCTCCAAAAAATTCCATCAGCTGGGAAGCGATGAGAAATGCCTTCATTTTATAGGGGACTTTCCCTTTTCACAGAGCCATGAAGAACCTCAAGGAGAGATGTTATTAGCAGAACTTAAAATGGACTGAATCCCTAATATAGGTGAATTTGTGAATTGGACTACTTATATATGTGAAGCCTAGAAATAAGAGTAGATGAATATCAGAGCTGGTATAAATAATAGCTGTTAATTACAATTAGTAATATTAGCTACAATTAATAACAATAACACTAAGCATTCAGTTTGTTCTTGTTCATGTCCTAGGACTTCTACATATATTATTTTACTTAACCTCTCAACAACTCTATCACAGGAGTACTTTTAGCATGGCTGTTTTATAGAAAGAGCACTGAGACCCAGACTGATTACACATCCAAGATCACCCAACTAATAGGATGCAGATCCAGGACTGAATTCAAAACCAGGACACTGCTGGTTGGAAGACCATCTTTGAAAACCACTATTTTTAAGGGATAGAAGCATTAGCTTTATTTTATTTCTGGGCATTTATCACTGCCTATTTACATGTTCTCAAGGAGTTTCATATTTTTTTTTTTTTTAGATTTTTATTGGGGAATTGGGGGAGGGGAACAAACAAATTGCTGTCCTTTTGTTCTTCAGTCTAGTTGTGGAGGACATTGCTTCACTAGCCCATGTTGGTATCCTCATTACGCTCTTCTCAGGTGAGGATGATCAGTTGTCGGCCTCTGGACATCGGCTCACAGTGGCTCTTGGCAGCTCACGCTGGCTGCCAGTCGCTCACACTGGCTGCCGGCCACTCACTGTAGCCTATGGCAGCCCACTGCAGCAGGGGCTGAAGTTATGCCGTCCCCGGGGACTCACAGCAGCCCAGCTCCAGGTGGAGCTGTTGTTCACCATCTTAGCTGTAGAGGGCAGTGTCACTGGCCTTCATATGTGGGATCCAAACCGGGGCTGCTGGCATCCCAAGCCAGCTCTTAGCCAATGTGCCACTTGGCCGGCCCAAGGAATTTCATTTTTAAACCACCTGTATTGGTTTACTAGTGCTGCTGTAACAAATTACCACAAATTTAGTGGCTTAAAACAACAGTGATCATCTTATAGTTTTGGAGGTCAGAAGTCTATAATGGTTAAGAAAAAAAAAGTCTACAATGGGTTGGCAGGACTGCACTCTGTCATGGAGGCACCATGGGAGATTCCATTTCTATGCCTTTCCAGCTTCTAGATACTGCCTGTATTCCTTGACTTGTGGTGTCTTCCTCCATCTTCAAAGGCAGCAGCAGTATAATACCTTCAAACCTCTCTGTCACCTCTGCTTCCACCATCTTACATCTTCTCTGACCCTGACCCTCCTGCCTCCCTCTTATGGACCCTTATGGTTACATTGGGGCCACCTAGATAATCTAGGATAATCTTTTCATTTTAAGATCCTTAACTTAATCATGTAGCAAAGTCCCCTCTGCCACATAACGTAATATATTCAGAGATTTAGCAGATTCAAAATTTAGGGGCCTACCAGCCAATTTAGGTTGCTACCAGCCAACCTATCCTACCATCTGTTTATATAGCAAGTATCCCTCTTATCCCGCAGTACCCTTCCCACAAAAGAAAAACCAAAACTGTATCAGGATTTGCACGATGCCATCACTTCTTCTGACTCTCCTGGTAATAAAGCAGTCTTGCAGGATTAGTAGGTAGGAAAACCCTAAGGAGAGGGAGGAAGAAGGCCTGTCATACTCAGGAGAAGAGGGGAGGTAAGTGCTCAAGATGAGTCTCTTAGACCATGCCCAAAACACCTACTAAGTCCCCCCACACTTGTTAGACTTTCTAGAATGTAGAGCCACAGTCCCTCCTTTTCTGAGCCAGGAGCCTCTAGAGGCCCCACTGGGCTTGCTGAAGGTCAGCCCTCACCCCTCAGCCCTCACCCCAAGTTCTGCCAGCAGCACCACCTTCTGAACCTGCCAGCAGGCTGCTTGTGAAAGATGCAGAAAGAGAAGCTGTATTAAATGGTCTTCTTTCCTTTTGAGTTTCTGATCATTACCTTCAGAATTTTTGGGGTTGAAGTCCCAACCTCAAGGTTGTGAGCTTTTTGTTGGTGACTGTATTCATTTGCTAGGGCTGCTATAACAAAATGTATCATAGACTGGGTGGCTTAAATAACAGAAATATATTTTCTCATAGTTGTGGAGTCTGGAAGTCCAAGGTCAAGGTGTGGGCAAGTTGTTTCTTCTGAGGCCTCCGTCCTTGGCTTGCAGATGGCCGTCTTCTCCCCATGACCTCACATGGTCCTTCTTTTGACCACATGCCTTTGGTGCCTCTTTCTCTTCTTAAAAGGACTCAGTCATATTGGATTTGGGTCTAATAACCTCATTTAACTTAATAATCTCTTTAAAGACATATATCCAAATACAGTTATTCTGAGGTACTGAATTAGGATTTCAACATATGAATTTTGAGGGGGACACAATTCAGCCCATAACAGTGGGCTAGGACCCTGGGAGATTCAAAAAGGTCACTTCCATTTGCTTTTCTTGTAACAGGTGGGCTAGGCAATTAGGGTGAGTGTGGAGAGAAGAATTGAGTGTGGGGAGAAGAAGCCAAGCCATTGACTTTAAAAGTGTGTACCTCGGCTCAGAACTGTCTTTTGGTCTTAGGTTAGGGATGGGGGAAGGCAGAGGTCAAAGAGACACCCAAAGGTTTTGTCTTAGTCTATATAAGCAAGCAGCAGCATTTAAGCCAATTTCCTGCAGGTTTTCTGCTTGATGCATAATTCACAGCTAGTAACAGAAACTCTGCCAAGTCAGTACATACCTTTGACACAGAGGAAAGAAAGAAGCACACAGTGAGTGTTTGTGTTTGATGCTCTTTGAAAGTGCTGTTTGAGAGAAAATGATTTCATTCTCAAGGCATGGCCCTGAGAGGGAAGTCAAACAGTCCACAAGTTGAAACAAACCAAACAACCTTATCTTATTGTTGATTCATGGGTTTCTCTTTCTTCAAAGACCATTAGAAGCAGGACACTGAATTATCATTGTTAGAGTAAGTGCTGCTGCAAGGTCCTTCCTGGGACATGTTGCATCTGTGACTTACAGGATCTGGAGTCTCTGGCATTTTTCCTTGACAACCTTTACTACTCTTTGGTCAGACTAACCAACCAACATGGGCTTTAAATTTATAAATATGCACATACTCTCACACTAAGTGAAATAAGCCAATCACAAAAAAACACAAATACTGGGCCAGCCAAGTGGCACGGTGGTTAAGCGATGGCTTGGGAAGCCAGCGGTCCAGGTTTGGGTCCCACATATGAGGGCCAGTGACACTGTCTTAAAAAAAAAAAAAAAAAAAAAAAGACGAATACTGTATGATTCCACTTATATGAGGGACCTAGTGTAGTCAAATTCATACAGAAAGCAGAACGGTGGTTGCCATGGGCTGAGGTAAGAGGAGAAGGGGAAGCTGATGTTTAATGGGTAGAGTTTCAGTTTTGCAGGATGAAAAGAGTTCTGAAGATTGGTTGCACAACAAAGTCAACTGTACATTTAAAAATGATAAATTTTACCAGTTTTTAATTTTATATTACGCATATTTTAGCACAATTTTTTTAAAAAGCTGCTGGAAGCAATCACCTAATAGAACAAACACATGGTTGAGGTCAGGCCTACATAGGTTTGAATCCCATATCTGCCACTTACTAGTTTTAGGGCAATGTTCTTTATATGTCTATGTAACAAACCACCCCAAAACTTAGTGCCTTAAAACAAGAGGAATCATCTTATTATTCTTCAGCTTCTATGGGGCAGGAGTTTGGGAGACCCTTCAGCTGGGTCATTCTGGCTCAGAGCTTGCAATCAGGTGAAGAGCTAGAACAACTGTGGACTCACTCACTAAGCATCTCCCCCCTCTTCTTAGGGCCTCACGGCTTCTCTGTGTGGTCTTTCCATATGGCAAATGTGGGCTTCCTTACAGCATGGCAGCTTCAGGACAGCAGGCAGCTGTCCCAGGGAGTCAGGTAGAAATTGCATCACCTTTTCTGACTTAAACGTGGAGGTCATGCAATGTCACTTCGTTCACAATCTCTTGGTCACAAGCAAATCACACACCTCCCATGGTTGAAGGAGAGGGAAATTAGACTCCACATTTTGGTGGGAAATGGCTAATTTCTAGAGCAGGCTTCGCAAACTATACCCTCAGATGAAACCTAGTTCACCTCTCCAAGACAGCTATGCTCAATTCCTTTAGACATTTATTGTCTTTGGCTTTGCCACAATGGCAGAACTGAGTGGTTGGGACAGAGATGGCATGGTCCACAAAGCCTAAAATATTTACTGGATGGCTTTTTATAGAAAAGTTTGCTGACTCCTATTCTAGAAGAACATGTTGTATAGAAGATGCTGTTGCAGACACCTTTGGAAATGCTGTCTACCACAGGCAGGTTACCAGCCTCTCTGAATTTGACCTCCAGCTCCAAATCTGTAAAACAGAATGAAGATCATATGTAAAAAATACTTAGCACAACTTCATGTCCGTAACAAGGTAAAGTATAAAATTCCGTTGTTCCCTTTCCCTTTCATTACGATTTGAGAGTCACAGAAAGGTTTATTGCTGCCACGATAGGTCTATTAGCAGTGTTTGAAATTCCCAAGTTTAGACACTTCTTGGAATTAAAGCAGACTTTACAGAGATTCCCTTTTAAAATTAATATTGATTATTCTGGAGGAAAGAAATATTTACAAGAATTATTTTAAAAAATTCAATCCCACCCTTCACCGCCCAATGCATTCCTCTATCAGACTAGCTAGATATTTTACCTTTCAAAGAGCAAGTACCTAAGGCAATGAAAGAGATCTGGAAAATATGGAATTGAGTGAATGGGGAAAAACAGAGTGGCAGCAGATCTCCAAATGCTGGTGGAGATACTCAAGAAATTTTATCTACTTCACAACTATGCTCAGAGCTGCCTCTGCCTCAGACAAAGCAATGAAAAATGTTTTCTTGGCCTCCCCTTACGCTTTGCCTCCCTTTCCTATTGCCCAGACTTGCTATCTCTACTCCAACCTCCTCCCACCTGCCAAGATCCCCCTGGAATTTTTTTCTCTCCTCCTCTGGAATTTGCAAAGACAGTCCTGCAGCACATCCAAGAGATTATCTGCTGTGACCTGGCTTTCCTCCCTGCTCCGTTCAAAAAAGGGCATAATGGAGCCTATTTATTAAACGCCTCTGAACTCTTTCTCTTTAGAAGGAAGATTCTGTTCAAGAAAATAGAGACCTTCCAGTCCCAACTTTTCTACCCATTTCCTCAAAACCCACCAAAATTATCAACTCTATTTTATGCATCATGTAAAGAATTATTTTCTGTCCCCTCTCCAAGTTATGTTTTGACTCCAATCACTTTTAAGATATACTTAGCTTCCCCTAAGCTATGTTGGAAGAATTGTTCCCTTTTAATGCAGCTATTTGTCAGTTATTTTTATACCAAATATTATGAGTGTCTTGGGGGTGATTGGGAGGGGGAATAGTACAATTTGATATTTATAGACCATTCCCTTTGGCCATATTAATTTTTACAGCATTTCCCCCTCTTATGTAGCCTAAATTTGCAATATTATGCTAATATATTTTGTAGTATCCCTCAAGCCCCAATGCAGTATCAGCCAAAAGCCAATTCAATTTACTGTGCTCCAGAAAGAATTGTGGTTTAGAAAAATTACTCAGCTGACTCCCAAAAAATTAACAACCATCACTACTACTGCTGCTGCTCCTACTATGATACCTGCATAGCACTTTTCACTTTACAAGGGGCTTTCACACATGCTACTTATGTAACCTTTGCTTTAACAACCATCTTCTAGTTACTGTCCCAATCTACAGATTAGTCAAGTGCATTGCTGAAAGATCCCAAATTTATTAGGACTATTGACTCATCCACGCATTCCGTCTGTTCATAAATTAATGCTTCCTAATTAAGCTGGGCCCTTTCAACCAACATGTTTCCTTTACTCGTTTCTCCAGAACACCAACACTTTTTCCTGAGAAAGGTTTTATTTTATATCCAACACCACTTATAAAATAACGTGCTACTCCCATTTCACTTAAGCTCAATCCCTTTTGTGTTAGCGATAGAAAAATGGACTGAATGACAGATTTTAAGATATTTTTTGTGGAAAAGCTTTCGTTGTTTTGCTCATTTTTACCTCAGGTATACATCTCAGGAATAACTAAAACTAAAAATGTGTCTGATATGGTAAATGTTTCAGAAGTACTTTAATGACTGAAAGCATAAATTTAAAGATCACATGAAATCAGAATTTTAAATGTGTCTGTAAAAGAAACACTGCTAGTGAACTGACTGAACAACAAACTTGTAGTGTGACATTGTCTCATCACCTGACACAACTACTTGGCTAGATAATTGAGACATCTGGTTGCCATGGAAATGGGCTGGTATAACCTGACTACTTTTGTATAGAACTAACCACCTTTGTATAGAACCATAGCTTCAGAGTTTTGAAGGCCTTTGGCACAGGACCACAGGTGCACCTGGCTTAGTAGCTGCTAAAACAAAACAAAGGGATTTTGCCTTGTGGAATTGTCAATATCATTATTGTTGTTACTGTATGTATACTATTTATTGAGCACTTACTATATGTCAGGTAATATGCTGAGCACTTACTATATGTCAGGTAATATGCTGAGCACTTACTATATGTCAGGTAATATGCTGAGCACTTCTCATATGTTACTTCATTTCAGCCTCCTAACAACCTTATAAGGAAGGCATTCTAATCCTCGTTTTTCATAGTAGAAAACTGATATTTAAAAAGAAAGCAAACAGGCTGGCCGAGTGGTGCGGTGGTTAAGAGCTGGCTTGGGATGCCAGCGGCCCCGGTTCGGATCCCACATATGAGGGCCAGTGACACTGCCTTCTAAAAAAAAAAAAAAAAAAAGAAAGAAAAAAAGGCTAGGATGGCAAATTAAAAAAAAAAAAAGAAAGCAAACTAGGGCCGGCCGAGTGGCTCAGCTGGTTAAGAGCTTGCTCAAGAGTGCGAGCTGAGCTCTGAGCAACAGTAGTTGGATGCCCCCAGCTTGAGATGAGCTGCCGCTGAGCTGCCAACAGGTGGCAGGATGGCTCAGCTAATTAAAAAAAAAAAAAAAAAGAAAAAAAAGAAAGCAAACTTCCCTAGGTAATGCACTTTTAAATCAAGATCTACTTCCAAAACTTACATTCTGAAACATCACACAGTATTGCCTCCCAGGCATGGAAAGCAAAGCATGTTCATTTGATAGATCCAATTCAAGTGGATAACTTTAGGGCTGGTGTCTTACCTTGTTACTATAGTAAACAGCAAATCTAGATGGCAGTCCTTAAGCAGAGTTTAAAAAGGGTCTACAACTTTAAATTCTCAAGCACACGAACTTAATCAGAATTAGCAGGTCCCATTCACATCTTTCGTTCCAACCCTCTCGAGAACTGGAACTCACTAGTGTTGACCATGAAGGCAGAGGGAAGCATACTTGCAAGTGTTTTTCTTTTTGTTTTGTTTTTGTGTTCTCTGAACTGAAGGGTGATATAGAAAGTATGAAAAAAGTTTTAAACTACAGACAGGGATCCATCCTGCAAGACCAGAAATTTGTGGCAATTTCTGCATTATCATGTTCGACACAGCAAAGGATGGAGCCACTCACGCTGTGTGATTTAAGTGGGAGGAGGTGCAGGCCATCTGGAGACAGCAGCAGTTGGAGGCATTGGAGGGCAGGGACAAAACTGGTAGGGACTTGGCTGAAGAGCAGAATGGGCAAGCCCCAAATTTCCCGCTTTGGAAGTGCTTTTAGCTTATAAGAGATGCAATACCTTCATAGTCCATTTTATTTCCTCTGTGCGTCTCCTCCTATCAGCAGGTGGGGACAGGGCTGGAGTGAGAGAGTGTAGGACTGCTCAAAGCTGGGAGGTCAAGGAAGCCCTCTCTAAAGGATATATGAATTGAGATCAGAGTGACAAGATGAAGTTTTAATATTAAACACTGGGAAGAGGCATTTCAAAATGTAACATTTGTGCAGGGCTCTTCACATTGTAGAAACCCAAACATTTGAAAAGCAGAGAATTTCCAACCTCAGATAAAATCCCTTCAGGGAATTTTCAAGATGTTTTTTGTAATATTTGAATTTTATCTTATTAAATAATGTAGGAAGGGGAGGAAAAAGCCTATTTTCTGTGTGTCAGACATAAGTGGCACCCACCTTATGCTATACTAACTTCTTCATTTATCTCATTATACTGTGAGAGCAATGATGCTGTTATCAATAGATGAGGAAATGGGGCAGGGGGAGGAGGTCGGAATAAACATGTTGAGTTATCTGAGGTCACATAGCCTGTAATTGACAGGTTAGGATTTATGCCAGGTCTGATTGACTTCTGGAGCTGCTTTTTCCAGTCACCACATTACCACTGAAGGAAGCTGGGCCACCAAGGCTGAGAATCTTTTTGAACTAGAAAAAATTTGGTCTGGTGATATCTTGCGTAATAGAATTTGCCATATAGAATCATTTAATCCAATAAGTACACAGAGTAAGAACAAAGATCTACGTGATCACCAATTTTCATGTTATCATCCAAGAACACTAGAATAGGACCAGAACAAGCAAAGTGCGATGAATTCTGTAATAAAGATATGTAGGAAGTGCTAATGGAAGTCAAATGAAGTGAATCCTGATGAATGAACAGTTTCCTGAGCAGGGAAGGACACTTGGGATTTATCAAGTCATTGTGTAAGTGCCCAGCCAAACAAATAAATAAACAAATGAACAAAATTTAAAAAATAAAATCCAAGTGACAGCTGGTAAAGGCATTTATTTTCTCAAATAAGAGCAAGTCTAGATGTAGGGCAACCAATGAACGTATGAAACCCAGCCTCTTGCCATCTCTCTACCTGTCATACTCAGTGTAGGTTTGTCTTCTCAGGCAGATGCTCCTTTAGTCAGTCCCCAGATGGTGGCCATGGTTCAGGGTATCCATTTGCTGATGACAATGGCCAGAGGAAGAAAAGAGATATCCCTGACTTGTGTCACTTTAAACAGGGAGGTAAACTTTCCCAGAAGCATTCCCACCAGATTTCCCTCCTCATGCTTTGTCCTATATATAGACCAATGAAGATTCAGCCTCCAGACCTAGGGAGGGGCTCACCTCCCCCAAAAGTGGAGGCTGCCTGGAAAAGCTGAGCACAGGGGTTTTGTTGGCAAGGAAGGTGGTTATGAGACAGCAAACAACAATGTGTGCCACAGTCATAAAGCCATGTAAAAGATGGCATTCTGGAAATTATAAGTTTTTAGATGAAAACATCAAAGGAGGCTAATAAAATATGCTGCAACCACACAGTAAAGGAGTTATATGCCAGTGTCTGGGTATGCTTTTGGGGTCAATGTTCCTTAAGTTTGTACAGACAGTGAAATAGCAAACAATGTTAAGAATTTTTCATCAATCCTTTCTAAAATGTGGCAATCATATAAAATTTTCTTCAAATACAAATGGTTAAAAAAGAAAAAACACAACATATATGGTAAAAATAAAATAATTTAGTCAGGTGTCATAATAATGAAGACATAATAGAGTAATTTTTTTTTTTTTAAGATTTTATTGGGGAATTGGGGAAGGGAACTGCAATGTGGAACCAGGGAAGGGGAACAGACAAGTTGCTGTCCTTTGGTTCTTCAGTCTAGTTGTGGAGGACTTCACTTCACTGGCCCATGTTGGTATTGTGATCATTGCACTCTTCCCAGCTGAGGCAGATCAGTCGCCGGCCATCAGCAGCCACTCACGGCAGCTCACAGCAGCTCATGCTACTGGATGCTCACACTGGCTGCTGGCCACTCACGGTAGTTTACAGCAGCCCACTGTAGCCCCACTGCAGCCTACGCCGTCACAGGTGACTCACAGCAGCCCAGCTCCAGGTCAAGCTGTTGTGCACCATCTTAGCTGTAGAGGGCAGTGTCACTGGCCCATGTGGGATCCGAACTGGAGGCCCTGCTGCTCAGAGCTCACTCTCTCAAGTGAACTCTTAACCAACGAGCCACTCGGCCGGCTCTAGAGTATCTAATTTTTATTCTAACATTTGTACTTTGTTGTGATCACAATACTAATACATGTTCATTTTCTTAAATTGCAAAATTCAGAGAAGCCCAAAGAATAAAATAAAAATCATCCACAAGCCCAGCTCTGGATTATAACTCTTTGATGTCAAAGTTGGGACCTCATGTGCATAGTATAGTAGTTACAGTAGGAAGTCAATTTCTTCTTCTTTTTTTTTTTTTTTAGCTGAGCCCATCCTGCCACCTGTTGGCAGCTCAGTGACAGCTCAGCTCAGGCTGGGCAATGAACTACTGTTGCTCAGAGCTCAGCTGGCACTCTTGAGCGAGCTCTTAACCAACTGAGCCACTCTGCCGGCCCTTTGAAGTCAATTTCTTCTTAACCGTAATTTTTTGTCAAACAAAAGTGAACTATTGCTGTTTGGTTTAGAGGGGAGGAAAAACAACAAATAAAGCAAATGCACACACTAGCTTAAGTTATAGAGTATAACATATCACATTAGGAAAAATAAAAGTAATATCACTGTTGTTTTGGGATTTTTCTCTCCCCAAAGGAGTATTTCTGTTGACTTTTTACTTTATAGAGCAGGCTATCTAAACCCAAACTCTATAACGTAAGTAAATAAGGAAAGCAGGCAAAAGGAGGAACTTCTTCAGAAGGTTCTGGCAGGGGAAGGATAAAGGAGGGGTTACAAGAACTGAGACCAATGCTCTTCCTGGTGAGGTACAGCTTTAGTCTTAAAATCTGTCACAGGTCAGGGCACCAGGGCCTCAGCACTCAGAAAGGCATTCGGATGCTTGTTGGCACCTTCAGGAAAGTTGTGTCTGTCCATTGTTGCCACAAGGGGCAAGATGTGCAAAATTCTATAATGTTTCACTTCCAATTTTAAAAAGGAAATCTGAACATATCTCTAGGTAATAACAAACAACAACAAGACTGTTTTTAAAAATGTTAGGACCTGGGCCAGCTGAGTGGCTCAGTTGGTTAAGAACTCACTCAAGAGTACGAGCTGAGCTCTGAGCAACGGCGGTTCGATGCCAGCCCGAGCTGAGTTACCATTTAGCTGCCAACAGGTGGCATGATGGCTCAGCTAAAAAAAAAAATAATAAATAAATAAATAAATAAATAAATAAATAAATAAATAAATAAAAATGTTAGGACCTGCCTAGGCAGGAATCCATTATGGATGTTGGTTTTTGGGTTGTTTTTCTTAAAGTCCCCTTTTCTTTAATTTTATGATTCTCTTTCTCACAAACTTAGTGGCACTATCAGTTTCTGGATAGTTTTGTTTCTTGTTTGCTGCTGGGTGTTAAAAATCTATAGAAAGCCTAACAATAGCCTGCTACTAAAAAGCTGTTTGGCCTTAAAAAAAATCACTTAGCCTTTCTGGTCCTTAAAATGAGGAAGTTCAAGCCAGAGGTACAGAGTGGCAGACTGGAAGAGAGTTTAGAGATCACTGAGTTCTGCCCCTTCTTTTGAGGATGAAGAATCTGAGATTCAGAAAGGGTAAGTGACAAGTCAGAAGTCCAACAGCTTTCTCCAAATTTTATTTTGATTTTTAAGAATTTGAAATTTAATTAAGTTGTATTTGAAAAAGCAAATCAACAGGAGATACTAAAGTATTATAAAAGAATGAAAATGTAAGTTTTCATTGGGAAATTCAGAAATAGAGTTGAAATACTTTATAATGAGTATTCAAATTTATGTGTAGGAAGGATATGTGAATTGTGTGAAATGCGAAATATTTAATGCACAATATTTACCCAACAAATATTTACTGAATGCTCACTTGCAGCTTAAAGTCTAGAAGGAAATTTGAGAAGATAACTATAATGTAATAAGTGCTTTGTCAAATAAAAAGTGCAGTATTCTAATGAGCACTAGGAGAAGTATTTAGAAAGGCATTCCAGAAGTCTTCCTGGAAGAGGTGACACCTAAGCTGACATCTGCAGGAGAAAAAAGAGGAAAGAACTCCCTATAGAAGGAATTCCTTTTGCAAAGGCCAGGGAACTTGATGGCTTTGACAGCTAAAAAGTAAAAGTGGTCAGAAGGATGAAGAGTTCTGAGACATGAAAAGTAAGCAGGAAGCAAGTTATTTGGAATCAGGAAAGCCCTAGATTCAAGACTTTACCCTGAGGGGTAGACCTGTCAGTTGGAGAGTGACAGGGTCTCTTCAGCATCTTCAACTCTTCCTCTAAGAATGTACAGCAATGAGCAGAGACAAGGCAGACCCAGGGAGATCAATTAGAAAAGCATTTCTCAAAATATTTTGACAAAATACATTTTACCTGTTGCCCAGAATATACACCCATCTGGATACATACACACAAACTGAAACAAGTTTCATAAAACAACATGTTTCCTTTGATTGAAATGTCCTCTGACATTTCTAATCTATCTCATTTTTTAAAATGGTGAAACTGCATAACCCACTACAACTGATTTCATGACCCATTAAGTCACAACTGGCAGTTGGAGAAACCTGGAGTTAGGAAGTTGCTGTGATGCTGAAATGCCTGTGATGCTGAGAGAATAGGATCTAGGGAATGAGAGGTGGATAGAAGGATGTGGGATGATTCCAGAGGGATAAGAGATAGGAGAGAAGACCCAAAGGAATGAGAGATAACACTCAGTTTTAGCTTGACCTGTGGGTTAGATAAAGGGGACACTTGCAGAGACTGGAAACGTTAACCCAAGTATCTCTTAGGAGGTTAAAGATGCTGAGGATTTGAGAAATACCGGTTTGTTTGTTTTTGGTTTTTTTTGTAAACACAAATGTATCCCTTAATTTGAGCCATATCTGAAGAAAACCATCTAAAGGCTACATTATATAACTCCAGAAAGCACTCAAGCTTAACTAAAAGGGGGACCCTGCAAAATGGTGGAGATGGCAAGGAGGAAATCATTAATGGAGAGGTGTTGGCTCTAGTGCTTAGCCTAAAAATTCTCTTTGGAAAGAACGACAGTCAAGATATAAATTCTAGGGAAACAGCTCAGATCAAAGACTCACCTATGGCTTTGCTATGGCTGCTACTGAGGCTGAGTGAGAATAGGGTAAGTATAGCTTTTGGCTTTTCATTTAGCTAACATGTTGGCAGGAGTTAGCTTCTTAACACACCAGATTGGTATCAAATTTAGAATTCCCAATGACTAGTTCAGGAATGTAAAAGGCATTTCTTATAAAAATGGAAATCCATTAACTTTATCCTTCATGCATGCCTTCTGACAGCACCAGGTCAAAGGGACTTTTTTCCCTTTCTCTTTTCATAGCTTCCAAGGTCCCAATCCTTCTCGTCCTAAATATTTTTTTTTTTTTTTTTTTTTTTTTTTTTACAAAATAACAGGGAGTGATGGTAGCCTGTAGCTAGTTGAAGATCTTGAACAATAGGCATTTCTGAGCTTGGTTTATTGAAATGGTCTTGTCTGTGTCCTGGGGCAGATTGTAAATGAGATGTCAACAGGAGCTCTTTTGTATGGATGGTATTCAGACTGAAAGAGAGGAATTTCTTTACTGTGCTAGCATTTAAAGTAGATTTGTTGCTGCTCTTGCTAAAACTTTTTATTCAACTGCCTGAACTAACAGCACTGAATGAGTCTTTCAGTGTGATTGTGACTTCCTTCCCTCCTTAGCAAAACACTCACTGACTCAGTCATTTACATTTAGAAAGGAAGGTTCCTAAGAGGCTTTCTTGAATTTTCATCAGCGTAAGCCTCTTTTCTAGACCATCATGTGGACCTGAGCGATCAGCAACCCTGATACCTCCAGGAGAGGGCAGTCTAACCAGGCTGTTTTTCTCACTCCCAGAAAAATTTTTGGCTGTTTTGCTCACTTTCTTTCTAAAATCCAAAGAAAGGGACAAACAATTTCCGGCTTTTAGCCGTTTTCCTCTCCCTCCCTTCTTCCCACCATTTGGTAAATGACAGGGAATTTCAGTTTACTCTAATTACCATGCGCTAAGGTTGGACTAATTCCATCCTTAGAAGATAAGGCAACTGTTTTATTACCTCTCAGCCAGGTGCTGGAGGGTGACAAAACTTATCTGTATCTGGAGACCTGACAAGGTTATCAGCCGCTGCAAACAGGCTGGACCTTTGAGCAGTGGCCATCAAAATGCTTCCCTACCCTGTGATCCCTTTCCCCACCAATTAATTGGTAGTTAATTTTGATTCAAAGACTGGCACTGGTTTCTAGTTTTTCTGCATTCCTGCACCTTAGCAATTAAGCAGTCAAATCACAATCATAATTATGAACAGTGTAAGTTGCAACCATGACCCAATCCTATAACATAAGCATAAAATTCCAGACTCGGCCCTAAACATACAACACATAGAATATTTTAACATCCTCTGCTGGTGGATTTTTAGTGGGCCTAGTTGTTTTTTCAAAGAGTTGATACTTAAAATCTTTCACCTCTGACAGTAGAAATCCAAAATAATTACATTGTATTGCCTTTTGTTTCTATGGTTCCTTTTGAAAAGTAGAATGTTATTCACACCAGGAGACAGTGTAGTGCTTGTTTTAGATAATAAACATTTCTAGTGCTTGATCTAGTTATAGCTGCAGTTCAGTAACATGTCTACCCACCCATCAGTTTATTCTTTAATTCAAGCTATGTTACATGGACTATTTCGGTTAACTCTTGTTTGGAAATGTGATATAAAAATGTGTGTTGAAAATGATTTTCAAACTGTATGTACTAGGTAATGCTTTAATGAATGAAGAGTGCCCTTGCTCGCAGATAAGCTGTTAGGTGAGTGTTCTGAGCTATTGGGTTGTCAGAAAATTCATGACGTATTTTTTCTATGTTTTTCATTGCAAAAATGCGTCATGACTTTTCTGACAACCCAATACATCAAATTAGTGCTGCGTCCAGTCTGGACCTAGCACAGGACCACCCACCTGTCACTACAGATTATGGTGGGCCAAGGAAAAGAATGTTGACTTTCTGTATTTTGCTGTGAAGTCAGACTATAGCTTGAGGGTAGGGGATAAGAATGAGGAAGAGAATGGTGGAAATGATGAGTTAACACACACACACACACACACACACACACACACACACACGCACACACCCTTGCAAATATTAAGTCTTTATAAGAATGTACCATACCACCCCATTCTGCAAATTGTACAGACATCATTCCACATTGTGGGAGGAGGCTAGTTAAAAGCCCCTACTGATACCCCTACTACCATTATAACAAAACCCAAAAATGAATGTTTCTGAGTAGTGTGAAAGACACATGGTGATAAACCAATGAACACCCAGAACTCCAATGTGGTCAAGGAAAGAGAGGCAATGTCAGAAGGATTACCAGATCTAATCTTCGACTTCTCTTTTCCTTAAAGATACAGACACTTGTCCACCTACAATGCCAAGTCCACCACTACCCCGCCACCCTCCAGGTGAACTTGGTTGGGACAGAGCTCCATCCAGGGCCTGCACCATATCCCCAGAGAGAATGCTTACTGCTCCAAGGCATCCAAAGGAGTGGGGGTGGACATCATTCCTTTATATGCTGTTCTGAAAGCCATTGCCCAAAATCTGACCTTGGAACTACTTGCAGTGTGACTGTTCTATAGCTTCCTGCAGACAGACAGGTTAGAATACGGTATTAGGGGTGCTGTGCCAGACCCTCTGAGTGTGTCAGGTGTATTATCTTTCTGAAGTCCAAAAAGTTCTGAATTCCAAACACATTTGACCAAAAGACTTGATAAGGGTTTGGGGTTGCAGGCATTGTTCCACAAAGATTCAAAGGTGAATCCTAAGGACAGAAGTAAAAGGTAGCTCTTTCAAAAATCACTAAGGAGGCTTAGATGGAAAGAACCCAGGTCCTAACCAGACTCAGCCTTGGACAATGTGGGCAACCCCAAATTCTCCATCCTCCTTGTCACTTGGGGAATTGGGATTTATAGGTACAACACATGGCTTATTAAACTTAGTGAATGAAGAAGTGGGAGGTAGGTAGAGTAAATTGATACAGATTTTAGTGCTGGTCATACCAGTTTCTGAAGTTATTTTTATTTAATTTTGGCATATGACAAAAACCCAAATATAAGTGGGATTTTAAATGTAATCTTAAAGTGGCCCTTTACGTTCTAACTGTAAAGGCTCATCTAAGGACTAGACTCTTGCTTGCAGCGTGAAGCAGACGAATGAGCCCTGCGGGACACCGGGACAGGTTCTCTGGGTCTGTGTCATCTGTCAGTGACAAAGTTGGATAATGAGGTATCATTTTAAAGTGCTGATTCTGGGGATTTTTTTGTTTTTGTTTTTTAGTTTTTATTTATTTTTTTAGCTGAGCCATCCTTTTGGCAGCTCAGTGGCAACTCAGCTTGGGCTGGGCATCGAACTACTGTTCCTCAGAGCTCAGCTCGCACTCTTAACCAATTTAGCCAACTCGGTCGGCCCCTGATTCTGTTTTTTGAGAATCAGTAAAAGGCTGGGGGCCTGATGTCCTTTCTGGGGCAAGTGGGCTGGTAGAAATATATTTCATAGGTTAACTTATATAATTTTTCCTGTTTTTACTTTGAAAAGGCAGGTTTCAGGGAGGAAAGAGGAAAGGAGTAGAATGAAAAATTAACTGCCTAACTACACAGTCCAGGGCCCCCTGTGGCCTCCCACATGCCCTGCTCTCCAGACCCAGGTAATTATTCCTCATGATGCTGAAACCAACAGGAAGGAATGGTGGATGCATTTTATTTCTTTTTACTTCCCCACGCATCCTGTTTTCCAGGTTTGGGGGTTTGAGTTTGTCTTGTGCAAAAACTTCTGCTCCAGATTGAGCCCTCCCTCCAAGCCCTCTGTCCATAAGGCAGCGACACTGGACTGCTTTGATAGGTCAGCCTTCTTTCCAAAGCCCAGAGAGCTTGCCAGTGAACAAAAATGACTGATAAATCCAGACTGAAGTTTTAGTTGGGACTTAACCTGACTAGGCTCTCATTAGACATGATCTACCTTAGTTTGCACACAGGTCACTGACTATGCATAGCTATTTCACCTTTTCGAGGGAGACAAGTTGTCAATGTGTGCCCAGTACCCTGCTCCCAGCTACCCCATTGAACCACCCAGCTACCCCATACAGCTTCAGAGTCAGGTACACTTGAGTTCTATTCTGTTTACAAGACACACAGTTACATGGCAGGAGAGTCCTATTCAGTTGTGTGATTACATTCCAAATTTTTCCTTGTAATCTAGGCTCCAGGTCCAATTGTGCAAGTAGTATAGTACTAATTCTCATGAAATGAGACCAAGAGGTAAAGAAAGTTCCTTGGTGCTCAGATATCCATCTTGTGCAAGTAGAAAGAGCACAGAATAATAAGTCAAAGAATAATAGGGAGTGAAGGGAACTAAAGAAAAAGGGTAGCTTCACAGGATAAGGGGAGTTACATCATGGGCCCCTCATATAGCCATCTGCTCAGTGTTTATGGGTAAAGTCAAGCAAAGAGGATGGAGGAAATTAGGTGGATAACCCACAGGACCAATCGGTTTTCACTGATATTAGGTTGGACTTTCACATGGCCAATGTCAAAAGTTGGCCAGTCACAATTGTACTTGGCTGGTGCCAAACAGAAGTGGACATTGGTGAGAGGAGATTATATTACAACATCCAAGATCACTGAGAATGGCTTTGGTGAGTATTCATTTTAAATAAACCCTGGTGACCTCCTTTTACTGGTTATTAGTCCCCTCCCTTTTTTTTTTTTTTTTCCAGGAAGTCTCTTCTCATTCCTGTTCATTACTTCATGCAACAAATATTTACCATGCACAGTACTACTATATGCCACTAATGTTCTAAGTACTGCGGTCACATCATGAATAAAAACAGACAACAATGCCTGTCCCAGAGATTCTTACATCCTTCATTCACTATTTCCTTTCTCTCAGTGTGGTCAGGGGAAAAAAAATTCACCTAACAGTGAATACAGGAAAGTATTGCTGAGAAGTGACATATGAAAAGAAATGAAAGCTAGTTGATGAGAAGCTTAAATGAAAAAATTTCTTCCTTGCTCTGGCATTGTCCCTACCCGAGGCCTCCTAGTTATGCTGTCCTTCAACAAGACTCAGTCAGCCCTATCCTGAAGAGTTGGGAGAGCAGCTGCCCAAGCAGGAAACCTTGTATAATTTGGCAACACTGACCTTGGGCCCTGAATCTTCCCCTCCTGTAAACAGTCCATTCAACCCAGGAAGACCTACAGATCTGGCTGGGACACATTTTGAAAAACACATACAACATCACAAACATTGAAAAAAAAATCCGTAAGTCCTACAAGAAGTGATATATCTGATTCACTGGTAGAAATCACTTCTTAAAATAATGGAACAAATGGAAATTTAATCCTAACAAATGACACTGCCAGGGCAGTCACTTGTGTACATGACTCAATAGCACCTGTTGGAAAGGCTGGGAAAATGAGCCGTGAAATGCCTACTGGAAGCCATAGCCCTGCCTTGCAAATTAGTAAGCCTGATGTTCTCAACATCCTGACTTAAACGTGTGCCTAGTTCTAAAAGGCTATGACTCACCTTAGCTACTGGTCAAGTGATTTTTACTCAGAGCCCTGGGTTTTTAATATTTAGTATTAAATGGTCTGGGCAAATTCCAGCCAAATGTCTGTCTACTTTCAAGATATTCCTTTGAAATGACTGATTTCAGGCAACAACTGGTTTTACATATGGTAACCCTCAATTTCTAATACTTGTTGCCAAGCTTCATTAAAAGTCCACATTAGAAGTTTTAGATCTCAGCCCTGGGCCTTCTAAAATGACTTTCTTCCAAACATCATTTAACTTCCTTTAATTTAGTTAATTAATGGAACTTTCTGAAGACAGCAGTTCCTTTGATCCGAGTCTCTTAGTTTCCAGTTAACATTTCCAGAGAGGGAGAAAGAACAAATGCCCTCACAACTGGCAGGAACTATCAACAGCTCACAACTGTAGTCATTCCTCCAAATCAGAGACAGAGCACAAGAAGAAGTACCTGAGAGGAAGAAGACTAGTTAAAAATACATTTTTGTGGATGTTTGCCCCACACAGAGATAAAAGAGCTAAGTTGGGGCTGCAAAGCCTGATCTCCGGGAGCCTGGGCCTACAGTCTGGAAATCCTAAGTAATCCTTGCAAACAGGCAAACTGGAAGCCAGCAATGGGAATTAGAAATGATCCTGCCTGAGAGAAAGGTTTTTGCATGCAACATACAAATTCAGATAAAAATTGAAAATGCAAGTCCCACCCAGCAGGAATCCTCAGTTTCTAGGCTATTAATCCTCACTGCCATCCACCTAACCCAATAGCCACAGCGGTTCTTGTTTTTCAACTTGCCATCTTAACCAAAAAATATTACACTGGCTGCTGCTTTAAAAAAAAATAAAAATCTGCAACCTCAACCCTGAGATCTTACCCTGCAGCTATGATAAAATTTTTGTTAAGGCGATAAATGAAAAAGCAAGACATTCTGAGTCTTGATTTCCACTCTTTATGTTTTTTTTTGGGAAGATAAGTCCAGCAAAGATGTCCACCCCTTTCCACAACGAGACTTACCTTGGAGCTGAGCAGCGGATTTCAAGGTACATCAGTGATGTTCCAAGGTTGGCCACCAGGAGACACTCGAGAGTAGGGTTACCAACCCCAAAGTATATTGTTTTCTCAGACTTTTGGTTGGGAAGGAGGAAGTGGGGGATGTGGTGCGGGAGATACAGCTGGCTTAAAAAAATCCATTTGTTCCCTGAAATTATGCCACTTGCCATTTTATAAAGCAAAGGTTGCCACGTTACCTGTTGCTAGGATCCTGAGAGTGCTTCGGGAAAATGTGGACGAGAAAGGTACAACACAAAATCCTTCGGCTTGGTTGCTTTCAAGCTCTGTTGGCGGGGCTAGTGCTGACATTTGGAGAGCAGCTGCCGTGGATTGCGGAAGCATTGTTTGATTGTAGTTCTAACAGAGGAGTGACTACGCCTTACATCATTTCCAGTCATGAAGTGCCTGGGGCTTTTTTTTTTTTTCTTTTTCTTTTTTAATGACTAACTTTCTGATCCCACCCCTCTCTGGATTTTGGTACAGTACAGGCACTGTGAGCAACAGGCTCACCTCGGGAAGCCAAGTTTTGTAGCGACTTGTTAAAACAACTTGAGTGCCTCTTTTAAAAAAAGTATGACTCTGAAACAAACCTTTCCATTCTTCCTTCTGAGAACAATGTTGTGTTTGATTAGCCTCAGCCTGCTCCCTGAAAGGTCTGGTCTCTCCACAAGAAATGGCTGCTATCAGTTGAATAGATCTCTGAGCCAGACATGCTGAGGCTTGTGGCATTTGTCTGGCATTAGGAAGTGTCTGGAATACTAGTAACTATCAACTGGGAAGTCTTATGACTGCAAGACTTATTACACCAACCCTCCCTCTCTGTCCACATTCCCTTCCCTTACACAAGCATGCTTTTTTCTGTTTTCATGGGGAAAAGGTTAGCTAGTCTTTGTGGTTTCTGCGGAGGAATGGCTTTAGTGGAAATCGTTCTCATACCTATGTTCCTTGAGCCAAAATGAACTGGGAGAGAAGCCTAAGGGGAAGCCCTAAGCCTCTCCTAGAAGCCCAAGCCTCACCCCAAAAGTCCTCTGCCTTCTCACCATGCCGACGACAGGGTATGGACCACTGACCACTACATTTTGGGTGGCCTGTAAATGTTACATTGTAAATATTTCAAAACACGGGAGCAATTTTTCCATGTGTATTTAGTTTTGTGGAGTTTCTCCTTTTTTTGCAGTATTTTTAATGTTATAGCTGTGCATCCCTTGTTGACCATTCCAGATTCTTACATTCTCCAAACCTTTGACAAGTTCCTGCAAGGCACAAGGTACTGTGATAGGAGCAGTTTCCTGGCAGTTTCTTATGGAAAGCATTACACTTAACTGGACAAAGTGTTGAAATAGAAGGCTTAATTGCAGGGTGGCGGGGAGGATGAATACAGGTAGTTTGTGTGAAGAAAAAGAAATGAGATTTAGAGCCCTGAGTATGCTAACTTTACCACTTAGTAGCTGTATGACTTAGAGAAGTCAGTTACCTGCTATGAGCCTCCATCTTACCATCAAACAAATGGGATAGTGATGTCTTCCTTTGTCATAAGATTCTTAGCACAGTGTGTGTTAGAGTAAGGATTCGCTCTGGTTATTACGTTGATCTAATCACACCCAAGGGTATGGATGAATTCTCTATCTCATCATCTTTGTTTTTATCTGGATCTGTGTTTTTTTTCCTGCAAAGGACTCAAGACAGACCTCTGATTGGCAGTGGGTGGGGAAGTCCGGCCTGGATAGCACATCACCATGGGGAGCACAACCTCCACATTTCACTGTACAGTGAGCACTTTTGGGCCTACTAACTAGAAGCAGCAATGAGCTTCTCCATTAGCCGTTTAACCTCATTTGCACCGAAGTGGGTACCCAGGATGCCAGAACATGTGCTACTGCTGCAAACAGCCTTGTTGGTAACTCTCCCTGGCTTCCTCTATGACTTCCTTCTTCAGCTGTTTAGCATCACTCTCAGTGGGTTTCTTCTCAAATTCTTTTCCAGATTTCATTTATGTTCATCGAGTCACAGGCGCTCCAGTTTGAAAGAAATCTTGGCAGCCCCCCTCAAGATGGTGGTATACTTTCAATAACTTGCCCACTAAAATATGTGCTTGTCTGTGCTTGAGCACTTTCAGGGAGGTCCCCATTTTCCTTCTTTCAGCAAGTGACTACTGAGGAATTAATTTTTATGCCTCTCTAAGCTTTGTGGTTTCCCTAAGGGTCTTATAGAGAACAAATTCATGCCATCCTCTATAGAGTACCCTTTGAAATAATTGAAAACCCCTCTGTCTTCCTTCTCTTGCAAACTGAACAACCCCTTTCCTTAAACCATTCCTCATAAGATATGGTTTTCCTCTCCTTGGCACACTCTGAAATTTCTCCTTAAAGAGAGGGGCCCACAATGAAATGCAGCACAAAGATCCTTGCATTGTTCCAGATACCACACTTCTATTTGTACACACCTTCTTAGAATAGACAACTTACCTGACACATTAAAACTACAAGTACACTCTTCCCACCCTACATTTTTGTGTTAATCTCTTTATGTTCCAAGTTTAGGTCCTTCCACATTTTGTTTTCTTTTATCCTCTTCACATCATTTTGCTTTCTAAAGGATTGTAGTTTCAAGGCACCTCGCTAATATGTTCTTAATTTCACATGCACAACCTCTGCCCTGTCCACTGGATTTGCAAATGTTTCATATCTGCTTGCCAAACGACCTCCCATAATGGACCAGTTTGTTTGTTTGTTCATTTGATGTCCAACGTGTTGCAGATCAATATTTTGCTAAAATGTAACAAAAATGAATTACTAGAAAAAAATAAATTAAACAAAGGCACACAAAAAACAAACCTACAGTTTTCATGAGACTCAACTGACAAACTACTCTGTAGAATTGCTATAAGAGTTTCTAACAGCTTACTCTCAATTTTCATGGTGTGTCTCACCATGCTCATCAAATAGTTTATGAATCAACACCTATCTGTGGACCACATTTTATTTTATTTTATTCCCTAGCTGAGCCATCCTGCCACTTGTTGGCAGCTCAGCGGCTGCTCAGCTCAGGCCAGGAATCCAACTGGCAACCCTGTTGCTCAGAGCTCACACTCTTGAGCCAGCTCTTAACCAACTGAGCCACTAGAGACTGGTCCTGTGGACCACATTTTATTTTATTTCTTTTTGAGGGCAGTGTCACTGGCCCTCATATGTGGGACTCGAACTGGGGCCGCTGGCCTCCCAAGCCAACGCTCAACCACTGCGCCACTCGGCTGGCCCTGGACAACATTTTAAATGGCACCTCTCTGCACAGAAGTGTGCTGGAAATGCTTAATAACCAGCTCTTCCTGGAGACACCTACTGATTTACAGCATCTGCCAATTTCCATAGTCTAAACACTCACACAAGGTCAGTTTCAAGCTATCAATGTAATGTCACTGAACACAGACTTGAAAAGAGATGTGCACAATCAACTCTAGAAAGGTGATAGAAGCCAGTTCCAACACCTTTTTAATGAAGTACTTCCTTTTCAGGGCTTGTTAAACTGCTGTTCAGCTGGACCAAATCACCCAACTCAGGACACCTTTGCCCTCAACAGAAACTAGGCTGTAGATTGAGGCCCTCCTCCCTGTGGTGGTCCTCAGCTCAGTAAGAGCAGACCATCTGGTACAAAGCCCAGATTGCTTTGACTATGACTTCTGTGTAGAAGCCTACCACTACTGAAGGCAGATCAAATCACATCTTGCTTTGTGGTTAACAACAACTTAGGATAACTTGTTTACATCAAAAGGTGTTGTTTGACTACTGTGCAACTCTCTGTATATGTATATTTTAGAATTCGTTTGTTGTTGTTTCATGTTTTTATTTGTAGTTCCTAGTGGGCTGTTCTCCTATTCAAAGGACTTTCTAAAATTCAGTAACCAGGAACTGCTAAATAATTCCTCAACACTGTTTTATAGTCTGTGACCCATTAGCTTAGCTAGTGAAAATCTATTAATAAGAAGATACAGAAAGTGGGTTTGATCATACATTTGTTTTGTGGCCACCTATGTGTGCTCTTGATCACAAAGGATAACTAGAGTGGTAAGAGGGTCTACATATTTTTCCAGAAAAACATCACCGCTACAGAAAAAACTAATTCCTGACACAGCTGCGTTCCTGTGGCTTATAACTCTAGCATTAACTTTCTATGCAAGTAGAGATAATATTGACTAGTCAGCTAGAAGCTGAAATAGGAAGGAATTTGTTTTCATTTGTTTTCTCTGTGACTTTTTAAAATAACTTCCTGGGGCCGGCGGAGTGGATAAGTTGGTTAAGAACTCGCTCAAAAGTGCAAGCTCTGGGCCGGCCGAGTGGCGCATTGGTTAAGCGCTGGTTTTGGGATGCCAGCGGCCCCGGTTCGGATCCCACATGAGGGCCACTGACACTGCCCTCTACAGCTAACAACAGCTCCACCTGGAGCTGGGCTGTGCGAGCCCCGGTGATGGTGTGGGCTGCAGCCCCTGCTGCAGTGGGCTGCCATAGGCTGCAGTGAGTGGCCCGCAGCCAGCGTGAGCAGCTGGCAGCCAAGCGTGAGCTGCCAATAGCGGCTGGCAGCCAAGCGTGAGCTGCCAATAGCTGCGATGAGCGACATCCAGAGGCCAGCGACCGATCTGCCTCATCCGGGAAGAGCGCAATGACGATACCAACAGTGAAGCAACATCCTCCGCAACTAAAACTGAAGAACAAGAAGATGGCAACTTGTCTGTTCCCCTTCCCCGATTCCCCAACACTGTTCCCCTCCACCAATTCCCCAATAAAATCTTTAAAAAAAAAAAAAAAAGAGTGCAAGCTCTGAGCAATAGGGTCACCAGTTGGATTCCCGGCCTGAGCCGAGCTGCCTCTGAGCTGCCAACAGGTGACAGGATGGCTCAGCTAAAATAAATAAATAAATAAAATAAAATATCTTCCTAACTCAAATGTAAAAACTAACTGTGTGTCTCCCTGTGCTCTGCAATGTCATCTGAATGAAAGTGGTGTCATTGAAATCTGGAACCCTTCTGACTCTTATAAATGGATAGAGCCCTTTCAGCCAACTTTGAGCTGGGGTAGTACATTGTTAGGACTCAGGGAAGGGAAATATTTCATTGTATTTGAAATGAACAAATAAACATATCAGAGCAAAACAAAGCAATAATGATGATTAGCTACATTATTATTTCTTTTACAAGTTCCACTTGAATAAAAGAAGCATTTGCATTTGAAATCAACATTTTTGAAACTGTTACTCTTAAAAAAAATGAAGTGTTTCACTTACTGTAAATAAGCCACTCATTTTTCTTTGGGTCTTAGCCAGACAAGATTTATAAACTTGGGCTTCACCCTTCTCTACCATACGCTTCCTGGCACTCAGACTTCAGTGGATTCTAAGTCATTCATGGTGCTGAAACATGAAAGTAGAATTTAAAACAAAACAGAAACCCCTAGGAGAGAAGATAGGTTGAGAGCTTAGCCTGAAAAGCTAGGGAAGAGTGATGTTGGGGAAAATCTGGGGGATTTAGTTGTATAACTTTCTAGAGCAGCTTTGAATGCAAAAGATTTAGGGCATGAGAAGGAAGGGAACAGAGAGAAGTGTAAGCTGTGTGTTGGATCCTCTTTCTCCTGCTTCAAAAGGCAACCTTAAAGATTTGAATTCCTTTTGAATTCCTACTTGATCACTGACAGGTGATTCCTGGTGCTTCTTTGCATGTGACTCCCGCAGCAGAACTGTGCCTAGTTCCACACTGCATGGAAACCTCATAAGAAGCCCTGGGGTATAACACCACAGGGGCGGGGGTGGGTGGGGTGGGGGTGGTTCCTGTCCCCTAGTCAGCTCTCTTATTCCAAGTGGGGCAATCTTAAATTCTTACCTCCTTTGAGCATTGGGGCTGGGCCAGCCTGTTAGGGAAGCCATGTCCCCAAGGTTCTCCTGGTCCGATTGAACCATAGTGTATTTCTAGCATTGCTGCTACAAGCTGGAAGTCTCCGTTGATCAGTGTACCCCGAGTTATCCCTGTGGATAACAAAGAGGAGCTGACAACAGACATCAGATGGCACCAAATTGTAGTTGGCCCCAGGAAGTGGCCCCAAGCCCAGTCATTGCTCCTGGCTCTATACCTTGAGGGTGCTATGAATCTCCACTGGTTGCATTACCTCCTAGCACGGCTTATTGCTGAGCCCTGTTTAAATGTAAAGATGGGGATTGGCTGGGTGGCTCAGTTGGTTAGAGGGCGAGCTCTGAGTAACAGGGTTGCCAGTTCAATTCCCACATAGACTCATGAACTGCACCCGAGCTGAGCTGCTGCTGAGCTGCCAATGGGCAGCTGGATGGCTCAGCTGGTGAGAGTGCGTGCTCTTAACAACAAGGTTGATGGTTTGACTCCTGCATGGAATGGTGGGCTGCATTTCCCGCAACTATATTATTGAAAGTGGCGACTGGACTTGGAGCTGAGCTTGTGCCCTCCACAACTAAGAAGGACAACAACATGACTTGGAGCTGATAGGTCCTGGAAAAACACAATGTTCCCCTTCCCCAATTCCCCAAAAAAATCTTTTAAAAAATAAAATAAATAAACATAAAGATGTATGTTTTATGCAATAATCTTAGATGGAAGATTTTCCTGGAGTGAGCCTCTGCCAGTCATCCATCCCGGGTAACTGAGAAGTGACTATATATGTATTATTCACATTACCCTCCCCAACTTCCCCAAGAGCACATATGATATTATAATGTGACACATATGTGTTGTTTTTTCCTTCAATTCTCAGCCAAATATTTCTGTCCCTATCTCTTTTATTGTTAAGGAAATTATTCTGAATCACAGGGCAGTGGAACAGAAGGACAACATAATAGGATCTTTCTGGGTTCTTTTGTTCAGTATTGGATGAGTCCTTTGAGTGGCCTCAGGAAACATCCTAAATATTGAAGCAAAGATTTCATTCTGCAAGATGGCCCAAGTGGCATTTAGAGCCAGGCTAAAGAGTTGGGACTGTGTGGTCAGGACTAGCTGATTTGGTATAATAACAGTGATGCCAACTGAATGGAAAAGGCAAGAATGGGGTGGGGGTGGCAGTGGGAGTGGAAAGAAAGTGATGGCACAAAACTTTTTTAAACCATGTTTTAAAGGGATTAAACAGGGCCGGCCAAGTGGTGCGGTGGTTGAGCGCTGGCTTGGGAGGCCAGCGGCCCCGGTTCAGGTCCCACATATGAGGGCCAGTGACACTGCCCTCAAAAAAAATAAATTAATTAAATAAAATTAAAATAAAATAAAATAAAATAAAGGGATTAAACAAATGTCTTTAGAAAGCTGGTTAAGGTATTGTTCTTTATTGGCAGGGAGTTTCCACTTGGGAACTTAATAATTCATTTTGATCTGTATTTTCCTATATTGTACTGCACAAATGGAAAGTTGAAAACCAGCATGTAATGCTTCTTTAAGACTCTCAGGGTTATAATCACATGGTTGGAGAGAGGGCTAAGAGGTTACTTCTGCTGAAGCCTCAAGGGGGACCTTAACTAAATCACACAGGTCCAAAATGGATACCTCACTGCACAGATTCAGGCCCTTCAGTTGATCAAGTCACCCTGAAAGACAGCACATTATGGAGTAGGCTCAAACAAACCACACAAACACAGAGAGTGATTTATAAACTAGTGTGTACATTTATTTTACAATAGGAGACTTTGGTAAAGTGTATTCCCTCTCAGTAGTTAACTCTGCTCAGAAACTACAACCAAAATATTTGGAACAAAACTTATATGATTGCAGAGAGAGAGAAGAATGGAGGGAGGAGGATGGAACGAGGGAAGAAGGGAAGGAAGGAAGGAAGGAAGGAAGGAAGGAAGGAAGGAAGGAAGGGAAGGAAAAGGAAGAAGAAAGAAGAAAGAAAGAAAAGAAAGAAAGAAAGAAAGAAAGAAAGAAAGAAAGAAAGAAAGAAAGAAAGAAAGAAAGAAAGAAAGAAAGAAAGAAAGAAAGAAAGAAGAGAGAGAGAGAAACTGGGTGTTGATAACAGTGAATTGCAGGAAGCATGCTGTGTACTCCACCCCCACCCAAGCACCTCATACTGTTATTAGGATTGTACATGCTCACCACCTCTTTGCTTTCCTTCTTCTTTTTTCAATGTTTATTTTTATCAACAACCAGAATCTGCTCTAATGAGTTACTTTGTTTAACATTAGCCATATTTAATATTTTCCTGAGAAGGCAGAGACTACCATGGCCTTATTCATGTGTATATTTTATCTCTCAGGGTGCTCTGTTGCCTGGGAAGATTTCTACAGATGGCTAATCATGTCTATTTTGTGTTGATTCATATTAATTTCCATTTCAGAGACTTCCATCTTAGAGGTTGGTGTTTTCCAGTCTTTTCCCTTAATTTTGTGGGGCCTAAGCAGTCCACTTAGTATGTCAACGGACTTGTGTTCATGTTAAATGTGCTTCAAGTGCCCTAATTTCCCATGGATGTCAGTTACAGTGTCAGAAATTAAAACTCATGCAGAAATCACAGTGTCTTTGTTTTCACTGTCTTCCAGTGTCATCTTGCATTACAACATATAAGAAGACACCACCTCCAGTCCCACCCAGAACTACCACGAAACCTTTCATTTCTATCACAGCCCAGAGTAGCACAGAGTCTGCCCAGGATGCCTACATGGATGGACAGGGCCAGCGAGGAGATATTATCAGCCAGTCTGGACTGAGCAACTCCACAGAGAGCCTGGACAGTATGAAGGCTCTGACAGCCGCCATCGAAGCTGCAAATGCCCAGATCCACGGCCCTGCAAGTCAACACATGGGCAACAACCCTGCTACGGTGACCACCACAACCACCATAGCCACCGTCACTACAGAGGACAGGAAGAAAGATCACTTTAAGAAAAATCGATGCCTGTCTATCGGGATACAGGTAATAGCCTTTCTGTCCTTTGAAATAGGAACCCCAAACTAACAAATGTAACATGTTTTTTTCCCCGGAAGATTTGCTATCTTGCCATTTTGGATGATACAGCTATGTCTAGACCAGATTTTCAATTATTGGCTCTGGACTCCCTACATTGTTAAATATGATGAAAAAAATGATGAAGGCATTTTGTCTATCGATATTATTAGCAGCTATTATTTTTGTTCTCTAAGTTGAATGTGTGACTCAAAGTATAGGATGTTTAACCAGTCAAACACAAAGTGCCTTCAATTCCTAATGTACATTTTTATTCTCAACAAAAGAGTGCACATCCAAGAGTAACCTGGGTTACTGGGTTATGTTACAGTATGTTCAACACTCTTGAGTAACCATATGAGAACAAAAATGTGATCACTCCTCACAGATGTGGGAGGGAGAGCAAGACCAAAGAGCCTCATGGTGCGGAAAGCAGTAATTCACAGCATTGCATCATGAGGATAGAATGCACAGCAGTTTCAGCATAATTGTTGGCTATTTAGTCATGCATCTCATAAAAATGGTAGATAATTCAGAAGCCTTCTCAGTTCGGTTCACTATTTTCTCCTCCTCAAAGATAAGATCAAACTGATTCTTATTTTTCACATCTATTCAGCCTGGCTTACCCTGCTAGAAATTTCCCTCTGTCAATGGAGAAGAGTCATTCTTTTCCCTCATTTTTGTTGTGCAGTATCATTCTGCAAGTGCCCTTTGAATAATAATTTCCTGATGTGGTATCCCATAAATCCATCCACGTTGAACCAATGCTAAGGCATATCTAAAAGCCAGTCATGGGGTACATTTTTACAACAATGATGTATTTTCAGTCCATTCAGCAAGTCCACTTTTAAAAGCTCATAAAACTTTCTCTGGTAGTAATGAGTCAAAAGCTTTTTATAACCTGCAGGTTACCATAACACAAGTTGACAGGTTTCCTAAAAGAACTTGTAGCCCTGGTACTTGGGACCAGATGACACAGCAGGGGGCATGGACCTAGAGCCAACCTCTACCTTCCTGTCTTCTACATCTCCCTACAAGCTAATTCCACTCCCACAGCCCAAAGGATTTGGAGGAATGGGGAAGAGTAGAGATTGATTGGTCCTCTGTGTTATCCTAGGCAAATTACTTAATCTTCCTGAGCCCATTTGTTCCTCTATCCCTCATAGGATTATTCTGAGGATTGAGTTTACTAACTCCAGCTTCATCTGGAGATACACAGTTTCAATTTGGGATGACGAAAAAATTCTGGAGATGGATGGTGGTGATAGCAGCACAACAATGTGAATGTACTTAATGCCACTAAACTGTACTTTTTTTTTTTTTTTTTTTTTTGAGGGCAGTGTCACTGGCCCTCATATGTGGGACTGAACTGGGGCTGCTGGCTTCCCAAGCCAGCGCTTAACCACCGCGCCACTCGACCGGCCCCTAAACTGTACATTTTTAAATGGTTAAAATGGAAATTTTTGTTTTAGCACAATAAATAAAAACCCTACCTTTAAAATATGAAGAGATAAATCTCAAAATGTAAGTTAATAAATGGTATATAATTGTATATGAAACATCACACATTAACTATTCAATCTAGTATTCATAAAAATTTCCTTATATTGGAAAATAATTTTTAGATTTACATAATGGTTAAGAGCATGGACTGTGAAGCCAAATTGCCTTTGTTGAAATTCTGGCTCTTCCCGTTTATTCTGTGATTTTCAGCAAGTTATTCAACCTCTCTGAGCTTCAGTTTCCTTATCCTCTGTAACATCATATATAAAATGGGGATAGTGATACCATTAACCTCATAGACTGATGTAAAGATTAAATGAATAAAACACTTAGAACAGTGCTTAGCACATTATAAGAACTAGATGTGAACTAAACTATTTTTTTTCCAAAGGGAGAGCAAAATTGCTTTTATTTGTAGGTAATATGCATGTTCATAAAGAAATATCTAACCAAAACCACTGAAAACCTATTAGAATTCAGTAAAGTAAAATAATACAGGACAAATACATAGAAATCAATAAATTTTTATTATATTAATAAAAAGAAAATATAATGGAGCAAAAACTGTAAAATAATAGGATTAAGCTTTGCAAAAAATATATAACAACTATCTAAAAACAAGTTTATATAGAAGAAGTTAATACTCAAAGTAACCTAGAGACTTTTGGAGATTTTTAAATTAGATAAAAAAAAAAAATTGGGCTGGCAGAGTGGCTCAGTTGGTTAAGAGCTCAAGCTCTGAGCAATGGGGTTGCTGGTTCGATTTCCACATGGGCCAGTGAGCTGCGCCTGAGCTGAACTGCTGCTGAGTTGCCAACAGGTGGCAGTATGGCTCAGGTTGTGAGAGTACTTGTTCAGAACAACAAGGTTGCTAGTTCGATTCCCACAGAGGATGGTGTGCTATGCCCACCAGCAACTAAGCTTGAACACTGCACCTTGAGCTGAGCAGCAGCCAGCTGCGGATGGGTGGTCAGATGGCAACTGGACTTGGAGCTGAGCTAGCTGTGCCCTCCACAACTAAGACTGACAACAACTTGGCTGTTCCCATTCCCCAATTCCCCAATAAAAACTTATGTTTTAAAAAAGGAGAAAATTACAGGAAAAGACTTGCCATAGAAAATATCAAGATTTATTATGAAATTATATTAAGAAAAGAGAGAGAGAAGCTTTAAGACCAGTAGTTCAAGAGACCAAAAACAGGCCTATATAGGCAGGTTTGACAATTAAGTTCACAAACTCATCCTAGAAAAAGTGCTATACTCCTCATTACTGAATATCACTACAGTCACCTTCAAAATACACCCCTTGGTAAGCTATGCACCAATGGCAGGACCTAGTCTACCCTTCAAAACAATTTTGGAACTCTTTTTCTGGAATGGCCATCAGAGCTGTTGTATTACCATTGATGTCCTGAATGTTATCAAAATATCTTCCTGTCACTATTTCCTTTACCTTCAGGTAAAGAAAGAAGTCATTGGGGGCCAGATCAGGTGAGTAGGGAGGGTGTTCCAATACAGTTATTTGTTTACTGGCTGAAAATTCCCTCACAGACAGTGCTGTGTGAGCTGGTGCATTGTTGTGATGTAAGAGCCATGAATTGTTGGCGAAAAGTTCATTTCAGGTCATCTAACTTTTTCACACAGCCTTTTCAGCACTTCCAAATAGTAAACTTGGAGGGCCGGCAGAGTGGCTTAGTTGGTTAAGAGCTCAAGAGCGCGAGCTGAGCTCTAAGCAACAGCAATTTGATGCCAGCCCTAGCTGAGCTGCCGCTGAGCTGCCAACAGGTGGCAGGTTAGCTCAGCTAAAAACAAAAAACAAAACAAAAAAACCTCAAAGTACCAAATAGTAAAGTTGTTTAACTGTTTGTTCAGATGGTACAAATTTATAATGAATAATTCCTCTGATATCAACAAAGTTAGCAACATTGTTGCAATAAGATCTCAAACTTAATTGTCAGACCTTGTATATGGGAATGGTACAAGTTTAACTTGCCATCTCAAATGAAAAAGATTAATTAGTTAATAAAAACAGCCAGATCAATTGGGAATCCACATGGGTAAAAAAAATGTTAGAGCTCTATTTTATATCTTACACAAAAACATTTCATGACAGTAGATTTAAGAATTAAACATTAGGACCGGCCCAATGGTGCATTGGTTAAGAGCTGGCTTGAAACGTCAGCAGCCCCAGTTCGGATCCCACATAGAGGGCCAGTGACACTGCCCTCTACAGCTAAGATGGTGAACAACATCTCCACCTGGAGCTGGGCTGTGTGAGTCCAGGTGATGGTGTAGGCTGCAGCCCCTGCTGCAGTGGGCTGCCATAAGCTACAGTGAGTGGCCAGCATCCAGTGTCAGCGGCCAACAGCCGGAGTGAGCTGCCAAGAGCTGCCATGAGCAGCCGTCCAGAGGCCGGTAACCGACTATACCTTCCATCTAACATTTCTACTTCTGAGAATTTTTCCCAATCAACATTTGCATAACTATTCCAAAGATACATGAAATATTAATTGTAATACTACATATAATAGCAACAAAGAGAAAATTACCCTGATGCCCATGTTGCTTATATAGTCATTAAAAAATATATTTATTTATTTTTATTTTTTTAATTGGGGAATTGGGGGAGGGGAACAGTGTTGGGAAATTGGAGAGGGGGACTAGCCAAGTTGTTGTTCTTCAGTCTTTATTGTGGAAGACGCCAGTCACCATCTGGCTGCCCATCCGCAGCTCATGGTCTCTAAGCTCAAGGTGCTGTGTTACATTCTTAGTTGTGGGTGTGCCACCATCCCATGCGGGAGTCAAACCCAGCAGCCTTGTTGTTAAGAGTGCGCGCTCTATCCACTGAACCATCCAGGTGGCAGCTCAGTGAAAGTGCTGAGTTCAGTCTTAGTTGCGGGTGGGCATAGCCACCATCCCACGTGCGAGTTGAACCTGCAGCCTTGTTGTTAAGAGCGCATGTTCTATCCATGGAGCCATCCAGGTGGCAGCTCAGCTCAAGGTGCCGAGTTCACTCTTAGTTACAGGCAGGCGTAGCCCACCATTGAACAGGCAGTCTTGTTAGGAGCATGTGCTCTCACCAGCTGAGCCATCCTGCCACCTGTTGGCAGCTCAGCTCAGGTGCAGTGTCACTGGCATATGTGAGAAATGAACCGGTGGCCCTGTTGCTCAGAGCTTGCCCTCTTAAGCTAACTCTTAACCAATTGAGCCACTCGGCTGACCCCAAAAGAAATATCTATGTAACAAAAAAATAAATTGAGTTATAGCTATACTAACTAACATGGTAATCTGTACAAAAGATAGCAATTTTTTTCTTTTAAAGATTTTATTGGGGAATTGGGGGAGGGGAACAGCATTTGGGAACTGGGGAAGGGGAACAGACAAGTTGCTGTCTTTTTGTTTTTCAGTCTAGTTGTGGAGGACATTGCTTTACTGGCCCATGTTGGTATCATCATTGCGCTATTCTCGGATGAGGCAGATAGGTGTCCGGCCTCTGGACGGCCGCTCACGCTGGCTGCCGGCCACTCACTGTAGTCTATTGGAGCCCACTGCAGCAGGGGCTGCAGCTCTGCCGTCCATGGGACTCACAGCAGCCCAGCTCCAGGTGGAGCTGTTGTTCACCATCTTAGCTGTAGAGGGCAGTGTCACTGGCCCTCATATGTGGTATCCGAACCGGGGCTGCAGGCGTCCCAAGCCAGCTCTTAACCAATGCACCACTCGGCTGGCCCTAAAAGATAGCAATGTTAATGAATAAAGCAAATTGCAGAAAAAAATATATATAGTATAATCTTATCTGTATAAATTTAGTACTAATAATTTTTACATGTAATATATTATAGATATATATTAAAAGATGGTCAAATATGCATCAGAGGATTGACAGTGATTCTTGGGTTACTTTACACCTTTCTACATTATATATTCCTATATTTTAATTTTATATAGCATATTAAATTGCTTTTAATTTAGAAAAATAATTCATTAAATACATGGGAAAAAAAGGGGGGAATAATCCTATTTGCTCTGAATAATCATAAAATTTATTTCAATTTTTTTTAGGCCTAATCTATCACATAGACTCTCAGTTAATATGGACATACTTTCTATATGAGCTATAATACATACATAGCTATTTAGAAACTATGAAGTAATATTCAAGGTCAATTGCTTAGTTTAATTGAAGAATGAAGATATCCTATAATTTAACTTAAGGTAAACACCTAAATCTCCCAATATCAATAATTCTAACTACAATAAATTAATTTTCTTCCTTCTTTTGTATTTTATTATCTGCAAATTCAAAAATTCCAAGAACATATTTTCATGTAGTGCTTCCTTCTAATATAATGCACACAGGTAAGTACACACTCATCTATGGAGGAATCATACACACTTATTAGACACTTTTTAACCAAAATTGCATTTTACTAAGATTAGCCGAGTCAAAGGGTGTGTATAAGGATGGCTTTCTTCAAATACACAAATATTGAAGAAAAAGGTTACAAATTATAAAGCATTCCAGTAGTAGTACAGGTGTTTCTAATTACATGTGATACTTGTTTTTCAAGTTAAATGACTAAAATGGAGCCCCTCTATTCAATTATTTCTTTAGGTGGATGATGCTGAAGAAACTGACAAAACAGGGGAAAATAAAGCACCCAGTAAGTTCCAGTCCATAGGAGTACAAGTAGAAGAAGAGAAGTGGTGAGTCCAATCCATTCATCCTCTTTCATCTTGATATTGGCAAGTAGGGTGCAAGTGTTTTTCCCCATAATAAACTGACAACATTCAATGATACTTTCCGTTAATTTTTGGGAACATTTACTGGGTAAGCTTGAAACAATATTAGCTGATTCCCTCCTCTACTTTAATAATAGAGGCCACCCCATTTAAGTTTTATCTATAATAGAATAAGCATATCACATTTACATACACATAAAACTATGTAGGACTGTTGTGTTGCAAAACTGTCTGTTCAAAAAATCTTCCTATTTTGCACTCTAGATTTTTTAAGAGAAGAGGACTTACCTTATTCCTATTTGTTTTCCTAGAACTTAATAATGTGTGGTTTTTAGTATGCACTCAATGAATGATGAAAAATAAATGAGGGCCGGCCGAGTGGCGCATTGGTTGAGTTGGTTTGGGGATGCCAGCGGCCCCGGTTCAGATCCCACATATGAGGGCCAGTGACACTGCCCTCCACAGCTAACAACAGCTCCACCTGGAGCTGGGCTGTGCGAGCCGCGGCGATGGTGTAGGCTGCAGCCCCTGCTGCAATGGGCTGCCATAGGCTACAGTGAGTGGCTGATAGCCAGCGTAAGCTGCCAATAGCCATGGTGAGCGGCCATCCAGAGGCCGGTGACCTATCTGCCTCATCCAGGAAGAACGCAATGATGATACCAACATGGGCCAGTGAAGCAACGTCCTCCGCAACTAGACTGAAGAACAAAAAGACAGCAACTTGTCTGTTCCCCTTCCCCGATTCCCCAACGCTGTTCCCCTCCTCCAATTCCCCAATAAAATCTTAAAATAGAAAAGAAAAATAAATGAATGAATGAATGAATGAGGAGAAGGAATAAGAGAAGATTCCCTTGCATTACCCTAAATCACCAGTTCCTTTAGACTGCTTTTTAAAATACACTTACTCTAGAGTCATGGCATCTAGAAGTGGGAAATTTAGAGGTGGAAGGGATTTCTGAGATCAATATACTTATTTTATAAATGAGAACTTGATTCAGAAAGACATGTGTTACTGAATCAAACTGTGAGGTCCATGATGTATGAAACTATGTTTGATCAATACTACTACTCCCAGCTTCCAGAACTATGCTTTATACATACTAAGTATATAGTAAATGTTAGTGAATGAAGTAAAAACTACAGTTATGGTAGGAGAAAGAGCTTTATATTATATATCAGGACCTCATCTCAACTCGGCCACTAGCTTTCTGTGTGTTAATTAGGAGAAGTCAGCTAGATGTCATGCATCCATCCATCCAATAAATATTTATGGAATGTCTGCTATCTGCGAGGTTACCTGTAACATAAAGTGAAAATCTGAAAAGAAGTCAAGCATCAGTTCATGAAAGGGGCCTATGTGAGCCTCCTGGTATTGACACTGCTTTTAAACCTAAGATATATATATACACACACACACAAAGCTGGAAACCCAGAAAATTGGTACAACCCTCCTGGAAAGTATGACAAAAGTTAGCAACAGTTATATATCTATCCATACCCTTTGACCCAGTAATCACATTTATGTGACTATCCTGAATGAAATCACTCAATAGAAGGGAAACAATTGTGGAATATTATCAATTATTGTAAATGAAAAGTATTAATTATCAAATGTCAAACAACAAAAAAATGCTTTTGTAAATTATAGCACATCCAGGGTTATCTGGTGGCTCGTTGGTTAAGAGCTGGGTTGGGACGCCAGTGGCCCTGGTTCAGATCCCACATATGAGGGCCAGTGACACTGCCCTCTACAGCTAAGATGGTGAACAACAGCTCCACCTGGAGCTGGACTGCTGTGAGTCCCCTGGACGGCATAGCTGCAGCCCCTGCTGCAGTGGGCTGCCATAGGCTACAGTGAGTGGCCCATAGCCAGCGTGAGCAGCTGGCAGCTGGCATGAGCTGCCAAGAGCCACTGTGAACAGCCATCCAAAGGCCAGCGACCAATCTGCCTCACCCAAGATGAGCGCAGTGATGATACCAACATGGGCCAGTGAAGCAATGTCTTCCAAAACTGGGCTGAAGAACAAAAGGACAGCAAATTGTCTGTTCCCCTTCCACAGTTCCCCAACGCTGTTCCCCAACCCCAATTCCCCAATAAAATCTTTAAAAAAAAAAAAATTATAGCACATTCATCACTAAAGTAGGATATTATACAACTATTAAATGTGATTTGTAAAGAAGATATGGAAACATGAGGAAATTCCTGTGATACGATGTTAAGCAAAAAAGTTGAATAATATATAATAACCATGTATAATATTCATGAAGATGGACAAGAACTGAAACGTAATCTGTAAAAAAGGTCGGTTTAGGAGTGGGTTTTTTTTTTTTCTTTTTACTCTAAAATGTTTACTTATTATATTTACTTCAAGATTAGTAATCATTATTTTCAAGTCAACCCTCCTGGCACATGTTCTTTTAATTGTTTTAGAAATTTTTTCAAAAATGTAGCTTAGGATACATGAAAGATCTCATGATAAGAAAACATCCTTTTTTTCCTGACTTGTTTTACTCAATAGTGTAGTAGTTAAGCGCATGGACTCTTGAACCAGAACACCTAAATTCAAATCCTGGCCATGCCACATAGTAGCAGGAGGGCCTTGATCGAATTACCAAATTTCTTTGTGCATTGGTGTCCTTATATGTAAAAAGGAGATAATAGGCAGTTTCTGGTCCAGCATGTAAAAAGCTTAGAAGTCACCACTCTGTCCCTAACAACAAGTAAAAAACAGACTGAAAAATCAATAGCCCTTCTTAAATCAGTTAGAGAAGTGAGGGCAAATCACTGCCCCCCAAATTGGGAGATAGACAGATAGATACAGAGAGTCACAAATTACTGGAGTAGGAACCCACAAGCAGAACCCTCTGTGGGAACTGGTACCAGGGCAGGAAAACCTAAACTGTAAATGACAAATTGCTGGAGGCTCAGTGTGGACAAATTTGAGAGTCAAAAACTTCCAGGGGACCCAGGTATAGGGGTGGGCTCCACACTTTTGTGAGCTTTACCTCCAGGTGCTCTACCAGTACCTCACAGTGAACATCAGAGAAAAATCCCCTTGTGTTTCCAGCAGAAAGAGGGGGAAAGGAACCAGTTTAAAATATACTAGAGCATTTTGTTCTCAACAGGTCCACTCTCAGGAGACACTCTTTTATTGGAGCCTAACCTGCTAGGGTTGTATCCTACCTGGGGGAAAGGAAATACCCAGACCCAGCCCCTCTAGCCTTTCTGTCCTACATGAGGAGAGGAGAAACTGAGAAGCACTATTGAAGTTCACAGTCCAGGAGCACAGTCTCAACAAAAGACTAAGACCTAATCAACCAGTCTGCTTCCCATCCCCCTTTCACCACGCCACCACATTACTGAAGGCCTATTCACCACAGTTTCTTTTACCCAGGACATCATGTCTACTTTTCAACAATAATTTACAAGGCTTACTAAAAGATAAACAACACAGTCTGAAGTGACTGAACAAACATCAGTCATATATGACATGAATTATTGGAATTATCAGACCAAGAATTATAAAAATTTATGGTAAATATGCTAAGAACTTTAATGGAAAAAGCATACAGCATGAGAGAACAGATGAATGATGTAAGCAAAGGGATGGAAATTCTAAGACAAATGACACATCGGTCAAAGAAGAAATCTCAATTGAAAATTGAAAATATTTTGAACTAAATGAAAATGAAAATCCACAACTTATCAAAATTTGTGGGATGCAGCAAAAAGAGTCCTTAGCAGGAAATTTATAGTATTAAATGAAACATACTTAATGGTGTAAAACTTGAAGCTTTCCTGCTAATATCAGGAACAAAGCAAGGGTGTTTCCTCGCAGTATTGCTTTTCAATATTGTACTGGAAGTCCTAGTTAATGCAATAAGTCAGGAAAAGAAAATAATAAGCATACAGATTGGAAGGGAAGAAATAAAACTCTTTGTTCTCAATGACATGATCATCTATGAGATACACTGAAAGAACTGACAAAAAACTCTTGTAACTAATAGGTAATTATAGCAAGGTTGCAGGATATAAGGTTAATATACAAAAGTTAATCACTTTCCTATATACCAGCAATAAGCAAGTGGAATTTGGAATTAAAAATAGAGTACTATTTACATTATTAGTACCCCCTTAAATTAAATACTTAGTTATAAATCTAACAAAATATGTGTAGTAGCTACAGAAGAAAAACCACAAAATTCTGATGACAGATATCAAAGAAAAACTAAATAAGCGGAGAGATATTTCATTTTTATGAATAGGAATGCTTAACGTTGTCAAGATGTCAGGTCTTCTCAATTTGATCAATTCAAGCCCAATCAAAATCCTGGCAAGTTATTCCGTTGGTATTAACAGATTGATTCTAAGATTTATATGGAAAGGCAAAAGACACAAGCTAACACAATAATGAAGGAGAAGAAAAAGTCAGACTGACACAACTTCAACACTTAACTATAAAGCTTTAATAATCAAGACTGTGTGGTATTGGGTGACTGGTTAGCTGAGTTAGTTAGAGCATGGTGCTGATAACACCAAGGTTGCTGGGTTTGATCTTCACATGGGCCACTGTGAGCTGTGCCCTCACTAAGAGAGTCAACTATCCCATTGTAGCATGAAAGCAATGTGTAACCAGTGACCGTAGCTGTTCCCCAGTAAAATTAAAAAAAAAAAAAAAAAAAAAAAGAGAGACCGTGGTATTGGTGAAAGAATAGACAAATATAAGACAAATGGAGACAAATAGATCAATGGAGCAGAATAGAGGACCCAGAAATAGACCCCCATAAATACAGAATTGATCTTTGACAAAAAAGCAAAGGTAATACAATGGAGAAAAGAGAGGTTTTTCAACAAATGCTACTGGAAAAACTGGACATCTACATGAAAAAAAAAAGAATCCTTACACAGACCTTACACCCTTCACAAAAATTAACTCAAAAGGATTACAGATCTAAATGTAAAACACAAAACTATAAAATTTTTAGAAGAAAACTGGAGTACATCTTGATAACCTTGGGTACTAGGATGATGTTACATACAATGCCAAAGTCATGACCCATGGAAGAAATAATGAATAAACTGGACTTCATTAAAATTAAAAATGTCTCTGTCAAAGACAATGTCAAGAGAATAAGAATACAAACCACACACTGGGAGAAAATATTTGCAAAAGACACATCTAATAAAGGACTGTTACAAAGAGCTCTTAAAACTCTACAATAAGAAAATGAACAACCTGATTAAAAATTAGGCAAAGAACTTAACAGACACTTCATCATAAAAAGATAACAGATGGCAAGTAAGCACATGAAATGATGCTCCATATCATATGTCATTAGGGAATTGCAAATTAAAACAACAATGGGATACCATTACCCACCTATTAGAATGTCCAAAACACTGACACCACCAAATGCTGGTGAGGATTTGGGGCAGCATTAACTCTCATTCATTGCTGGTAGAAATGAAAAATGGTACAGCCACTTTTAAAGACAGTTTTGTGGTTTCTTTCAAAACTAAAAATACTCTTACTATATGATCCAGCAATTGCATTCCATGGTATTTACCCAGAGGAATTGAAAACTTAATGTCCATGAAAAAAACTACACACAGGGGCCAGCCGGGTGGCTCAGGTGGTTAGAGAGCACGCTCTAAGCAACAGGGTTGCCGATTCGATTCCCACATGGGCCAGTTAGCTGCGCCTGAGCTGAGCTGTGGCTGAGCTGGTAAGAGTGCGTGCTCTTAACAATAAGTTGCTGCTTTGGCTCCTGCATAGAATGGTGGGCTGCACTCCCTGCAATTAAATTGAAAGTGGCTACTGGATTGGAGCTGAGTTTGCGCCCTCCACAACTAAGACTGAGGGACAGCAACTTGACTTGGAGCTGATGGGTCCTGGAAAAACACAGTGTTCCCCTTCCCCAATTTCCCAACCACCTCCCCAATTCCCTAATAAAATATTTTTTAAAAATCGATACACAGATGTTTATAGCAGCTTTAGTTGCAATTGCCAAAACTCAGAAGCAACCAATATGTCCATCAGTAGGTGAATGGACAAATAAACTGTGGAACATCCAGACAATGGAATATTATTTAGCATTAAAAAAGAAAAAAGCTATCAAGTCACAAAAACACATGGAGGAAAATTAAATGCTTATTACTAAGTGAAAGAAGCCAATCTGAAAAGCGTACATACTAAATGATTCCAACTATATGACATTCTGGAAAAGGGAAAATTATGGAAACAGTAAAAAAGTAGTTCTCAAGGATTGGGAAAGGGAGATAAATAGCCAGAGCACAGAGTATTTTTAGGGCAGTGAAACTGTTCTGTATGATATTACAGTGGTGAATGTGTCATTATATATCTATCAAAATCTATAGAATGTACACACCAAGAGTGAAATCTGTTGATGAAAAACATCCAATAAGAGTTTATTTGAGCTAAACTGTCAACAAAAGCAAAATCTCAACGGATTGAGAAAATACTCCAAAGAATGTCAATTTTACAGCTTATTTTATATATAAAATCAAAGGATGAAGGTTACATGAAATCCATTGGTGATAGATTAAAGGGGTGGGAGAAAGGAAAGCGGGGAAATCTCTGGAATTGGATAAAAGTAAATTGGAGAGGACAGGCAACTCCTCCCATACAGGTGGGTGCAGGACAGCTAACTGTTTGCTTTTTACAGCACATAGAGATGGTAATCAGGAGGCAAGCATAATAATGAGGAATTTTGCTGTTTCTAGCTCTGGTCCGGAAAACGGATTAAAGATGTTACCTTAGGTACAAAAAGACAAAGAATAGGCCCACTGAAAAGGCACAGATTAACTTAATGAGATGTGACTTCCCACCATAGCCCACCTTAGTTAGGAATTTTTATGTTCACACCATCCTCTGTGGTTATTTTCAGTCTCCTTAGCTTGTCAGGTTTAACATGTGGCCCCTTTTCTTTCCACAAATTTAATATAAACTATGAACTTGGGGGGCCGGCCAAGTGGCACGTTGGTTGAGAGTTGTCTTGGGACACTGGCTCTGGGCAGTGAGGCCCCAGTTCGGATCCCACCTTAGGGCCGGTGACGCTGCGCCCTCTACAGCTGGGATGGTGGACAATGGCTGGACCTGGAGCTGGGCTGTGGTGGGTGGCTGTCAAAGGCAGGGCTGAAGCAGGGCTGCAGCCAGCTGCCATGGGCTGCTGTGAATGGCCGGCAGCCAATGTGAGCGGCTGGCAGCCAGAGTGAGCTGCTCTGAGCAGCCATCCAGAGGCCAGCGACTGACCTGCCTCACCAGGGAAGAGCAATGATAATACCAACATAGGGCGGTAGGGCGACATCCTCCACGACTAGACTGAAGAACAAGGGACAGACAGTAGGACAGCCGCTTGTCTGTTTCCCTTTCCTGGTTCCCCAACGCTGTTCCCCTCCCCCAATTCCCCAATATAATCTTAAAAAAACAAAACAAAAACTATGAACTTTGGATGGTACTATGTGACAGTATAGGTTCATCAATTTTAACAAATGTACCACTCTGGTGGCGACATTGCTAATAGGGGTGAGGAACAGAGGGTATATGGGAAATACCTGTACTCTCTGCTCAATTTTGCTGTGAACCTAAAACTGCTCTAAAAAACTAAAGTTTACTAATTTAAAAAAAGCAGGAGGTTATATAATAATGTTAACCTCATAATTTTGTCCTGGGAAGAGGTGTTGTTTTATACATGTAAAACTTTAGAAAACCTGACACATTTGAAGCATTGTATAAGTGTTTTCTATCCTATTATGTATTCAAATAGGATTTCTCTAAAGATTGAAATCTCAAGAAAGCAATTATACAATCTTTGTTTTAAAAATAAGAGAAAATCACCTCAGTTTCTAATTTTACTTCAAACATTTTTGCAGCAGTCAACTATTCTCTTACCAAATTGAGGCCTGACACTTGCCTAGCAACAGGAACATGAAATATTGCATTATTTGGCTATACCTAGTAGCAACCCCAAAACTTCAAATGAGCCACTTTTATCATGTTATTAAAAAGTTGGACATTTAATAAATTATTGAAGTTTGTAAAATGGGCAGTTCCTCAATAAACTGAGTAATTTATTTAAAATTCATCCTCAAAAGGGCTGGCAGACCCAGTTTGGGAGCTTAATTTCCAAAACATACCCTTCCTCAAAGGTCACTTTATAGCTAACCTCTGTAAAGAAAATAAACACTTAAATTGATGTTAATGATTATTTCAACCTCTCCAAAAGAAATCCTTTCTCAAACAGGGAGGGATTTCTTGTATCTTCTGTCTTCTAATTATAATTCTGTTTATAATTTTGCTGGTAGTTATCCATTTAGATAAGATCTTAGAAAGCAAGATTGGGCAGATGAAATTACCTAATGACAGCTCAGGGATTCTTTTTTAATTATCTAGTGATAAAGCTGAGACTGTTGTTTTCACATTGAATGACCAATACAATCCATCTCTCCTTCCCCAAATAAACAAACTGATCCTCAATAGTAACCTAACAAAAAGTGAGAGGAAGAAAGAAAATAGAGCCAGACAAAGAAATAGATAGTACAAAAGAGGAAGATTAAAAGACTTTGTAAGAAGCCTAGACACTCATTATCATCTTTTGAATTCATCACAGTTTAGGAACCAAAACTAACATAGCAAAGTCCACCTGGCTGATATGTCTATTAAATGGTAGACCTTTAAATATAGGGTGCTCTTTAGTGTCCCAAATCAAAACAAAAATTAATAACTCATGAGTAAAAAGTAAAATGCACTAGGTATCTGATCTGCTTCAAGAAGAGGAAGTGAATATCACAAATACTGGTATACTTGCAGGCAGCCATGCCATCCTCAAAATGCCATCGATAGCCAATGTGCTATGTCCATTCTCCAGGGCTGCCTCATGGTGGGGACCGTGCACAGAGGAATGCTGTCTAAAGGTCACTAGTTTAAATGCCCTGGCAGCACCAATCCAGGAAAAACGAATACATGTGCATTTGAAACCGGGCTGTTTATCTTAAGCCCATGAAGAAACTCATCTCCATCAAACATTAGCTATCTTTCCTCAATTTTTGTTTCACAGGTCAGTTAGTGGCAATGTTTAGCAGGATCCACAGGGCTTATATTTGCAGACATACAGGGCTAATCCCTAAGCAAAGCAAGCAAATCTTGCCAACCCCTCCCCCAGGAAAACTCACCTCCACCACATTTCTCTATCCCAGAGCCTCTAAACGTCCTGTCTCCATTCTCTCTCATCCTTTTGGCTACTCCCCAGGAATTTGCATGAGGTCTTCTTATCTTTCAAGCTGATAATTAGCAAATCTAGTAAACCAACCCTTTCTATTTACTAAGGTGAGAAAGCTAAGAGCCTCCCAGGGATCTCCCCCTTCCTTCCAAGTAACAATTGTATTTCAACAGCAGTTCAAACTAGATTTTCTTTCTTTCTTTCTTTCTTTTTTTTTTTTTAAAGATTTTATTGGGGAATTGGGGGAGGGGAACAGACAAGTTGCTGTCCTTTTATTCTTCAGTCTAGTTGTGGAGGACACTGCTTAACTGGCCCATATTGGTATTATGATCATTGTGCTCTTCCCTGCTGAGGCAGTTGCTTGCAGGCCATTGGACGGCTGCTCATGGCGGCTCATGCAGCTCACAGCAGCTCTTGCCAGTTGCCAGCTGCTCATGCTAGCTGCTGGCCACTCACAGTAGATCACAGCAGCCCACAGCAGCAGGGGTCGCAGCCTACCTGGTCACTGGCCACTCACAGCAGCCCAGCTCCAGGTTGAGCTGTTGTTCACAACCTTTGCTGTAGAGGACAAAGCATCACTCGGTCATGTGGCAACCAAACAGGTGGCCCTGCTGCTGCTCAGAGCTTGCACTCCCAAGCCAACTCTTAACCAACTGAGCCACTTGGCCGGCCCCAAACTAGACTTTCTTACATTATTCAATTAGTGACTGAAAGATTCTAACAGTGGGCACAAAGAGGAAGAATATTATTATTTTCATTATAAAAATAGTATGCAAATTTACTTGGAGGAAAGCACAGCAACATTTTAACTGTTTATAGCTCTGATGGACTTTGGAGGAATTGAAAAAACTGATTATATGTGTGTATTATATATCTTATTAAGTATTACCTATGTCCTATAATAATTGTGTATTATTGAATAATCTAATAATAAGAAAAGACATTATTTATGTTATGAAAATTTATAAATTACAGAAATAAAATACAATCTCCTATAATCCCATCCATTAACTGTGAAGTAGCATAGGGATATATACAGAAGGTGCCAAAAAAAAAGGTATACACATTTTAAGAAAGGAAAAAACTGTATTAAGAGTGTAATACTCAATATATACTGATAAAAAAAGATAAATACAAGTCATGTGTATACATTTTTTTTGGCACCCCGTGTATTTATCCATACTTTTTCCATGAACATTTTTTAAATTATACAAATCATGCTATGTATAAAATTTAGTAATATTTTAAATCAACTACCATAAAAGCTTTCTCATTATTAAAAATTCATGACAAATACTTCTTTTAATAGGTGAATTGAATTTTGATTACTAGTGGTGAAAAAAATACACACATCTATCTTTGAAGCCTTCCGAAACTACAGGACAGTAAAAGGCTTTTTGTTTGTTTTGGTATAAACCCCCAAGAATGAAGAGAATAAGAGAGGAGAAAACAAACAAACATATACACACAGCAAATTTTGAAAGCTGGAAGGCAAATAGACAAGTGATAATGAACTTAGCTGACCAGTGAAACTGAATCTAAAGCTAGTGATGCAGAAATCCAAGATGTACTTCTATTTAAATTTCAGAACCCACAAAAGGCATACAATTGATTGTATTAGGTACTCTGGAAAGGTGGAGCTAAAAATTCCATGAATCTGCAGAGCCAATAACAGTCCTTCCTCATTGTGGCAGAAGACTGGAGGTTTCTTATCTTCAGAGGTTAAAACCAAAGGATCTCTGGTCTGGGGGACAGCAGCACTGGTGAGGGCAGGTTATTGTACTGAAAATAAGAGAATAACTGAAAATTTACAAGCAGAATGCTGAGGTACCTGCCCTAAACCTTACTCATTCATCTCCCAGAATCCCAGCAGCCAGGCATACATATTCCCTCTACTCTGTAGTATGGGAGAGTCTACTGAGGGGAACTGACCAGCCTGAGTTCAAAGACCCAAAGATACCAACATCAGGGATTTTGTAAGGTAAAATCCCGGCCATATCACTCTACTTTGAGGATTAGAGTGGATAATCCCCTCCCTAAAACACAGACTTTTGACTGGTTTTTAGTTCTGATCATAATAAAGTAGCATAAAAATCAAGTTCTGACTATTGATCCAAATTTACAACATAACTCTTGGGAGAATGGAAAAATACAGGGACAGACCAGAAGTACGTGTGTGTGTGTGTGTGTGTGTGTGTGTGTGTGTGTGTGTGTGAGTGAGGGGGAGCAGGAGTGAAAATATGGGGAGGAGGGGTGATGATGAGGTAACAGAAATCTAAATCTTCATCTTTTCTAAGGATAAAAACTAAAATACAAAAAAATAGCAATTTTCGTTATTTCAAAATAATGTTTAAAAGTGGCTCCCTCTGGAGCAGAAAATTGTTACAAACATGGTCCAGGAACTTTTATTTTCCATTGCAGTTTTGTAGAAACATTTGATATTTTAAAACTATGTGTGCATATACTCATATAACTGTAATAAAAATAAAAAGTGGACTGATCAAAATAATAATGCATACCGTGATAAATACCTTCATACAATAACTATTTTCATTATTACAGATTATTTCATTTCCTGAAATGGAATTACTGGGTCTAAGAATTCATGAATATTTTTTATAATATTCTTTTTTTTTCTTTTTTTATTAGTTTCAGGTGTACAACACAATGCAATAGTTATACTCTTTACCCCCGAAAGTGAAAACCCCCCTCCCCCAGTTCGCCACCCCACTCCCCCCCATATCATACATATCCATCACAACTCCCCTGACTCCCCTCCACACTATACTCCACATCCCGTGTCCATCCACATATTCAGTTGCAGTTGGCATATAATACTATGCAACATCAGCTTCAGGTGTACAGTGCAGTGATCAAGCCTCTACTCCATCCATGAAGTGGTCTCCCTAACAAGACATGTGACTATCTGACACGCCACAAAATTTTTACAACATTATTATATTCCCTGAACTGTGTTTCATATCCCTGTGGCAATATTGTAGTTGTCTATTTATGCTGTCTAATCCTTTCCCCTTACCCCCCATCCCCACCCCCCTCCCAACTAGCAACCCTCAGTTTTTCCTCTACATCTACCAGTGTGTTTACTTTGATCGTTCACTCAGCTCTTCAGACTCCACAAACAAGTGAGATTACATGGTACCTGTCCTTCTCCGACTGACTTATTTCATGCAACATAATAGTCTCTTCACAACATTATCGATTACATTCCCAGAACTACTCCCATATCCCTGCGGCAACATTGTAATACTACATACACTGTCCAAAACCTTCCCCCTCTCCCTCTTCCCCATTCCCTCCCACCCAGCAACCATCAGTTTTTCCTTTATATCTGCTTGATATGACTTCAATCTTCTTAAATTGTCTCTCTGGGTTAGCTTGTTTACCCCTTTCTTTTGTTTAAAAAAGCCCTTTTAACATTTCTTGCAACGCTGACTTGGTGGTAATGAATTCCTTAAGCTTATTCTTTTCTGAGAAGCTCTTTATTTCTCCTTCAATTTTAAGTGACAGCCATGCTGGGTAGAGCAATCTTGGTTGTAGGCCGTTATTTTGTGTCACTTTGAATATCTCCTGCCACTCCCTTCTGGCCTGCAGAGTGTCTGTAGACAAGTCAGCTGTTAGTCTAACAGGAGTTCCTTTGTATGTAACCTGCTGTCTTTCTCTTGCAGCCTCTAGGATTCTGTCTCTGTCTTTAACCTTTGCCATTTTAACTATGATGTGTCTTGGTGTGGACCTGTTTGGATTCAGCTTGTTTGGAACCCTCTGTACTTCCTGGGCATATATGTTGATTTCCTTCACCAGGGTAGGGAAGTTTTCAGTCATTATTTTTTCAAATACATTTTCAACCCCTTGCTTCTTCTCTTCTCCTTCTGGGATCCCTATGATTCGAAGGTGGTTGTGCTTCACCTTGTCCCATAGTGCTCTTAAACTATTTTCATCGTTTTTTATTCTTTGGTCTTTTTGCTGTGCCAACTGGGTGAGTTCTGCTATTTTATCTTCCAAATGGCTGATCCGCTCCTCTGCTTCATCTAATCTACTGGTGATTCCTTCGAGTGTGTTCTTCATTTCAGTTATTGTATTCTTTAGTTCTAACAGGTTATTTTTTATAGTTTCCTTATCCTTCTTTATGTCCTTGTTAAGTTCCTTAAACATTGTTATCATCAGTGTCCTAAATTGTGTCTCTGAAAGGTTGGATCCCTCTGTTTCATTTGGTTCCATTTCTGGAGGTTTCTTCTGATCTTTTACTTGTGACATGTTTCTTTGTTTCCCCATTCCGGCTGTCACTCTGGGATTGTTTTGATGTATTACATAGATCACCAGGAGAGCCCTGGCTGGATCACGCAGGCACACAGCTCACAGCCCAACACTCCCAGGAAAACTCCCAGTCTCTGCCTGTCCCAATCAGCCGCTTGCAGATCAGACCGAGTAGCCCGACACCAATCACCAGCCTGGCAACTCTGTAAGCGGAGTGCGGAGAGCGGGGACTCCAGGTGGCTTGCGCACTCCCGGGTCTCAGTGAGCAGCCTGTTGGAGCCGGATCACTCCCACTAGGCGTTTCCCTGGCAACGCAGCACAAGCCGAGCGGAGGGTGGGAATCCAAGGCCGCAGGCACGCGCGCACACGCACCCACGTACTTCTGCGCCAATTCCACCAGACCAATTAGGTCTTGGACCTGATCCTTCATGGGAGGGCCCAAGGCCGACAAAATGGCGTCCTCCCCACACCACTCGCGTGCAGGCTCCGTACCACGGGAACAACAGTTCAAAAACCTCCAGCTTTTGCACCAAAGGTGCTCAGTTCAGTCCGTCCCCGCAGGCTCCTGGCTTACACAGCCACTCCCTCCACCAGGAACCAGGTAAGTGCTCACCGGCGAGCAAGCCCGGTCGCCAGCCCCACTGATTCTCCAGCCGCTCTTAGCCTCACTGAGCTGAGCAAAGAGAGTCCTTACTAATTTACTGCCAGCTGTCTTAGAACTCCTCTTCCCGGCAAAGGAACTGGTGAGCTTGGTGTGCGGCCGGAGGGTCTCTCCCCCAACCGGAGAAGCTTCCCATGGCTGGGACCTCCCTCACGGGGCTCGCCCTCTGTCGTCCCTGCCCGTCCTACCAGACCCGATGTGGCCTCCTCTTTAAGTTCTTCGTTTAGTGGTTCTGTTCATCTAGTGTTCCGGGGACCTCCAGGGTTGAATGCTGTATAATTTGTTTGTAATTTTGGTGTGATCCTGGGACGCAGTTAGCACAGCGTCTGTCTGTTGCACCATTTTACCGGAAGTCCTATAATATTCTTGATATCTGTTTGTAAATAGTTCCTGAAAAAATCTGTACCAGTTTACACTTGGAGGGAGGCACTTGAGGGCACAGATACCTATCCTCCTTAAATCTCATCATATACCATTTTTGTTTTCACAGCTTTATTGAAGTTAATTGACATACAGTAAACTTTACATATGTAAAGTTATAATTTGATAAGTTTTGACATATATTTGTCAAATATGTATGTATAGGAAATTAAACTATTACCACCATCAAAATAGAGAACACACACATCAACCCCTAAGGTTCCTCCTGCACCGTTATAGTCAATCCCTCCTTCCCATTCACCTTTTCCTTCCCTACCTATTCCCTCATTTGCTTTCTGTTTCTTGTTTGCATTTTCTATAATTTTATTTAAATAGAATCATGCAGTACGTACAGATGGTCCTGACTTAACAATGGCTCTACTTAAAATTATTTGACTTTACAATGGCAAAAAAGCGAAACACTTATAATAGAAACTATAATTCAAATTTTGAATCTTGATCTTTTCCTGACTAATGATATGCAGTACAATAGATACTCTCTCGTGATGCTGGGCAGTGGCAGTGAGCCTGCTCCCAGTCATCCACTCAATTATGAGGGTAAGCAACTAATATTCTACAGTGTACTGTGTTGTCAGTGTTTTTTGGATATTGTGTTTTGTGTTTTCACATCTCATCATGTCTACAAAATGCCCACCTGTGTTTCCAGCTTCTGGTGAGAAGAGGAAAGCAATTACTCTTGAGGTGAAACTCAAGATAATTGTCCAACTATAGGCAATGTAAGTGTTCTGAGCACATTCACGGTAGGCTAGGCTAAGCTATGATATTCAGTAGCCTTGGTGTACTAAATGCAGTTTTGATTTACAATATTTTAAATTGATGATGGGTCTATCAAGACAACGCCAACATAAGTTGAAGAGCAACTGTAATTCTTTTTTGGCCTGGTTTCATTCAGTCAGCACAATTACTTTGAGATTCATCCATGTTTTGCATGTATCAGTATTACATTTTATTGTAGATTAGTTTTCCAATTTATGGATATACCAAATTTGTTTATTCATTGACCTATTGACAAAAAATTAGGTCATTTCCAATTTGGAGTTACCACAAATAAAATTGCTTTGAACATTCGTGTACAGGTCTGACATATGCATTTCTCTAGGTAAAAACCTAGGAATGAAATCATTGGGTCCTATGGGATATGGGTGTTCATTGTTTTAAGAAACAGCCAAAGAGTTTTCCAAAGTGGTTGTGGATTTTACACTCCCTTTGTGTGAAAGTTCTAATTGTTCCACACTATTCCTACTGTGTGAGAGCTCCAGTTGCTCCATATTATTTTCAATATTTGGTATTGAATATTGAATACAATTTCAATATTTGGTCTTTTTAACTTTAGAAATGCTAATAGTTTTGTGGTATTATCTCAGTGTGGTTTTAATTCCCATTTCCCGAATGTGTAATGATACTGAACATCTTTTTGTGAGTTTATTTGCTATGCCTATATCTTCTCCAGTTTCTGTTTAAACTGTTTAAATTGAGCTGTTTTTACATTGCTGTTAAGTTGTAGGTATTCTTTATATTTTGATTTGCAAATATTTTCTCTCTGTGGCTTGTCTTTTTACTCCTTAGAATTGAAGAGCAGAAATTCATAATTTTAATGAAGGGCAATATTTCTTTTATGGGTTGAGGTTTCAGTATCAGCTCAAAGAAATCTTTGGCTAATTCAAGGTCACAAAGATTTTCTGTTTTCTTCTAGCATTTTTATAGTTTTAGATTTTATTGTCTATGACCATTTCAAGTTAATTTTTATATATGGTACAAGGTATGGATCAAAGCTTATTTTTTGCACATGAAGACACTGCACATTTTTTCAAATATATATTTTATATGTGGATCTATTTTTGCATTCTCTGTGCTGTTTCATTGATCTAATTGCTATTTTCATTGCAGTACCATACTGTCTTGACTATTGTAGCTTTATAATAAGTTTGAAATTAGGTAGTGTAAGTCCTTCAACTTCCTTCTTTTTCAAAACTTTTTCTTTTTTAAGCTATTCTAGGTCCTTTGCCTTTCCATACAAGTTTTAGAAAAATTTTTTTTTTTTTTTTTTTTTGAGGGCAGTGTCACTCACTAGTCCTCATATGTGGGACCCGAACTGGAGCCGCTGGATTCCAAAGCCAGTGCTTAACCACCGCGCCACTCAGCAGACCCAGAAAAATTTTGTTAATTTCTATTAGAGACCTAATGGCTTTTGATTGAGTTGCATTGAATTTATACACAATATCAAGAGCCTTGATATCTTAATAACATCTCTCCATTTATTTAGATATTCCTTAAATTCTTTCAGCAATATTATCTAATTTACAGTGTAAAGGTCTTGCACATATTTTGTCAACTTTATGCATAGGTATATCATATTTTCCTGATATTGTAAGTGGTATTTATTTTTTATTTCAATTTCCAATTTTCCATTGTTAGGTCATCAAAATACCATTAATTTTTGTATGTTGACCTTCTATCCTGTAATGTTGCTAAACTCACCTATTAATTTTAGTAGCTTTTTTGTAGATTCTATAGTATTTTTCTCTAAACTATTTTGCTATCCACCAATAAAGCAGATTTATTTCTTCTTTCTGTCTGGAAGTATTCTTCTCATGATTTTATTACACTGGCTAAAACTTCCAGTAAATGCTGCATAGAAGTCATGAATATTGACATTCTTGCCTTGTTCCTGACCGTGAGTGAAAATATTCAGTCTTTCACCTTAAGTACCAGGTAATCTATGGGGTTTTTGTAGATGTCCTTTGTGTTAAGGAAGTTCCTTTCTGTTCCTAGTTTGTTGAAAATTATGATCAGGAATTGATGTAGGATTTTATCAAATCCTTTTTTTTTTTCATTTATTGAGAAGTGACAAGGTTTTCATTTTTAGACTATTGATATGATGGAATGCATTGATTGATTTTTTAAAAATTATGGTAAACTATATATAACACAAAATTTACCATTTTAACCATTTTAGGAATGTAATTCAGTAGGATTAAGTACATTCACACTATTGTGCAACCATCAGCACCATCTAGTTTCAAAATATTTTCATTCACCCTAAACAGAAATCTCATATACATTATGCAGTCACTCCCCATTCACCCTTACTCCGAGCCCTTAGAAACCACTTATCTGTTATCTTTATGGAATTGCTTGTTCTTTATGGAATTGCTTATTCTGCATATTTCTTATAAATGGAATTATACAACATGTGACATTTTGTGTCTGACTTCTTTCACATAACAATGTTTTTGAGGTTCATCTATGTTGTAGCATGTATCAGTATTTGTATGTGGTGTGAGGTAAGAATTCAACTTCATTCTTTTGCATGTGGATATCCAGTTGTCTTGCATTGACTGACAATAGATAAAGATCCCAATTAAACAGTATTTGGTAATAGTATTTTTATAACTATATTTATGAAAGATGCTGTTCTGTAGTTTTCTTGTAATGTCTTTGAAATTAGAGTAATGCTATCCTCATAGAAAGGGTTAGGAGGTATTTTTTTCCTTTTCAATTTTCTGGAAGAATTTGTATAGAGTTGGTATAATTTTTCATTAAATATTTAATTGAATTAACCAATAAAACTGGACTTGGAATTTACTTTCTGGGAAAGTTTTGAACTACAGATTCAATTTCTTTAATAGATATAGGACTGTTCAGGTCATTGATTTATAACTGCTTGAGTCTTGGTAGTTTGTGTCTTTCAAGGAATTTGACTATTTCATCTAAGTTATCCAATTTATTGGATATAAAGTTGTTCATAATATTTCTTTAATACAATCTCGATACTTATAGAATTTCTAGTGATGCCACTTCTCTCATTTCTGATATTGGTAGTTGGTGTCTTCTTTTTTTTTTCTCATCAGTCTGACTAGAGGATTATTAATTTTATCAATCATTTAAAAGCTTTGATTTCATTGATAGCTCTCTATGTTTTTCTGTTTTCTATTTCATTATCTTTTTCATTTCCTTTATTCTATTTATCATAAGTTGCATTTGCTCTTCTGTTTTTAATTTCTTAAGGTGTCAGGTGAGCATTAATTTGAGACTTTTTTTGTACTACCGGTATTTAGTACTATAAATATCCCTTTAAATATTTTTTAACTACACCCCACAAATTCTGATTATTGTGTTTTAATTTGCATTCTGTTCAAAATACTTTCTAATTTCTCCTTTGATTTCTTTAATCCATAGATTATCTGGATCCCCAATATTTTGGGATTTGGTAAATATCTTTTAGCTGTTTATTTCTATTTAATTTCATTGTGGTTAGACAACATACTTTATGTCTTGAATCCTTTGAAATTCATTGAGATTTGGTTTTTTGCTCAAAATATTGTCTATTTTGCTTAATATTCTGTGTACACTTGAAAAAAATATGTATTCTGCTATTTTTGAGTGGAGTATTCCATAAATGCCAATTACATCAAGCTAATTCTTCAGTTCTCCCATATTTTTTCCAATTTTCTATCTACATAATCTATTAATTATGGAGAGAGTGATGTTGAAAGCTCTGACTATAATTGTGAATTTGTCTCTTTCTCCTTACAATCTTATCAGTTTTGCTTCAAGTATTGTGAAGCTCTTTTATTAGGTGCATAAATGTTTATGATTGTTTTGTCCTCTTGATGAATACACTCCTTTATCATTATGAAACATCCCTCTTTCTCCCTAGTAACATTTTTTGTTCTGAAATTTACCTTGCCTGACGCTAAGATAGCCAATCAAGCTTTTTTTCTTACTGTTAATATGATGTGTCCTTTCTCATTCTTTTACTTTTAAATTATTTGTGTCATTATATTTAAAATATGTTTTTTATAGGCAGCATCTAGTGGGTCTTGCTTTTTAATCTAATATTTTAAACTCTTTTATTAAATTCGGGTGCTTAGACCATTTATATTTAATGTAACTGTTGTTATGCTTGGGTTAAATCTACCAGCTTGTATTTATTTGCTTTTTTGTATCTCTTCTTTGTCTTATTTTTCATTCTTTTCTTCCTTCTTTTGAATTAATGATCGCTTTATGATTCTATTTTATTCCCTTTGTTGGTTTATTAGCTATAACCCTTTTTTTTTTTTTTTTTTTGAGGGCAGTGTCACTGGCTCTCATATGTGAGACCCGAACCAGGGCCGCTGGCTTCCCAAGCCAGTGCTTAACCACCGCGCCACTCAGTCAGCCCTATTAGCTATAACTCTTTATTGTAGTTTTTAGTGGTTGCTATAGGGGTGATATATATATATATATATATATATATATATATATATCTTTAATTAATTATAATCTACCTTCAAGTGAAAATATATCACTTTATATTTAAGAACCTTATAATAGTATACTTCCATTCCTCCACTTCCTAGTTTTGTGTTTTATCAAATATTTTACCTCTACATATATTAAAGCTCCATAATATATTGTTATTGTTTTACTTTAACCAGTCAATTATCTTCAAAGAGATTTAAATAATAAGAATAAAAGTCTTATATTTATCTACAAAGTTACAATTTCCAGTGTTTTCCATTCCTTTGTGTAGATTCAAATTTCCATACAGCATCATTTTCCTTCTTTTTTTATATTGCATATCTACTTGATGAATTATTTCAGCCTTTGTATATTGAAAAAATTATTATTTTATGATTTTTTTTTTTTAAGATTTTATTGGGGAATTGGGCAAAGGATATTGTTGGGGAATTGAGGAAGGGGCACAGCCAAGTTGTTGTCTTTCAGTCTTAGTTGTGGAGAGTGCAGCTAGCTCAACTCCAAGTCCAGTCGCCATCCGACCACCCATCAGCAGCTGGTGGCTGCTCAGCTCAAGGTGCCATGTTCAAACTTAGTTGTGGGTGGGCGTGTAAGCTCACCATCCCATGCGGGATTCCAGCCCACAACCTTGTTGTTAGGAGCACATGCTCTCACCAGCTGAGCCATCCTGCCACCTCTTGGCAGCTCAGCAGCAGCACAGCTCAGGCGCAGCTCGCTGGCCCATGTGGGAATTGAACTAGCAACCATATTGCTCAGAGTTCACGCTCTTAACCAGCTGAGTCACTCGGTTGGCCCTGATCATTTTTAAAAGATATTTTTGTTGCATATAGCACTGTAGTTCATCAGCTTCTTTCAAAGAGCAATAAAGATACCACAACAGTGGATAGGTTTCTTACTCCATGCACGGAACATAGATGAATGCTCTATTGGATCCTTGTGCAGGTCTCTGGGTTTTTTCTTCTGCTATGCTTTGCCTTGCAAACTCTAGCCATACTGCCTTCCTTGGACTCCCAGTAATGTTCCATCAAGTCAGAGAGACTGCTGGTTCCACAAGGAGACCACTCCCAGTACTGTGGCCTGGAAACTTTCACTGATCAGTAATCAGGGACAATCATAGACCTCATTTGTTTCCCGTATCGAAGTGATCACTGTCTACCATTGTCTGATGTGTCTCTGGCTAGGAAGGTCATGGGCTGTCCTGGAGCCACTGGGGATAAACAAGCATTCCAATGAAGAAATCCAAATTGAAAGTAATGTTACCTTTCTATCTCCAAAATTTGGAATTTGGATACAATTAACATTAATAAACTCTTTTCAGTGTAAGCTCTCTGATTCAACTTTCTAGCAGTGTTTCCTCAATTTTAGAATAGGATTATGTGCGATGGAGACTCCTAGTTGAGATCTAGACCCAGTCTGCTGGGTCTTGCATTTCTGCTTTTTGCCATATTCCCCATGTTGTTGGATTGCTGCCATAATCTCTTGTTCAGAAACAAGAGATAAGTGTGCAGAAGTGTGTGTTATAGGTCTGGTCTCTGGCCCCTGTTGCAACTCAGGGGCTACCTTTCATAAGGTTACATATTTATGATGTATTTTAGAACAACTTATAAAGCAATCATCTTTGGTTTTTACAACTAAAAGTGTTAAGTGGAGGTAGAAGCTTTGAAATTATATACTTTTTTGGTTCTTTATTAACATTATCAAATTGACAAACTGATATCTGTGTTTAGTGGTTATGTAGAGGGAAGCTACTGGTCTCACAGCAATTTTCTGGAAAGGAAAGTCCACAATGTTATTGTTCTGGTATATGTAGGTTTAGTATTTCCATCTTTGTAAAGGACTTTTTAGCTGCCTGGGATCTTTATCTAGAGATCACCCAAGTGAGACTCAGTGTTACCGCAAGAACTATTTGCCTTCAGCACCCAGGGCATTAGAGGAGAAAACTTTAACTGAAACAAATGGGTAGTAAATTACTTTGTGGCCTCTTTTCCTCCTCCCTCATCAACTCCTCCACTCCTACCATTCTTTTGTGATAGATATAAATGAAGTTAGAAAACAGTGAATGTCTTGAGCAGGATTTGTGTGTATGGAGGTATGTGTGAAAAAGGGAAGGCCAAGGTCCTTTGCATTTATGTTGGTGGTATGGGAATGGGAGCAGATGGATATTTTGGTGATTTTCATAAAACCTCTGGTCTTTCTTATCTCCAGTTGGTGGAGCCATCTCCTTCTCTCCTAGTATATCTTTTGTACTGACAAAATAACACTTAGACCTCCAGGAGATACTTAATGCTAAGTGGGGAAAACACTGACATCAAAATATGCTTGTGGGGGTGGCTGGGTGGCTCAGCTGGTTAGAACTTGAAGTCCGAGCAATGGGGTTGCGGGTTCGATTCCCACATGGGCCAGCGAGCTGCGTCTTCCACAGCTAAGATTGAAGGGCAACTTGACTTGGAGTTGATGGTCCTGGGAAAAACACACTGTTCCCCAGTAAAGTTAAAACAAACAAACAAAAAAAGGCAACAAAAACTAGAGCCAGATTAGAGTAATATTGAAAAAAATATTTTTAAAAATACATACTTGTGAATGATACCTGCCATTTCAGCAGGTCTATGAATGCACAGATTAAGGCATAGTTATTGAAGGAAAGTACTGACAATTTATTGTGAGAGTTGCTCTCCATTTCTAGAAGCAAAATGCCTCAGTGAATAAGATTATTTACTTTTATTTGTCACCAAAATAATTCTGTTTCTATAAAGTTTTGAGTTTTTAAAATCCTCCTTGCTTCCAACATTAAAGTTCATGGCCTCATAAGTGAGTGGAACAAGCACTTGGAAAGGGTATTGTCCTCTCTTTTAGCACAATGTCAACTAATATAAACGATCTCTTTTGATTGCAAATGACTTAAATATGTAAACATTTGGGCTTATAGTGATTTGTGCCTTTTCAACTAAGCAGGATATTAAAACAAAAGACCAAAATCCAGATAGCATCTTCTGACAGCCAGTTCAGGGACCACGGACTTGGAAGCACCTTTGGCAGTCAAAAACATCTCTCCTTGGCCAACTCAGAAGCTTTGGATCAATCCCCACTCCTCACAGTTTACTTGGAGTACTGCATAGCCTAGTACCCCTTATTGATTTTATATTTGGCAAACAACCTCTTTTCTTTGCTGAGTTAACAATACCATGACCTAGCCAAATAGTTCCTTACAGTACACCTGAGTTTTAAGGTGTGGCTTTCATGGGTTTCAAATTTCAAAAGTCTGAAACTTTGTACAATTCCTGACATTATGCCTCATATACTCACCTTTTCTTCTCTTCTCTTCCTCTTCCCTTCTCTTCTCCTCTCCTCTCCTCTCATCCCCTCCCCTCCACTCCCTTCCCCTCCCCTCTCCTTTCCCTTCCTGTCCCTTCCCTCTCTTCTTTCCTCCTTCCTTTTGTCTGTCTTCAGGTTTTCCTCCCTCTTTCTTCTTGTTTACATGTTTTTTAGATAATTTAGTTTACAAAAAGAAAAATGAGCATCTAACTCACAAGGCCATGGCCCCCATTTGACCCAACAACAAGATGTGATAAAGAAAGAATTGTGAGTGCGACTTCTCAGGCTTTTGTTAGTTACCTGAGGGCAATAGCCAAGGAATGACCTAATGCTCTGGTTGCTGAGGAAAAGCAGTTCCTCCTGGGGCACAATCAGCTCAAGTTTTGTTGAGACTTCTAATCAAGGTTCCTATAGTGACAGTCTATCACTATACCAGTCTATCACTATACCAGGAGGCTGACAACATGCTGGATTGTCTCTGAAGCTATCAGATGACAACAAGTGCTCTGTCATTGTTTTCCATTTCCTCCCTTCATTTTATTTGACAAATATATTACAATTATTTAAAATAGAGAGTCTTTATGTTGAAATCCTATTCTACAATAATTTCCTTTGCTTAAAGAGATCTTTAAGCAAAGGATGATGAACATGGTGGATTATAAATACCAAGGGATGCTTGTGTTGAGGTAGTTTTAAAATCTATTGATAGCTAACTAACCTCATACAAATGGGGAGCAGGAGAGTTCCTTCTCAATGAATTTGTGAACAAGGGTTACATTTAGCCTGGGTTCTTCCAGGCATTTCTAACTGGGAAGCTGTTCTGACAAGAAACTGTGAACCTCTTCTTTAGGAAATTTTAATTCTTGATCTCAATCTCGTCACCCCCACACCTTTCTTTTGACCTATCTTTTATTTTACATAATGAGATGTCTTGGGGTTTTTCATCAGTTAAAGGGTGCCATTTCACAAAAACCAAGATGGTTGCACTTTTGAAGAGTTTTTTGAGATCTCACATATATTCAGCCTTGACCAAAGGCTTAGTGAAAAATGACTAAAGACCCCTACAAAGAAAGAAAGAACAGCATAGGACTAGTGTTTCTCCCTTTGAAACTAGATTTAGCCCTGAAAAGAAACCATTATGTGAATGAGAGGGATAAAGAAGGTAACCAGAGGCCAGCAGATTCTGTAACAGAATGACTCAGTTGGTCTTCTAAGATAATTTTATGACTTGAGTCTCACATAGTAGAATGCCTTGCAGGTCCAAAGCATGTATGCTCTAAAGATAACAACTATGCTTAGTTTTTGTTCATGATTTTTGTTTAACAACAGCCCCATCAGATGAGAGGGATAAGTATGGCCCTCTGTAATTTACCATCTATGTGTTGATTTGCAATCTGCTGTACAGAAAAGTTGTGGGCGGGAGGGGGCAGAAAAATCCTCTAATTGAAATATAAACTTCTTTCATAGAAGAAGCACAAAGCAACAGCAGAGGTGAATACTAACAAGTGACTTTCCTCTTGCTATTCAGAACAGACCGGGTATTGTGTTCCATCTGGTTGATCCAGTCTTCAGTTTCATGGTTTTTCTGCTCCTTAGCCAGAATATTGGCCAGTGCTTTTCAGAAGTTGTAATTATTACACACTGTGCCTTCAGGGCATGAAGGACTGAAGGAGCTTCAAGACTGGTAATTGTGGGTTAGAAAATAGCAGGACACTGGGTACAGCTTTTAGATTTTTACCAGCCACCAGCAACTGATTTGTTCTTTTCAAAAAGTACAGAAATTAATCCAGTGACTCTCTTTGTGTTTTTATAAAAAAATTAAAACAACAATAATAATTTGATTACACCTTTCCAGAGAAGAAACTTGGCACATGAAAGACTTTAAATGTTTTATAGAGCAGAACATTCTTTAAAAGCTCTGGATGGAAGAAAGCGCTTGCTTAAGGAACTTAATTAATAGAAACAGTGCAGCCTGGACAGGGCTGCCTGAGTTCAAAAGCACTGCTTTTAACCCCAAACCATTTTAATTTTACTTAACTTTTATTTCTTTCTGGGTGACTAAACTACAGAGTTCCACTAATCTACTGCCAAGTAATTTTTTTTTAAGAAGGCAGATACTTTAAGAGATTCATAGCCAGGAGCCTTCTATCAGAAATGCTGGTGGTACGGTTTGTGTAGATAAAAAATAGAGGCACAGGAAAATAGGTCATTCTGTTTTGTATGTGGAACAGACTGTCTCTGGAAAGTTTGCTCCAATTGAAAATAATAAGGTACTAGTCCTTTAAGTCTGGAAATGTAATGCCTCTGGCAATACATGATATTGGAGAGTGAAGCCTAGTGTATTTATGGTTGGGATATTGTGTTAGTAGAACAGCCAGAATGTCATCTGTTGCAAGGAGAGTAATCCAAGTTACACATATGCAGCTGGAGAGAAAGCTCAGCTTCAGGAGATGATATTTAACGTTTGAGAGATGAACAAGAAAACAGAAATAACCTAGACAGCCAAGGAATAAGTGGTTGTTGGAAGAACCATTTTGCTAAAAGTTTCTTCCTTTCATTCCTAGTACAAGAGATCTATAAAATTGCTTTCAGGCTTTTACACTATGTGACTTTTTTCTTTTTTTTTTTTAAGATTTTACTGTGGAATTGGGGGAAGGGAACAGCATTGGGAAATTGGGGAAGGGGAACAGACAAGTTGCTGTCTTTTTGTTCTTCAGTCTAGTTGTGGAAGACATTGCTTTACTGGCCCATTATCAGTGGTATTATCATTGTGGTCTTCCTGGGTGAGGCACATCTGTCGCCGGCCTCTGGACGGCTGCTCACAGTGGCTCTTGGCAGCACACTCCAGCTGCCGGCCGCTCACGCTGGCTGCCGGCCACACACTGTAGCTTATAGCAGCCCACTGCAGCTCCACTGCATCCTATGCCATCGCAGGCGACTCACAGCAGCCCAGCTCCAGGTCGAGCAGTTGCTCACCATCTTAGCTATAGAGGGCAGTGTGACTGGCCTTCATGTGGGATTCGAATCCAGGCCCTGCTGCACAGAGCTGGCGTCCCAAGCTGGCATTTAACCAACGCGCCACTCAGTCGGTTCAATGTGATTTTTTTTCTTTTTTTTTAATTAGTTTTAGGTGTACAACACAATGCAATAGTTATACTCTTTACCCCCCAAAGTGACAACCCCCCTCCCCAGTTCACCACCCCACTCCCCCCCCATATCATACATATCTATTACAATTCCTTTGACTCCCATCCACAGTATACTCCACATCCCGTGACTATCTATATATTCGGTTACAGTTGGCATACTGTACAACATCAGCTTCAGGTGTACAGTGCAGTGATCAAGCCTATACATCCAAAATTTTTACAACATTATTATTTTCCCTAAACTGTGTTTCATATCCCTGTGGCAGTATTGTAGTTGTCTATTTATGCTGTCTAATCCCTTCGCCTTCCCCCTTATATCCACCCCGCTCCCAACTAGCAACCCTCAGTTTTTCCTCTATATCTATGAATGTTTACTTTGATCGTTCTGTTTTTCAGATTCCACATATAAGTGACATCATATGGTACTTGTCTTTCTCCGACTGACTTATTTCACTTAACATAATAGTCTCTTCACAACATTATCAATTACATTCCCAGAACTGCCCCCATATCCCTGAGGCAACATTGTAGTCACCCACCTACACTGTCCAAAACCTTCCCCCTCTCCCTCATCCCCACTCCCTCCCAGCCAGCAACCATCAGTTTTTCCTTTATATCTGCTTGGTATGACTTCAATCTTCTTAAATTTTACTGAGATTTGTTTTGTGGCCTAACATGGTCTATCTTGGAAAATGTCCCATGTGTAATTGAGAAGAATGTATATTCTTTTTTTCAGGGTGAAATGCTCTAAAAATATCAAGGAAGTCCAGCTGGTCTAAAGGGTCATTTAAGGCCCCTCGTTCTGTGTTGATTTTCTGTCTAAAGGGTCTGTCCATTGGTGACAATGGGGTGCTGAAGTCCCCTACTATGATAGTGTTACTGTTGATCTCTGTCTTTATGTCTGTCAAAATCTGTTATATGTAATTAGGAGTTTCTATGTTGGGTGCATAGATGTTTATTAGGATTATCGTGCCCTTCTTTGTCTTTTATTGTAGTCATTTTAAATTCTATTTTGTCCAAAATAAGTACTGCTACTCCAGCTTTTTTTTTCTTCTCATTTCCATTTGCATGAAATATCTTATTCCATCTGTAAACAGCATATACATGTGTCCTATTTTCTTATCCACTCAGCCACTCTCTGTCTTTTGATTGGAGCATTTAGCCTGTTCACATTTAAAATGATTATTGATAGGTACATATGTATTGCCATTTTGTTATTTGTATTCCTGGTCTCCCTGGGTTAGCTTGTTTACCCCTTTCTTTTGTTTAAAAAAGCCCTTTTAACATTTCTTGCAATGCGGGCTTGGTGGTAATGAATTCCTTAAGCTTTTTCTTTTCTGAGAAGCTCTTTATTTCTCCTTCAATTTTAAGTGATAGCCGTGCTGGGTAGAACAATCTTTGTTGTAGGCCTTTATTTTGTGTCACTGAATATCTCCTGCCACTCCCTTCTGGCTTGCAGAGTTTCTGTAGACAAGTCAGCTGTTAGTCTAACAGGAGTTCCTTTGTATGTAACCCACCGTCTTTCTCTTGCAGCCTCTAGGATTCTGTCTCTGTCTTTAACTTTTGCCATTTTAACTATGATGTGTTTTGGTGTGGATCTGTTTGGGTTCAGCTTGTTTGGAACCCTCTGCACTTCCTGGGCATGTATATTGATTTCCTTTACCAGGTTAGGGAAGTTTTCAGTCATTATTTGTTCAAATACATTCTCGACCCCTTGCTTCTTCTCTTCTCCTTCTGGTATTCCTATGAGTCAAAGGTTGTTTTGCTTCACCTTGTCCCATAGGGCTCTTAAACTATTTTCATTGTTTTTCATTCTTTTGTCTTTTTGTTGTGCCAACTGGGTGATTTCTGCTATTTTGTCTTCCAAATCGCTGATCTGCTCCTCTGCTTCATCTAATCTACTGGTGATTCCTTCGAGTGTGTTCTTCATTTCAGTTATTGTATTCTTTAGTTCTGACTGGTTGTTTTTTATGATTTCTCTATCCTTCCTTATGTCCTCACTAAGTTTGTTAAACATTCTTATGATCAGTGTTCTAAACTCTGTCTCTGAAAGGTTGGATCCCTCTGTTTCATTTGGTTCCATTTCTAGAGGTTTCTTCTAATCTTTCACTTGTGACATGTTTCGTTTCCCCATTCTGGCTGTCGCTCCAGGATTGCTTTGATATATTAGATAGATAACCAGGAGAGCCCTTGCTGGATCATCCAGGCACACAGCTCACGGCCCAACACTCCCAGGAAAACTCCCAGTCTCAGCCTGTCCCAATCAGCCGCTCGCAGATCAGGCCTAGCAGTCCGACAACCAATCACCAGCCTGGTAACTCTGTAAACACAGTGCGGAGAGTGGGGACCCGAGGCGGCTTGTGTACTCCCGCGTCTCAGTGAGCAGCCAGTTGGATCTGGAGGGCACCCGCCCAGCGTTTCCCTGGAAACGCAGTATAAGCCAGGCGGAGCATGGGGATCCAAGGCCGCATGCGCACGCACCCACACACGTACTTCTGCGCCAATTCCACCAGACCAATGTGGTCCTGGACCTGACCCTCTGTGGGAGGGCCCAACCCCAACAAAATGGCGCCCTCCCTACACCACTCGCATGCAGGCTCCACACCAGGGGAACAACAGTCCAAAAACCTCCAGCCCCTGCACCAAAGGTGATCAGTTCAGTCCATCCCCAAAGGCTCCCGGGCCCGACTCACACAGCCACTCCCTCCACCAGGAACCAGATAAGTGCTCACCGGCGAGCAAGCCCGTGTGCCGGCCCCACTGATTCTTTAGCCACTCTTAGCCTCACCGAGCTGAGCAAAGAGAGTGCTCACTAATTTATTGCCAGATATCTTGGAACTTCTCCTCCTGGCAAAGGAACTCTGGGCTGGTGAGCTTGGTGTGCGGCCGGAGGGTCTCTCCCCGAACCGGAGAAGCCTCCCTACAGTTGGGGCCTCCTCTTAAAGTTCTTCATTTAGTGGTTCTATTCATCCAGTGTTCCGGGAACCCCCAGGGTTGGATGCTGTATAATTTGTTTGTAATTTTGGTGTGATCCTGAGAGGTAGCCAGCACAGCGTTTGTCTATTCTGCCATTTTACCAGAAGTCTGATTTTTTTTTTAATGGTCCATTTGAGAGTTAAAAAACTTATAAAATGGCCACATATAATACCTTCAACAGGGCCTGTTGAGTGGCGTGATAGTTAGAAGCTGGCTTGGGATACCAGCAGCCCCAGTTTGGGTCTCACATATGAGGGCCAGTGACACTGCCTCAAAAAAATAAAATAAATAAAATTAAATATCATAATACCTTCAACAGAAGTAATTTCTTGAAAACAGCAAACATTGAAATGGGCCATTTTTGACTGATCTATCTTCATAAAATGAATTATAACATATTTGATCATTTTGACTACCCTAATAATTAACACAGATGCGGCCACTTTTTTTCTAGACATTTATTGTCTAAGGGAAAGAATTGAATTACTGAGATGATTGGGCTCTCGTTTTTATGACTTTCAGTCTTTGTACAGTCTTGCAAATAACTACTTAACTGTTTTATTCTGGTCATTATTCTTTATTTTTGATGTACCAGAGTATTAGTATTAATTGGCTTTCATAATGCTCCAGTAGATTTAAGAAATAAAAGAACCTGGTTTATTAAATGTTGTATGCACATTGTTTAGTGCACTATCCTTTAATGCTGGCATTATTGAATATGGAACAGTAATTGAAAATCAACTGGCAAACAAGCCATCTTAAAATGGCATAATCATGAACAACTGTGAAAAAAAATGTGTTGGCAAGGATGTGAAAAAATTTGATCCCTTGTGCACTGTTGATGGGAATATAAAATGGTGTAACTGCTATGGAGAACAGTATGACCATTCCTCAAAAAAAATTAAAAACAGGGCTGGCCAAGTGGTTCTGTTGGTTAAGAGTTGGTTTGGGAGCACAAGCTCTGAGCAGCAGGGCCGCTGGTTTGGTTCCCACATGGGTCAGTGACACTGAGCTCCCTACAGCTAAGATTGTGAACAACAGCTCAACCTGGGGCTGGGCTACCATGAGTGTCCAGCAACAGTGTAGACTGCAGTCCCTGCTGCAGTGGGCTGCTGTGAACTACCGTGAGTGGCTGCCAGCCAGCTGGAGTTGCTGTGAGCAGGAGTCCAATGGCCCGTGACCAACAGCCCCAGCCAGGAAAAGCAAATCATAATACCAACATGGGCCAGTGAAGCGGTGTCCTCCGCAACTAAACTGAAGAACAAAAGGACAGCAACTTGTCTATTCCCCTTCCCTGATTCCCTAACGCTGTTCCCCTCCCCCAATTCCAAAATAAAATCTTAAAAAAGAAAATTAAAAACAGAATTACCATATAATTCAGCAACTCTACTTCTGGGTATATAACTAAAAGAATTAAAAGCAGAATCTCTAAGAGATATTTGTATACCCATGTTCACTGCAGAATTATTCACAATAGCCAGAAAGTCAAAACAACCCAAGTGTCCATCAACAGATGAATGTATAAACAAAATATGGAATGTATAAACAAAATATTGTATATATCAAATTACATTTGATTTCTGCAATTACAAGAGGTACTCAAAGTGGTTACTATCTGTATAATTTTAATACAGTTTTTTCCTTTCTTAAAATGTGTATATATATTTTTGGCACCTTTTGTATATACAATAGTCCCCCCCTTACCCACGGTTTTGCTTTCTGGGGTTTCAGTTACCCACAGGCAGCCATGCTCTGAAAATATTAAATCAAAAATTGCAGAAATAAACAATTTATAAGTTTTAAATTGTGCACCATTCTGAGTAATGTGATGAAATCTTGCAGCACCAAGCAACATGAATCATTCCTTTGTCTAGCGTATTCACACTGTGTATATTCCCCGTCAGGTAGTCAGTAGTGGACTTGGTTATCAGATTGACTGCCCTTATTGCAGTATTTGTGTTCAAGTAACCCTTATTTTAATTAATAATGACCCCAAGTGCAAAAGTAGTGCTGCTGGCAATTCGGATATGCCAAAGACATGCTGTAAAGTGCTTTGTTTAAGTGAAAAGATAAGTATAGTACAATAAGATATTTTGAGAGAGAGATCACAGTCACATAACTTTTATTACACTATATTGTTACAATTGTTCCCATTTTATTATTAGGCATTATTACTCTCTTACTGTGCCCAATTTATAAATTAAACTTAATCACAATTATTATGTATAGGAAAAAACATAACATATGTAGGGTTTGGTACTATCTGCAGTTTCAGGAATCCACTGGGAGCCTTGGAATGTATCACCATGGATAAGAGGGGACTACTGTACAGTGGAGTATTACTCAGCTTTAAAAGGACAGAAAATCTGATACATACTACAACATGGATGAACCTTGAAGACATTGTGCTAAGTGAAATAAGCCAGTCACAGAGGGACAAATACTGTACTATTCATTTATATGAGAGAACCTGCAGTAGTCAGATTCATAGAGACAGAGAGAATGGTGGTTGCCAGACACTGGAGGGGAAGGGGGAAAGGGATAGTGGTTGTTTAGTGGGTATAGAGTTTCACTTATGGAGAATTAAAAAGTCCTGGAAATGGATAATGGTGGTGTTTGCACAATGTGAATAATATGCTTAATGCCACTGAACTGGACACTTAAAAATGGTAAATTCTGTTATATGTATTTTTTTCACAATAAAAAAATAAAATATTAGATCAGGAAGTTACCTTTAGAAAAAAATACAGAGTGGAGTAACGGGCACATGATGTTGCATTCGGTGGACTTACATTCTCCATCATTGTTTTCTGCTGCTCCAGGAGCCAGTGAAGCACTTTTTGGATGCCCACACCTTCTCTTGCCCCTTGTCTGAAAAAGAATTCAAGGCTACTCTGCTTTCTCACTTCTCCCACCTTCCACATGTTTTCACCCTCATCCTGGGTGGTCAACCAGAGATGTATAGAGCCATTTAGTTGGGAAAGGCTGATCGCATGGATGTCCGTATAAAATGCTCAGACTGAATCTGTTAATAACTTGTCTTTTATCACCTTGGTAGAAATACTGTGGAAAGGGAAATTAAAAGCACAAAGGACAGTATAGGAGAACTCTAGAACTGTGAGCTGATTTTTGCTCCAAAGGCTGTGTACCAAATTAAAACGATCCTATATGATCAAGAAACAGGTGAATCCTTTCCAGAGAAAGGAGTCTTAATTTTAAAAGAAATCTAACAATTCTTTAGTTTGCTTTCAGGAAGTCTTACGTGGTAAAAGCTGCCCCTGGAAAGAAAAATGTGATTTTCCAGGATTCACAATAGTCTTGGCTCAGGTTGGGTTGGTTCTCCCACCCCCATTTCTAAGCAAATTATGCATAATAAGATATAACTGAATTGCTCTCTTACCCCTCACCAACCTGAATTTCGGGATTCAAGCTGCCCAGATTTGGGGAGGAAGTTGGACATTGGAGATCATAATGGCTTTGAGAGCTGTACACGTTGCTACACTTCTAAAATTTCTCTAGATATGCTTCACTATCAAACAAAGATGAGAAATTTGTATTCTTTATATTATAGCTATGGCAATTTATATGCTTGAATCAAGGGCCTACTTCTGCAGACTGAGAAATTTGAGACCCCCCTATTGCCACACCCATGAAAAAAAGTAGTAGAAAGTGGTGTTGCTTTAAGAAATATCCTTGAACTAAATCTCCTTTCTCTATACCCCAAAGCTTCCGCAGGTTCACTCGATCCAACAGTGTGACCACAGCAGTGCAGGCCGACTTGGACTTCCACGATAATCTGGGAAACTCTCTGGAGTCTATAGAGGGCAATTCGTGCCCCGGCCCAATGGCCAGACAGTTCTCCCGCGACGCCAGCACCTCCACTGTCAGCATTCAGGGTTCAGGAAACCATTACCACGCCTGCGCAGCCGACGATGACTTTGATGTGGATTTTGACCCTTCGATTCTGCCTCCCCCGGATCCCTGGATTGACTCAATCACTGAAGACCCTATGGAGGTTGTTCAAAGGTCAGTGTGCCACCGGGACGGCCACTGGTTTCTGAAGCTTCTCCAGGCAGAGCGAGACCGCATGGAAGGGTGGTGTCAGCAGATGGAAAGAGAAGAGCGGGAAAACAACCTTCCAGAAGACAGTAAGTAACGCAGCCCTGCACATCTGTACACCTGGCACTGGGGTCTGGGCTTCCATTGTGTCTTTACACTCGTGGTTTCTTCCCTGCCAGTTGCACTGGTCCATCCCTGCAGTCTAGCCTTACACTAAAATAGAACATATGGGAGAGCCAGGCGATTCCAGCCGAGAGTCCACACGCCCCTGCGCTGCCCAATAAAAAGAGAGCTGCTGGGCAGATACAACACCTAAGCAAACTCTAGGTTCCTGACTTCCAGGTCTAGATCTTTTCCTATTTGAAAAATACCAACCTCAACATGATATGGCCTCCTGTTCCTAACATGGTTCCTCTTACCCAAGATATTACTTGAAGGGGTGCTGATTCTCAGGAAATTAACAGTAATTTTAATTAGTTTCAAGGTCCACATATACATGTGCATTGGCATTTATAGTCTTTTGGTTTTATTACTTTCATTAACATACAATATTAAAACAAGCCTACTAATGTATAGGCCAGTAGAGGCCTACATTTATTTACATTCTTAAGCCTGTTTCACCTGTACTTTCTCTCTTACATTTTAGGGAGGGAAACCTTCAGCCCCTAAATTAATTAACAAAAATTCCAATTTAATGGTTTAAAGTAAATGATAAAATAAAATATGATGAATAAATAATACAAATAATGGAAGTCTGGCACACCATTATTTTCAAACTTGGCCTTTTAACAATGATTCCTATTAAAAATTGACAAAGAAAAATTACCAGGTTACCTCAATTCTAAGGCATATTTTCTTTTTTTTCTTTTTTTTCTTTTTTTTTTTTTTTTTAGCTGAGCCATCCTGCCACCTGTTGGCAGCTCAAGGGCAACTCAGCTCGGGCTGGCCTCGAACCGCTGTTGCTCAGAGCTCAGCTTGCACTCTTGAGCGAGCTCTTAACCAACTGAGCCATTCGGCCGGCCGTATGGCACATTTTCAACAATTCTGAAATTGGATGTAGTTTATAATTGGTGTGTATTTTAATGCTGTGTGTTTATTTTCCTCTGAAAAACTATTATTAAAATGAATGGTGGATCTTCCAACTGATGATATTTTTTTAATCAAAGACATTTAATGGTAGGCATTAAAGTTTGCCTTCATTTTTGTGTGAGAACCGCCTAGAAGAGTATTGTTCTGATATGATTTTTTATATCTATTTTTAAAATCAGAATTAACTTTCCATTATGAAAATTTTAAAACATGCACAAAAGTAGAAAGTTTATTATAATGAACCCTATATACCCATCACCCAATTCAACAATTGGCAAGTCTTAGCTTCTTACCTCCCCCCACTTATTGTTGTTTTTGCCGAAGTATCTTTTTGTTTTTAAAAGATTTTGGGGAATTGGAGGAGGGGAACAGTGTTACAGTATTGGGGAATTGGGGAAGGGGAACAGCCAAGTTATTGTCCTTCAATCTTAGTTGTGGAGGGCGCAGCAAGCTCAGCTCCAAGCCCAGTTGCGCTGCTCAGCTCAAGGTGCTGTGTTCAATTAGTTGTGGGTGGGCCTAGCCACCATCCCATGCAGGAGTCTAACTGGCAGCCTTGTTGATAAGAGCACACGCTCTATCCCCTGAGCCACCAGGCGGCAGCTCAGTTCAAGGTGCAGAGTTCAGTCTTTAGTTGTGGGTGGGCATAGCCCATGGTCTTGAACAGGCAACCTTGTTGTTGGGAGCACGTGCTCTCACCAGCTGAGCCATCCTGCCACCTATTGGCAGCTCAGCAGCATCTCAGCTTGGGCGCAGCTCACTGGCCCATGTGGGAATCAAACTGGCAACCTGTTGCTCAGAGCTCACACTCTTGAGCAAGCTCTTAACCAACTGAGCCACTCAGCTAGCCTGTGCCAGAGTATTTTAAAGAAAACCAGAGGCAGCAAGGTACTTCATTATGTATCTCACACTGATAAGGAGGGTTTTTTGTTTGTTTGTTTTTTATGTAACCATCATGCATGATCATCCTTTATGAAAAATAATAATAATTTCTTAATAATCAGACCTACAACCTACTGTAAATCAGGTTGAAAAGACTTAAATAATCCAAACTTGTTGTGTTAAGGAGAATTGAATTTTCCATAAAGGAAGTATTTTTCAATGAGAACTAAGTCTGTAAAAGAACAGTTAGCAAGCTATAGGATTTCCTTACTGTATCACACTCTTGGTCACATCTCTTCGCTGTGTTCTTTCCTCCTGCCTGGACCCTACTAACCACCTGACTTGCTTATTTATTGCCTTTATGAGTGGGTTAGAAAATACATTAATAGGTTTCTGTAACATTCCTTCTGTTCTTTCATATTATGAGTGCAAACAAATTAGCAGTGGAAAAGCAAATCTCCTTGACACTTGCCCCCAACCATTGGTGCCACTGCAGGCTCACCTGAGTGTTGATCCACAAGCCAAATTAGCTTTTTGCCCTTGTAACAGGTGAATGAGGAACCACCCAGAAGCAGTGGGTGGGAATAGATTTCAGTAAGAAAGTCTTAGCAGTTGCATCTTATTCTCCTTTTCACCTTGTGACATACCCAATGTTTACTAGATTTTCTTAGGAAAACTCAGTGTCGCAGGAGCAATGACCTTTGGTGATACTACTCAACAGGACAAGCTATCTTTCAGATTCAATCCATTAGTTTGGGACTCTTTCTCGCTTCCCAGTTGGCTCCCAATAGGACCCAGGGATGCTGCATATCTGATATTTACTTTTAATCTGATGTTTTCTTCTGATCTGAGACTAGAACTACTTCTCTCAACCCAGCTTTATAATGATGCATGTGGATGGTCATTGTATAAAGATTAGGACAATCTTCCTTGAGAATTAAAACGCTATGAAAACAAATCAATATATTTTGATAAAAAACACATATTTGAAAGTTGAAATCTTGTCAGAAAACCATGTTCTCATACTGTATTTAGGATGAAGAGAAGCATATTTATATTTTGAAATGTACACAACTAGCAAAGTCCTAAAATAATGAACATGAAGGAACTGTCCAATTGTTCCCACTTCCAGAATTTTATTTCAGATATTACTTAAAATATTGATTTATAAATTTATACATGTATTTAATATGAAGAGACAAGATTTGGTCTAAAGAATAATAATTTGCTGTCTTTGTACATGAAGTGGCCACTGTCCCACTATTCATAACTCATGCTTCTGGAGGGTATTTTCTTCAAGTAGTGATGAATTTTCTCAGATCTTTATTTTATGAGGTTGCTGCCCAAGGCATGGGGGATGGTGGTGTTAGGGTCATGGTTGCAGAATGAGTAAAGATTACTAGGGGTGGGAGTATTTTTGGTGCTTTGCTTTAAAGTAACTAACTGAGTAAATTAGCCTTAGATGGCAAGTATACAATGAAACCTGCTTCACTGGGGAGTTGGTTTCCCTTTGTATTTTGAAACTTTAATATTTTAATATCAGAGCCCTCTTTTCTAATTAAAAAAAATTATACACAACACTAGTAAATATAACAGGAGGAACAGTGAAGCTCTTCTGGTGAGGGCCTGGAAACCTGTTTGCTTCGCTTCTACCACCTCCTGATGAAGGTGTCTAACAACCCTCACCTACCCCTGTGAAAAAATATCCTAGGATTCCTAGAATACAGTTTGAAAGCCAATGGTTTATAGTGAAAAGTCCAAACTATTACTTTTTAAAAATGTAACTTCATAATTTTGTATCAAACTACTAACACAAAGTTTAGAAGTAATTGCTCTTTCCACATGCTTTTTTAAATGTACAAAACTGATTCAAATTAGTAACATCTATTCATGTAAGCCCAACGAGTTTACAAAATATGGCTCTTCATTCAAGTCTTAGCTTGGGCCTTACCATCTGGAAGTCTTTGTGGAATGCCCCCCTCAGGCTGAATTGGGTGTGTCCCCCTGTGCTTCTGTAATAGCCTGTACATTTGTCTATCAGGTATTGCCAACATTACTTTATGATAATCTGTGTATCTCTCTCTCCTCAACTAAAAAATGAGCTCTTCGAGGACAGAAATTCTTATGTCATTCATCTTCATATTTGCTGGCACATAACAAGTGATCAGTGGATATATGTATTTGAGTCCTCGAAATATTTTGGAAATTTTATTTTACGAAAGTATTTTATCTAACACAACATTTCTTTCTAAGTAGCTAAAAAAATACTCAATAAATAACTAGCAGTTATTGTTGCCAAAATATGGAAGGAGCATTCCCTTGTGAGGTGATGAGCGCTTCTCCTCAGAGCAAGGATTTGGCAGAGAGAGAGGAGCACCTGTTACAGAAACGGTAGAAAGGATTGCTGTGTTGGTCAACTAGATGGTCTCCATAAGTCCTGTGTGTCCCTTCAGTTCTTGGGACATGATTCTATTCCCCCAGCACTTTAAGTCTTTATGTTTTATGTTCTGGGAAGTACAAAACAGGAGCTCCAATCTACCAGTGTTCCAAAATTCTAAACTATGTAGAGGTAAACTCATATGCCCAAGTCAAAGTGTCTCCAGTTTCAAATGAGGCAGACCCAAGGCAGGATCTGATCAGAAAGCTGGAGCAACTCTCCACCATAAGAAGGGAGAATATAAGCACGTGAAAGAATATTCATCTTGTCCTTACAGTACCCCTGGCAGTCAGCTAGAGATTTTGACAGGTGTTGTTTTATTTGCCCTCACAACAGTTGTCTGACAGTATCTTGTCCAAAGTCACAGGACGCAGAAGTATCTGATGGAACAGATACAACATGAATAAAATTTGACAAGATAATGTTACTTTGTTGTTTGGTGCCATCTTCTAAAGCTCTCGTTATATATCTTCCCCTGACTCCTTGGAACCACAATTCTGTTCTGATAACTGAGCCTGGAGTTGCACAGGGCCTTTGTTTTACTAATTCTCTAATTTAACCTTTTCTTTTTTCATAAGAAGGGTGGTAAGGAAGAGAGGCCAATCCTGTTTGATAGGCATAGGCAATTTCTGAGTAACCAGCTTAAAAAAAAAAATCTGTGGACACCCAGAAATTTTTTTTTGATGAATCAGTTAGGTACAGATGTATCTATCTCTTGGCCAAGCCACCTATGTGTTCTTTAGGTCCTAGACAAAGAGGGCATCTCGGGCCGGCCGAGTGGCGCGGTGTTTTAGCGCTGGCTTGGGAAGCCAGCGGCCCTGGTTCGAGTCCCACATATGAGGGCCAGTGACACTGCCCTCAAAAACAAAAACAAAAACAAAAACAAAAACAAAGAGGGCATCTCTTCCATGTACATAACAAAGGTGGCTCCTTGACAAATCCCTCCCATGAGAGCTAGTCTTCAAAGTCATCATGGAAAGATAAGGAGAATAGAGGGAGAGAAAGGAAGATTCTTACCACACTTGCTTAATTTATTTGAGGGGGTGGGGAACACCAGCATTATCCCAATTTTAAAATCTTTTAAAATGTTTGGTGAGTATACTTAATGCGTCTTTGAATTGTACACTTAAAAAATGGTTAAAATGGCAGGTAGATCTTACGTATATTTTACCACAGTAAAAAAGAAAAATACCTCTTCTTTAAAAATGTCTGCAGCAGTTCAAGGTAGGGTTGTCGGAAAAGTCATGATGCATGTTATTTGTGTTTGTTTTTTTTAGCTGAGCCATCTTGCCACCTGTTGGCAGCTCAGCGGCAGCTTAGCTTGGGCTGGGCATTGAACTGCTGTTGCTCAGAGCTCAGCTCGCACTCCTGAGAGAGCTCTTAACCAACTGAGCCACTCGGCCGGCCCTTCATGATGCATGTTTGCAACAGATGGCACTAGTTCATTTTTGGATGTATTAGCGTCATTCACATCTTTGTATTTGCTATGTCATAATTATAGCTTCATTCTAAAAAAGAATTGAATGACTTGGTTGAGACTTGGAGATTTTACAACAAGTTGAAGATGGAAGACCAAATTGTGCATTTTTGACATATTTTACTGTTTTACTTCCATAAAGGCAAGAATGCGCGTCAAGCTTGTGAAAAATTGCATAAAGTTTACAGTGACAATGCTCTACAAGAATGTCAATACCGGGCTGGCCCAGTGGTGCTTTGGTTAGAAGCTGGCTTGGGGTCCTGCCGAGTAGCTCACTGGTTAAGCACTGGCTTGGGGGTCGGCCAAGTGGCGCGGTGGTTAAGCGCTGGCTTTGGAAGCCAGCGGCCCCAGTTCGGTCCCACATATGAGGGCCAGTGACACTGCCCTCAAGGAAAAAAAAAAAAAGAACTGGCTTGGGATGACGGCTCTGAGCATCAGGGCCCCGGTTCAGATGCCACATATGAGGGCCAGTGATACTGCCTACTACAGCTAAGATGGTAAATAGCAGCTCCACCAGGGGATGGGCTGCTGTGAGTCGCCGGGCTATGGCACAGCTGCAGTCCCTGCTGCAGTGGGCTGCCATAAACTACAGTGAGTGGCCAGCAGCCAGTGTAAACAGCAGGTAGCTGGTGTGAGCTGACAAGAGCCGCTGTGAACGGCTGTCCAGAGGCTGGCGACCAATCTGCCTCATCCATGACTATACCAACATGGGCCAGTGAAGCAATGTCTTCCACAACTAGACTGAAGAGCAAAAGGACAGCAATTTGTCTGTTCCCCTCCCCCAATTCCCCAATAAAACCTTTATGAAAAAAAAAAATAGCTGGCTTGGGATGCCACCTCTGAGCAGCAGGGCCCCAGTTCAGATCCCACATGAGGGCCCGTGACACTGCCCTCTACAGCTAAGATGGTGAACAAAAGCTCAATCTGGAGCTGGGCTGCCATGAGTTGCCAGCGATGGCATAGGCTGCAGCTCCTGCTGCAGTGGGCTGCTGTAAGCCACCATGGCTGGCCGGCAGCCAGCATGAGCGGCCGGCAGCCACCATAAGCTGCTGTCCATTGGCCAGCAGCTGATCTACCTCACCCGGGAAGAGCACAATGATCACAACATGGGCCAGTGAAGTGACATCCTCCACAACTAGACTGAAGAACAAAAAGGACAGCAACTTGTCTGTTCCCAAATGCTCTTCCCCTCCCCCAATTCCCCAATAAAATCTTAAAAAAAAAAAAAATGAACGTCAGTGCCAATGATGGTTCAAGAAATTCTGTGCTGGTGATTTTGATCTCAATGACAGTTCTCTGTCAGGGATGCCCACCGAGGTTGATGACGACAAAATAAAGTCATTGATAAAGTCAAACCCACATTATACGACATGAGAGATTACAGAAACATTGAACATCCATCATTCAAGCATTCACGACCACCTGAAGAAGCTAGGGTATGTAAGTAAGCTTGATATTTGGGTTCTGCATGAACTCAAAGAAGTTCATTTGATGGCACATATAAACATCTGCAATATGCTCATTAAACACGAGGAAAACGATCCTTTTTTTGAAACGACTGATAACTGGTGATGAGAAGTGGATTGTTTACAACAATGTGGTGCGCAAACTGTCTTGGTCCCGACATGATGATTCGCCTCAAATGACATCGAAAGCAGAGGAAGGTTATGCTCTCAATGTGGTGGGATTTTAAAGGTATGTTTTTTGAACTCCTACCAAGGAACCAAACAATCAATTCGAATGTGTACTGTCGGCAATTGGACAATTTGAATGAATCCATCATCCAGAGACGTCCAGAGCTTGTTAAAGAAGTTGTGTTCTATTGCGATAATGCCAGACCACACACAAGTTGGATCGCACATCAAAAATTATTGGAGCTTGGATGGGATGTATTGTCACATCCACCATACTTGCCTGACCTTGTGCTGTCAGACTTCCACTTGTTTTACTCTCTTCAAAACACTTTGTGTTGTATAACGTTCAATTCAGATGAGGCTGTAAATCAGCACCTTGTTCAGTTTTTCACAAATAAAGACAGGTCCTTCTATGAATGAGGGATTATGAAGCTCACTGAAAGATGGCAAAAGGTTATCGAACAAAACGGGCAATATATCTTTGATTGATCTTTGTTCTTTATATAAATAAATGACCTTTGAAAAACATAGACAAAATACATCATGACTTTTCCAACAGCCCAATATAATAGAACAAACATGCGATCATTGTGCTCATAGTTTATTCATTATGCTTATAAGAATGTAAGGTATTTTGTTAAATGTCTTCCTGAATTCATAATACAGTTGACCCTTCAATAATATGAGCTTGAACTTCATGAGTCCACTTATATGAGGATTTTTTTTCAGTAAGTACCTGTACTATTTTCATTCTGCAGTTTGGAGTTTGAGGATGCAGAGGGTGATTGGATGCATCAATCTACACCATTTTATACAGGGTTAGTTAAAAATATGTAGTTGTTTTTTAAAAAAATAATCTACACCATTTTATATATATCTGTGTATTTTGGTATCTGCAGGAGGTCCTGGAACAAATCTTCCACGTATACTGAGGGACACCTTAAGTTTTGGAGGAGTCAATAGTTATATGCAGATTTTCTACTATGGGGGGTTGGTGCCCTTAACCCCCAAATGTTCAAGGGTATATCCATAGCAAAGAAGAATGAGGAGAGAGGGGTGGAGGAAGAAGAGGAGAAAGAGAAGAAGACAGGAATAGAATCTATTTGTTCAATGGGAATTTGAAGTACAGATTTGGGCTTGGGTGGTTGCAATCATCTTTCTCTGTTAGATGATGAGGAAAGGAGCCATCCAATTTTAAATAATTATTCATTTATGAATTATTTTATGATGCCATTATCCTCATTCTGACAGCTGCTTGCTAGGGATACTGTTTTTGGCATTTCTGGGCTAGAAAACACTTTGCTGGTTTACCTGAAACAGGATAAATGTGCACAATGCAGGACAGAAAGAAAACAAGCACTTGTAGGGGCCAGCCGAGTGGTGCATTGGTTAGGAGCTGGCTTGGGATACCAGCTCTGAGCAGCAGGGCCCGGTTCGGATCCCACATATGAGGGCCAGTGACACTGCCCTTTATAGCTAAGGCGGTGAACAACAGCTCCACCTGGTTGCCTCTATAGCTAAGATGGCTGGCTACGGTGTGGGCTGTAGCTTCTGCTGCAGTGGGCTGCCACAGGCTACAGTGAGTGGCCGGCAGCCAGCATGAGCTGCCAAGAGCTGTTGTGAGTGGCCTTCCAGAGGCTGGCAACTGATCTGCCTCACTCGGGAAGAGTGCAATGATAATACCAACGTGGGCCAGTGAAGCAATGTCCTCCACAACTAGACTGAAGAACAAAAAAGAACCGCAACTTGTCTGTTCTCCTTCCCCAATTCCCCAATGCTGTTCCCCTCCCCCAATTCCCCAATAAAATATTTAAAAAAGGAAAACAAGCACTTGTAGTCACCTAGTAACCTCAAGCTATCTTTTAAAAGTATAACTATAGGGGCCAGCCGAGTGGCTCAGTTGGTTAAGAGCTCGTTCAAGAGTGTGAGCTGAGCTCTGAGCAACGGTGGTTCGATGCCCAGCCTGAGCTGAGTTGCCGTTGAGCTGCCAATGGCTCAGCTAAAAACAAACAAACAAAAAACAAAATAAAAGTATAACTATAAATTCTTTAGATGTGTGGAGCTCTTATTTTCCCTGATAAAATGAAAGCAGAGCAAAGACCTTAGTTCTTGTTTTAAACCCTCACCCCTAACTGTCGATGGTAGGTTTTTGGCTCGATAAAAAAATAATGAAAATCTGCATTGAGTGAGTTTTCCTCCACACCGTGGCAGCTGACAGAATGCTTGTTCCCCCAGCACTTGAAATAAAATGATACAAGCTTTCCTCAGAAAATGAAGCCCTTGTGTGAAACAGCTGTCTTGGGGAGATGGCTTAGTGCTATTTGACAGTGGCTTGTATGTTATATAGATACGTCTGGTATTATCTGACCAGAAATGAAATGACCAGATGGAACTGAATGCTTCTAACTGGGAATTCTGTCTACCAATACAGGTGAAAAACATGGTTTGGGTTTCAGTGGCCCTAGGATGAAATACTGGTTAATTTTACCTGGAAATCTATCTTAGCTTCCTGAATTGTGAACAACTTCTATGTGGAATTTTCAAGTTCTATCTGAAACCAACTGATAAACCTAGAGTGTGTGCCGGAGGCAGATTAATTCCACTTTAATTTTGCCAGGTAATAGCATCCAAGTTAGTGAAAATTGGCCTTGAGTCCCCCAGAAGGCTTGTGAGCCTTGGCAGTGAATGTAGGGCTGGTAATGAAACCTGAAATGGGGTTTGCCTGGTTTCAGGTTGAGTTATGGAAGCTGTGCACAGTCATCATTGTGACTGTCTATCGGTGCAATCACCAGTCTTACTCTGCCCAGTGTCACCAGAGGTGTGTCTCTGCAGCCTGTGAAACAGTGAGTGGCAGGCAAAGCAGCACTCATGATTTCTACAATTCATCTGTCTGAAGCTCTGTGTATTTCGAAGTGGGGAGAAGTGGGTGCATCCTAGCTACTTTCTGTTGTAATTTCATCTTATTGTACTTTTGAAGTGACCTTCAAAAGGTCCCTCTCTGCTCCATCCGCCCCGCATTCCCCACACACACACACACACAAACTGCATAGTTTTTTACAGTATTTAAGGTCTGGCCAACCCGAAATTAGTGACCACAGAGGAAGTGGCAGTAATGAAAAGGAAATCATATATAATGTGCCTTATGTTTAACCTTGTAGAATGCTCAGTTCATTTTGCTTTGCATAGCACTGGGCACAAAAAAGAAGGTGTTGGTGCCAGAAGGACATTACAGATCTTGCTTTTGTGGGTGTGTTTCATTGGGAGTTGTCTCAAGGCTGAGGAGAACACTGAGGCATGGAGAGGTGAAGTGATATGGCAAGTTGAAGACAGAACCAGCCCTGGAAACAGATCTCCTGTTCCCTAGGCCAATGGTGTTCCCATTATTTGGACTAGATAAGGTCCTATTGTTCCTGCACTACAGAGAGGCAGAGATTACAAAGAGAGGGACTGACTCATGGAGTAAGATCTCTGATGGTTTTCTCTAACAATAACTATTTCTGTGGAATATAATTACAGTGAACTTCAAACACAACCTTTAGTTCTTTTCTTCTATATTACCAAGAGAAATATTAACTAATTTTATTTCCTTCAGCTTTCAAAAGCTCAAAAACTGTATTTATCTAGTGATGAATATGGTGTTACTATTTCAATGCTGATGTAAATTGAAATATGGGTTGAAGCATAACCAACTTTTATGAGTAAGACTCCTGGAGTGGGGACTGGGGAAAAAAGTTAAGTAAGATGAATTTTTTAAAGCTTGCTCTTCTTTTTTTTTTTTTTAAAAGATTTTATTGGGGAATTGGGAAAGAGGAACAGTGTTGGGAAATTGGGGAAGGGGAAAAGCCAGGTTGTTGTCCTTCAATCTTAGTTGTGGAGGGCACAGCTAGCTCAGCTCCAAGTCCAGTTGCCATCTGGCCATCCATCGACAACTGGAGTTGAACCCAGCAACCTTGTTGTTAAGAGCATGCGCTCTAACCAGCAAGCCACCCTGCCACCCGTTGGCAGCTCAGCAGCAGCTCAGCTCAGGTTCAGCTCACTGGCCCATGTGGGAATCGAACCAGCGGCCCTTTGCTCAGAACTCATGCTCTTAACCAACTGAGCCACTCAGCTGGTCCAAAAACTTGCTCTTTACAAACAAAACAACAGTGTTCATTTTGTCCCTCCTCCCCGACATGTTTTAGCCCTGTGGAAGCCCTGGTTTTAGTCTATGGGAAATTTTCACTTGAAACTTTTATGGTTTGTTCATTAGCCATCACCAAGTTTCAACTAAAAAATACATAAATAAATAAATAAATAAATAAATAAATAAATAAATAAATAATACAAAATAAAATAAAAGCACTTTTGTTAAATGCAGAGCAGCACTGTTAGCTGTCAAAATGAAACAGATCCAGGCCGGCCGAGTGGCACATTGGTTAAAAGCTGGTTTGGGATGCCAGTGGCCCCGGTTCAGATCCACATATGAGGGCCAGTGACAGTGCCCTCTACAGCTAACAACAGCTCCACCTGGAGCTGGACTGTGTGAGCCCCGTCGACGGTGTAGGCTGCAGCCCGTGCTGCAGTGGGCTGCCATAGGCTACAGTGAGTGGCCAGCAGTCAGTGTGAGTTGCCAATAGCCGTGATGAGCGACATCCAGAGGCTGGCGACTGATCTGCCTCATCCCGGAAGAGTGCAATGAGGATACCAACATGGGCCAGTGAAGCAACGTCCTCCACAACTAGACTGAAGAACAAAAAGACAGCAACTTGTCTGTTCTCTTTCCCTGATTCCCCAACACTATTCCCCTCCCCCAATTCCCCAATAATATCTTAAAAAAAAAAAAAGAAACAGATCCATGTTTCCTATGGAGACATTTTGTTGACAATGGCTATGAATCACAAATTCGTTTGAGAAGCAGCTGGGCAGTTGGTTGGAGAAATTCTTTTCCCTGAGGATAGACTTGTAAATAAGAATGTCTCTACATAGAAAATTCCTACTTGAAATCAGACAGTTTCAGTCTAACAAATCTATGTGACTTTAAAGTAAATGAGTGGACCCATTTTTTAAAAATTCCTTTTTCTGGCCAGCCGAGTGGCCCATTGGTTAGGAGTTGGCTCAGGACGTCAGCTCTGAGCAGTGGGGCCGGTTTGGATCCTACATGAGGGCCAGCGACGCTGAGCCCTCTACAGCTAAGATGATGAACAACAGCTCGACCTGGAGCTGGGCTGCTGTGAGTCGTCGGTGACGGCATAGGCTGCAGTGGGGCTGGCTGGCAGCTGGCCTGCAGTTTCATGAGCTCCCATGAGCCACCGTTAGCTGCCGTCCAATGGCCGGCGAGCAACTTCCTCACCCAGAAAGAGCGCAATGATAATACCAACATGAGCCAGTAAAGTGACGTCCTTCACAACTAGATTGAAGAACAAAAGGACAGCAACTTGTCTGTTCCCCTTCCCCGATTCCCCAATGCTGTTCCCCTCCCCCAATTCCCCAATTAAAAAAAAAAAAATTCCTTTTCTGTTCTTTACCCCCAAAGTCTACCAACATTGAACAAAAAGCCAGGTGAGTACCAAGAAGTCAAAACTTGAGGATAAGGAGGTTTAATTCACATACAAGTACATTCAACTTATTCCAAATGGCTTGGCTCTTCCTGCCTAAGTCAGCACAGGTAATATTATAAACAGAAACTCAAGAGGAATAACAGTCCAGAAAATATTATATTAGCTAATTAATTAGTCAAGACTGTAACTAGACATATTAAAACCTTAAAGAATCAGAATGCTTAACGCCTGGAATGTTGCAGTTAATTTATTTTTCTGGTTAACATAAAGTTTGTAGATGAGTAAATTAATTTCAAAACTTATTCCTTCAACAGGGTACCAGGGGTTCTGTGGGCACAGCTTGGCTATCGAAGGGCTCGTGGTCTGATTAGAAAGTCAGTCAGACGTATAAATACATCATGCTGGGAAGCTGTGGGAAGGGAAGGGACAGAGCTATGTATGGGAATTTGAGGAATGATGCAGAGGGAGAGGTGAAAGGAGATAGGGTTTTCTGGAGGAGGTACACCTGAGCACAGGGGAAGATGCTGGGGTTGGCACTAGGGCAGGAGGCATCTCCAGCTCAGTGTTTAGCCTGAGCAAAGACACTGAGGAAAGAGACAGCTTTTGGATTTAGGTGCCCAGAACACTGAGGGAATGGACAGAGGTAAGGCTGGACATGTGGGCCTTACCTGCAAGTCACTGAAGGGAGTTTCCCTTTATCCCACAGGTGATGGGGAACCATGGAAAAGTTTTAAGCATGGGCATTACATGAGATAAGAAAACCCTCTAGTTCTCTTACTAAATCCAAACTTCTAAGATTGGCAAGGGAGAGAGAACATTCATACTGTGGAGGAAGTGATGGAGCCTCGTAGCCCTAGTTGTAATCAATTAGAGAATCCTGCAGGGAACATGGATTTAGGGAGACAAGAGGTATTAAGCGGGTGCTCAGATACGCTACTCTGAGGCTTACAAATTTGAGAAACATAAACCCATTCTACAAAATAGTTGAAACCAGAAGAATAGCTTAGGTTACTCAAGAAAAACAAGGGAAGTGAGCTAGGATTGGATTTGTGTTCAACATTTATGAGGTAGAGTGAGAGGAGAAATCCATACAAAACAAGGAAGACAGTGTCAGAGCCAGAGTGTTTTGGGGAACCAAGGGAGCTGAGTTTCCTTTGTGCCAAATGCAGAGAGATCCAGGAAGGTGGGGAGGGTGAGGAAATAGCCAGTTTACAGGACCTGAAGGGACTAATGGAGTTGAGGATGTAGCGAGAGCAAAGGCAGCCTACCCTTTGGAGAATCAAGCATTTAGGAATGTATTAGATTGCTAGGGCTGCCATAACCAAGTTTCATGGACTGGGTGGCTTAAACAACAGAATTTTATTTTCTCACAGTGTTGATTTTTTTCTGAGGTATCTCCCCTTAGCTTACAGTTGGTCTTGCCTCTGTTTATCTGCATCCTGATCTCCTCTTCTTATAAGGACCAGTCATATTAGATTAGGACCCACCCATATGACTTAATTTTAATTTAATTACCTTTTTAAAGGCCCAACTTCCAAATACAGTCACATTCTGAAGTCCTGGGGGTTAGGACTTCAGCATATGAGTTTTAATAGGACACAATTCAGTCCATAACAGGAGAGAAAATGAATTTCATATTAAAAAGAGGGGATCATGAAATTGGAGAAGATTTTTTCCCCCTTAGGTTGATAGAGACTTGAGGATGCTCCTAGGTATCTCAAGTACTGCTCTAGCAAAGAGGCAGAGTACTGATAGAGGCAGGGACTCATGGAGCAGTGCTTAAAGCAGCTGGGAGGGACTCAGGCCAAGGACACTGGTAAATGGGAAGAATAGACATAGAAAAGTCTTTAGGCTGGGGACAGTTAATGGTTGTGGACAGATTACATTAGGAATGAATGTAAATAACTCTCTCCTGGCACGTGACATGTCTGCTGTTGTCAACAGAATCTGAAGGGTCTGTTGCTTGCCCATCATATATTATAGAACCTCTGTAATCTTTAGAGGTTTAGGGAACTGTGTGTGGGGCAGGTATCAGGAGAAGCAAAACATTGAGGCTATTCATGCTTGAGCTCCTCTGTTTTCTTTACCTCATAGAAGGCAAGGTTATTGTTGAAGATGAGGGAACAGGGGTTGAGTTGCGAGTTAATAAGAGTCAGGAAAGGAGGATCAGAGGAGGTAACAAAGAACATCTCAAAGGACTAATGAACAACAGTGAAAGATCCACTGAGTTTGGAGACCGTGGTTTGTAGTGACACTAAACCATGTGGCAAAACACTATTTGCAACATAGCATGGGTTATAGCTCTCCAGGCTTGCACGATTACTTGGCATATTGTACACCCAAAAAATGGACCTTGTTTTGCAGTAGCAGCTGCTGCTCATGAGGAGGGCTCTGACTCCTCATTTGGCAGTGAGTCGGCTTTCTGCACAATGCTCCAGTGGGGTGGTCTAAGTGTTCAGCATTGGTTAAGGTCCTATCTCTGTGTATATCTGTCACCCAGCAGCCAGTTAGCCACTGTTCTAGCTCTGATGGTTAGGGGAAACTGTTCCAGACTATACAGAGAGAAAACCTGGGCCCCTGAATAATTGTTATGGATTTTGGATACAGAGAGAGAGACCAAAAAAATTATTCACCCACTCCTGGACACTTGTGGAAATCTGCTTGAACGACAACCACCCAAATACAGGACAGTCAGTCCACACTATTGGGGAGAAAGTTTGGGGTGTGAGGATTACCAGGATAAATAATTCCCTGTTTTGGATCACTCTACTTTTCAGTTTCCAGATAAATGCCCAAGAACTAAAGAATGTTGACAGGATATAGGAGTTATTATTCCTGCTACATTCTAACAATTTTCATATATTATTTCATTAAAGAATCATCAATCCTATGAAGGTAGTATTATGATCATTTGACAGATAAAGAAAACAGAATCTGAAAGTGTGATAAACTCTCCCAAGATCAGCAGCTGGTAAGTGGTAAAGCTGATCATTCCTGACTCAGGGCCTATGCTTTTTCTAGTATACTACACAGAGAGACAGTTAGACTGGAAAAGAAGCATCCTAGGTGAATTGTGGTTGACGTGGTAGGACCTGGGACGTGTTTCACTCAGCATGTCCACCATAGTAACCTTCACCACTGGTGGGACAGCCAGACATATTCCTTTATATTCATATGTAGAGTCCAGGTTTCAGGAAAGATACATTGAGGGTATAAGAAATATGCGTGTTCTTCTGTTTCTGGGGCCTAATGTGAAGTCTGATGATGGTGGAGTTAGGCATAGTCAATAAGAATTGAAAGCAGTCAGAGAAAGAAGTGCTTCTGCCTTTTCAGTTCAATAGACCTAACTCCTCCTGAAATATTAAAAAATACATATGTTAATTATGCCCTAGGATTTGAAGTACTGATTTTGACTTAGTAAAAAGTCAGGCATTTCCCCCAAGAAAATGGTCTATTTTTACTCTGCCACCACAGCATACTGAAACTCCATGAAGCTTTGTCACAGATTCACTTACAGGGTTAAAAGAAATTATTCATCCTCTTCCCCTGTGCAGTTTATACCACTTCCTTGTTCCCCAAATAAAAGTCATATACTGGGGGCTGGAGGGAGAGGGACAGTGGGAGGGAGCAGGTATGCTCTTTTCTAAATGTATGGGGTTTTAATTGAATGTAGCCAGGAGATTTAAAATCATATTTTTCATAAAAGACCTCCACATCCAAAATAGTCTTTCTCTGCTTCTCATTAAAATGTATAATCTTTAAAAGAAAAACTAAAACCTGAACCTGACATCTACCATTTCTTTCAAGTGATCCTCTCTGGTTCCTCCATTCTTTTCACAACTGAAATTTCTTTGTGCGACAATGACTTGACATTGACGTGTTTTGCTTTCCTGACAGAGATCTGCTTGTCCCATGCCTTCCTGTTTCAGGGTTTCACTCATGGCCTAAATTGTCATCTCCCTACCCTGGGGCTAGGAAAGATCATCACTTGGACATTGGAAATGCAAATAATCCTGGTACTAGTAGGGAATTCCCTCTCAAGGAACATGATGGCAAAAACCTGGGAAGCAAAAGGGCCACAACTCCACCCCAAATATTTTTGCTCCAAATCCAGGGTTCTCGCCAGACCATGCTGAATGAAGAAAGAGGTCCCTTGTTTCCCTTTAAGAAGACATCCTAGTTCGCCTCTACCTACATTAGTGCTGCCTGAATGATTGGAGCAGTGCTTTTTCCTCATTTGAGAATCACTGTCTTACCTACTCTTATTATGGCAGTCTCTTTTATATAATACATAGCTCAAGTATTCAGCTATAACTGAGAACCATAGCTCAAAGTTTCAAGGTATATCTGAATAGATTGAGTTTCTATGACAGTTCCCAGGAGCTATGCAATCCCAGCCAGAAAATTGGAGACTAAGGAACTAGTTCTAATCTCCTAGGATTTATTTCTGAGATTTGTTGATGTTACAGTCTTATCCTTCAGAGAAGTTTCCAGGAACCTCAGAGTGTGAGTAAAGTCACATGTTCACTTAGGAAGTACCTTCTCAAACCTATCTCAGATCTGGGACAGGTCATCCAGAGCACATATTCATCCCAAGCAACAAGGATGTTTGGTCACCTTTGAATAACCTAGATTTTGTTTTTTTCCTCTTCTCTTCTGGGCAGAACAAATGTGGGGCTCACAGCTGACATGCTTATAGAGTAAGTGTAGTGTCCTGGTCCTAGGTGATAACATACATTTTATTGAGTGCTTGCTATATATATCGGATACTGTCCTACACAATTCACATACATTACTACTTTAAACTTAATCCTACAAATAGGTACCATTAGCCCTATTTTATATATGAGAAAACAGATTAAGTGACCTGTACAGGGCAGTGGTTAGTCTAAGTGTTCGAGCTAGGACCCTCGAACCACTCAGGACCTGAACCCTTAACTACTGAAGTGCCCTTTGTCTCTTTGTGCTGTCCTTTCTGCTTCAGGAGTATTGAGAAAGGGAGAGGAGGGCTTGAACAACTTGGTTGATCAGTTAAAGGGAATGGGATAACAATCTTAAAAAATTTTAAAAGCAGATTGAAAAGAAGTAAAAATTTTGGCTTGAGGAATTGCTGCCAGGTGGCTGTCAAAGGGGACCCCTTGCTTTCATTGAGTAGGCAAATGTCCACTCTTTTGCTGTTTGGTGTGACTGGTAACATATTAGAGAGTTCATAAGTGCCTTGAATTACATGTGTGGGAATGCTGAAATATTTGAATAGTGTATAATGTGCATCATAAACCATTAACTAGCCTGGAAGTTTTAAATAAACAGAGAAGCAATTTACTAGAACACCCTGAGCCAAAATGAATTTTCTTATTCCTTTGTTTTCTCCTCAGACTTTGTGGGGAATGAGGTCATGAAAGGGAGACCTGATTCCACTCTGAGCCTCAGGCTCTGTAAATTCAGAACAAACCAACAACAACAAAAACATTGCTTCTGTCCTATAATCTATCTCCCTATGAAGATTCCAAAGTGGGGCAAGTGCACTTTGAGAAGTCTCCCCCTCTAGTTTTCAATGTGGGCTTCAAAAGGGTGAGCAGAGTGCCTTTTCCCCTTCCTTCCTAGCAGGGAGGGTGTGTTGAGAACTGCCTGGTGTCTGGGCTCCACCATGCAGCTGTGCCCTGGTCCCCACTGGGTGGAGAGAGAGCCTATGGGACAATACAGACTTGAGGACAGCTCTGTGCAGAGCGCTCTGCCCGATCTCAGCACACCTATCTGTTGAAAGGTTCTCAACTTAGACTGCATGGAAGGCAAGAGGTAGTTTGCAACAGGGAAGATTTTCAGCACAGTGCATAGGGAATTAAACCTATATTGGCAAAAACATTGGTCGGTGGAGTGGAAAAGCTGGGACAGTGCTGGCATTCCCTAGGCAACAGGCTGAAAATGTTCACTCTTTATAAAGTCTTTCAACTGCCAGTGGCTATTTCCTGACAGTACCAGTAGCTGAGCTCTGGAAAAATAAAGAAGGCTATGGATGGGATATGGTAAGTGCTAAGAGGTACCCCCTCTAAGTTAGGATTGCTTTTCTTGGGTTTGGATTTGGGTTAGAAAAAGAAGCTAGCAGACCATGTTTATTGATACAAATAGATCCATAACTATACAGGTAAACACTGAAATTCATCCCTGTGATAAAAGGGAAAAAACATAACTGTCTCTTTTGGTAACGTCCAGTGCTGTGGTGGAAAACTTCATTATCCCTAAGAAATATGCATGATGAACATATGTTTTTTCCATGTTGATTTTATACTTTAACCTGGGAGCCTATGTTACATAGAACAACTGACAAATTGCAATTGGTCTGTACGTGTGTGTGCACATGGAGTGTGATGTTTTCCTGAATTATTACAACATAACTCCCTCTTTGCTTTACCAGACTAAATCACAACAATGAGACATAATGTGTAAACTTCTTGTATATTTGTTCTTTTCAGTTCTAGGGAAAATCCAAACTGCAGTGGGCAGTGCCCAACTTCTCATGGCCCAGAAATTCTACCAGTTCAGAGAACTGTGTGAAGAAAACCTGGTAGGTAACATCCCCATCACTACAATTCCCTTACTGGTACTATGAAAAAACTGTGTCATCAAGACTTGTCCAACTAAAGTAAAACTGATTTTGAGGGCTGGCTGAGTGGCTCATTGGTTAAGAGTTGGTTTGGGAGCACGAGCTCTGAGCAGCGGGGCCGCCGGTTCGGATCCCACATGGGCCAGTGACACTGCGCCCTCTACAGCTAGGATGGTGGACAGCAGCTGGATCTGGAGCTGGGCTGCAGTGAGTGGTCAGCGATGGCGTGGGCTGCAGTGGGCTGCTGTGAACTACCGTGAATGGCCAGCAGCCAGCGTGAGCTGCCATGAGTCATCATGAGCAACTGTCCAATGGCTTTAACTGATTGCCTCAGCCAGGAGTAGCACAGTGATCACATTGCCAACATGGGCCAGTGGGGTGATGTCCTTCACAGCTAGACTGAAGAACAGGGGACAGCAGCTTGTATATTCTGCTCCCCAAGTCCCCAACACTATTCCCCTCCTCTAATTCCTCAATTTAAAAAAAACCAAAAAAATTGATTTTGAACCAAGTCAAGGTCCATTGGACTCTCCCACCTGCGATAGAAAGTTTTCTGCTGAACTTTACTTCCTGCATTTCTTTCTTTTTTTTTTTTTCTTTTTTTTATTTTTTATCTGAGCCATCCTGCCACCTGTTGGCAGCTCAACAGCAACTCAGCTTGGGCTGGCATCGAACCGCTGTTGCTCAGAGCTCAGCTTGCACTCTTGAACGAGCTCTTAACCAACTGAGCCACTCGGCCAGCCCTCCTTCCTGCATTTCTTAAAATTAAAAATATTTATTTCATACTTAAATAATCTTAAAAGAAAAAAATCCTGTCAAGTTAAAACTCCATTTCCTGCTTTTTTGGGTTTTTTTTTTTTTGAAGATTTTATTGGGGAATTGGGGGAGAGGAACAGTGTTGGGGAATTGGGGGAAGGGACCAACCAAGTTGTTGTTCTTCAATCTTCCTTGTGGAGGGTGCCAGTAGCCATCTGGCTTCCCTTTGGCAGCTTGTGGCCTCTAAGCTCAAGTTGCTGTGTTCAATCTTAGTTGTGGGTGGGCGTAGCCATCATCCCATGCGGGAGTCGAACCAGCAGCCCTGTTGTTAAGAGCGCTCGCTCTATCCTCTGAGCCATCCGGGTAGGCGTAGCCCACCATTGAACAGGCAATCTTGTTGTTACGCCAACTGAGCCATCCTACCACCTGTTGGCAGCTCAGCGACAGCTCAGGTAGGGTGCAGCCCACATGGGAATCGAACTGGCAGCCGTGTTGCTCAGAGCATGTGCTCTAAGCCAACTCTTAACCAACTGAGCCACTCGTCCGGCCCCCCATTTCCTGCTTTTTTGGTAACTGAAAATTTTCCATTTTCCTGGCTTTCACACAGCATCTCTGATTTCATTATTCTTACAAAAAGAGAAAGCAGCCTGGTATTTCAAAAATAATATTACAGAAAATCATTTGGGATAATGATTTTCTTTCTGAAATAGCCATCAGAGCCTATTTCCTAATCAGAATTCTCTGTTTTAATTCAAGTGCCAGAGATGAAGGGCATCACAAAGTACAGATTTGATCTCCCTGAGACAATTGAATAAGTCATTCTTCTTGGATATACAAAAACAGAATAAAGCAAAACAGAGACAAAAACACCACTACACAAACAACATTTTAAAAATCGAGTGCAAAATACAGGGGCAAGTACTTCCTCACTCACATACAAACAGTAATTTAAAAAAAAAATAAACTATCTCTACAAGTGTCTTCCATTAGTATAATTTTTATTGACCAATTGTTGGTCATGCTGTGTCTAAAACAAAGAAAATAAAAAGCAACTTTTTTATATTGTGGAAAGTAAAAACATGTTTATATGCAATCTAATTGGCCCAAATTGTGACTTCAGAATTTTAACCACATCTTCTTGTTAACAAGGACAAATACAGACTAAAAGGGATTTATCTAGACAGGGTTCAGCCAAGAAAAAATAGAAAGCATGCAAAAATTAGTACTCTCCATCTCTCTTCACCAGGCTTTTTTTTTTTTTTTTTTAAAGATTTTATTGGGAAATTGGGGGAGGAGAACAGCGTTGGGGAACAGGAGAAGGGGAACAGACAAGTTGCTGTCCTTTGGTTCTTCAGTCTAGTTGTGGAGGACATCGCTTCACTGGCCCATGTTGGTATATCATTGCACTCTTCCCGGGTGAGGCAGTCGCTTGCCCACCATTGGACAGCCGCTCATGAAAGCGCAGGTCAGAAAGCGCAGGTCAGCTATCGGCCAGCCCCACTGCAGCCTACCCATGCGTCGCCAGTGACTCACATCAGCCCAGCTCCAGGTCGAGCTGTTTTTCAGTGATGCTGCGCCCTCTTAGCTGTAGAGGGCACAGCATCACTGGCCCTCACGTGGGATCCGAAACGGGGCCCTGCAGTTCAGAGCTGGCATCCCAAGCCAACTCCTAACGAATGTGCCACTCAGCTGGCCCTTCACCAGGCCTTTTTTTTTTTTTTTTTTTGAAATCTCCCTTTGGGACTATCCCTTCCCTTCTACCACTGCACTCCCCCACCCCCATCCCCACCACCTATAATGTGTTTTCCCCTCTCTTAGCAAAAATTACCTTACCCTAATTCTGTTTTGGATTGTGAGATAATACTATATATTAGTATATATATTTGTAAGTGAATTAAACAATATTATATTAAGCTTCACTTCAGTCCAGGTATAAAATTCCTGCTAATTTGTAGACTTAGTAATGTGTCAAGATCTTAATTAACATGAATCTTTATTCTTTAAATGTAAGAAAGGTCATATAAAGCCATACTGCTCAAACTGACCAGTAGATACACATGGAGGCTAATATGTACATGCTATAGGGCACACAGCATGCCTTTTAAAATAATTATATAAAGGGCAGGTATATTATGAAGTAGAATGCAAACATTATGCAGATTTTGAAGATGCAATTACAGACAAAATGTTCTGAAAATTTTATAGTCTTGTAGAAAAGGTTAACCTCATTAAAGCCAGCTTTTGATGTTTCCTAGTTCTTGATGGGCTCACATTTCTTCGCCACTAGAGGAACTTAGATGGCAAAATATGAAAAGTATGTTAGAGGTAGATGGAAGCAGAACTGCACTGCAGGCAGAGGGCTGGTCAAACCATGCCCCAGAAGGGAAGGTCAGGAGCCCAATAGTGCCAGATGCATGCTAAGAGCATTTAGATATATGAACTGGGTAAATCTTCAAAGAGACCTTATGGAGCAGATAGTGACATTTTTATGGTGGTTTATCATTGAGGAAAATGAGCATTGGAAAGGTTAAGGAGCTTGGCCAAGGCCTTTGGTAAGAGGCAGAGCCAAGATTCAAAACCCAGTCTGTTTGACCTCAATCCCTATAAATCCGTTCACCCCAGAATTTGAGTTCCACTCCTCACCCTCTTGAAGAGACTTAGGGCTGATCAGTCAGCTTCACCTCTTCTGCAGCACAAAGCACAGTAGCCTTGTTGTGGCATTGCTTAGGACTACAAAGCTACATAAATGTGACACTAAGATTGGTCACAACCAGACCCCCCCCCCCCCAGTTCTCCTTTCTTGAGCTCTTACTCCCAGGAGAACACTTGGAAACACTTGCATATTATCTCAGACAAGACTCTCAGGCATGGAATGAATGGATAAGAGTTATTTTTTCCAAAAGAAACTAAACCAAGGAACCTAACCCTCCTCATCCTTCCACCCTTCTCCACATCTGACCTCTAAGTGGTCTGGTTCAAACCAAGGTGAGTGCTTCAACTTCTTGCATAAGGGATATCACATGATCCACTGATTCAGAGATTGGCTGAGTGCCTAAGCTCTCTCTCTGCTTCCCCATCCATTCCCTTGATGATGTGGGGGCAAGCTGATTCTTGGGGAAAAGAAAACAAATTGTCCATGATACGGAGTTAAACAAACTCTTTGCCTACTGAACTATCATTTCATGCACTGGTGCACTGAAACAATTTAGCCAATAGGGCTTAAGGCCTAACAGACTTTAGTGAACTCCAAAATATGAACAATTTACTTTTTGGTTATCAATAAGATAAGAAAATATCTTGTGAGATCATAAAACTCCATTTGAGAGGTATTTTGTCAAAGTTACTATCTGTCTTTTCTGAACCTAGATATTAAGAAACATCTTTTAAGTTACTAAGTCAAAATGCTACAGAACAACTCTTTTATTAATTCAGGTGTCATTAGAATAGATTTTAATACTTAACCAAACACTTACAAACTTTAGAATTTACTTCTTCCAATGAATTTCAGAACTATGGGTAGTTTTAGAACTATAAGTTTATAAAAACATCTTTACTTATATTTATTTTGAGGCCAGAGCAATAATGCTAGTCCACTCCAAGGGCTAAAAAGTTTTTTTCCGATTTATTAATTTTGGTTGCTGACCTTACACTTTCTGAAATTCTGATGATATCAGTTTTTTATAGGGGTTGGTTTTAAAAGTACAAACTGGCCTCACGTTATTATATGGCTTGAGGTTTCATGGTGTATCCAACTGTCCAGAGGTAACCCCAGCTGTAAACATCTGACATATGGAAGCTCCCACCTATATGGAAGCTCCCACCCTGAATGCTTTTAGCTATTATTGCAGGTAGTGATTAACAATGCGCATGACACCTTCAGTCTCTTAGTTATGTTTTTTCTGTCTTAGATCATATAAATTTGTGGTCTGCACTTTCTAGTACTTGTCAGGGATATGTGGATGGAGGCAAAGAAAGTCAATCCTTAAACACCAAAGAATGTTTAGTATTTCTAGTAAATGAGTTGTTACATACATCTATGTGTATGTATAGATTTGTGTTCTCACATTTGCTATATTGTGTTATGGTCAATTTAAAACTAATTCATTTCCAAATTCTTTCAAAGTACTTATATGATAAAATGACTTCCAATATTAGGAACATCTTATTGTTAAACATATAATACTTTGAAAATTCAATTATCTTATTATTCACCATCTGTTCACCCTACCTAGTATTTCATTCAACATGAGTATTAAAACAAACCTTATTTCAGATTCCGTATCCGTTTTCCGAATAGGTTGGTTAGCAGGGAGTCAAATACTGACTAATAATAATATACTGTATTTTTTTCAACAATGGTATTTTCATTTAAATACAATGTTTTTAAATGCATCTTGTTGTAGATCATACATTCTGGGATTTTCAAATGTTTAGACTCTCCTCCATACCATATTGATGAATGTTGTATTACAAAAGCAGAGTTTTATAACCTTGGCATTTGAGAATCACTGATCAAATGGATGCATGTATAAAATTACCATTTGTAGTGGAATCTAAAAATAAAAGTCAAGCTTATAGGAACAGAGTAGAAAAGTGGTTGCTAGTAGCTGAGGGGTGGGAGAAATAGGGAGAGGTTGGTAAAAGGGTACAAACTTTCAGTTTTAAGATGAATAAGGCCTGAGAATCTAATGTATAACATGGTGACTATAGTTGATAACATTGTATTGTATTTGCTAAGAGAGTAGAATTTAATGTTCTCACCAAAAAAATATAAAAATAGTAAATATATGAGGTAATGGATGTATTAACTCGATTTAGGGAATTCTTTCATAATGTATATCGAATGATCATATTGTATACTTAAAATATCTTAAATTTTTGTCAATTATACCTCAGTGAAACTGAAATATACATATATATGTATAAATTCTTTAAATACAATTACCATTTGTAGCCTCACTTTTATCTCCTATCTGAAAACCAAAAGAAACTCATCCTCCTCATGTCATTTGCAATATTTGCAAATGCCACTTTGACCCTGTGCTTGTTGTCATGGCTCACCTCTAAAGCATGAATATTGTTTTTTCTCTTGTACAGAACCCTAATGCTCATCCGAGACCCACCTCCCAGGATCTGGCGGGGTTCTGGGACATGCTGCAGTTGTCCATAGAAAATATTAGTATGAAATTTGATGAACTTCATCAGTTAAAGGCCAATAATTGGAAACAGATGGATCCTCTTGACAAGAAGGTAGAACAATGTAGATTTTGTATGGTTCATTTAAAAGCCTGCACAAACACTGGACAGTCTAAATAGGCTTCTGCAATCAGTCTTGCTGTTTACAGTATGAAATGGAGCTGATATCATATTAATTTCATTGTAATGACAATGTTTACATAGTAATCATTTGGGATATTATCTGTAATATGTTTCAGGCATATTTTTAAAGAAAAATCTGTCTTTGTGAATTGAAAAATGGGAATGTGGCTTTTTTTTGTTAATTAAACTTTAAGTTAAACCACTTTAGTCACTGGAAGGAACTGCCTCCATTTTGCTTTTTAAACTAAAATAAATGACATCTTCAGTGCATGATTACATAAAATAAGAGTTCAACTTCCTTACATGGCTAGGATGTGTTTCTGAAAAAATAGGAAGCCCTGAAAACTAATCGACTTTCATAATTATTTCATAAATATAGTAATAAAGAGATCACTGTTGTTCAAGTCTAAAAATATACACACCATTAAGTTTCACAATAATCAAAAATATTGGGATTTTTTCTTTTTAAAAGAGTTTTACTTTGGGTTGATTTGCCTTGGGGAATATTGCTCACTGGGTTCCTCATGCAACAGTTTAGAAGTAAAGACTCAAATTCCTTTACTTTAATTAATAAACTGCAATTTTCACATTTGATTATGGTGGTCCCACTAGGCTCACACAGGTATCCAGTGTCCACCTCCCAAAGCTGGCCTGTCATGCACGACTTTTTTAGTCCTTTGCTTTCTTATAGTCTGAGATCAAATAGTTCCAAGAAATTCAACAATAAAAATTAGGCATGGCCATTCCCCTGAAGCATTGGTGGCCCTGCCTTTTTCAGGTCTCCTCACCTATCAGAGAGCTAACAGCAATCTAATCCATTATATTGCTGCCCATCATAATATCAGGGTTCTTGGGGTCAGTGGGCTCCCAGGAAAAGCCAGTCCCAAGAGACAGTGCATAGTAGACAGGAGGGAAACACTATCATCACTGTCCCTCATCTCCAATTCTGTCACCATCAACCTGAGGGTTTTAATGTTAAGTATGAAAGTACCATTGATGTATGTGTGGCCTCTCACTTGTGAAGCCCAACACTTGTACTCAATCTAGTGTTCTTCAATCTGTGTTTAAAAGTGTCTGCTAAATAAGCTTTTAAATTAGTCTTATTTCAAGAAAACACTACAGATGTGCACACATCCTGGTAATTTAGTTCCTAGAATTGATCCATTTAATTTCCCATCCATCAATTTTTTTTAAAAGTATTGTTAAAAAATAAAATGTACAAGGAAAGGAAAATATGACTAAAAAGTTTTTCAATGTCCATACTTTTAAAAGTACCCAAAGTTACCCAACAATAAGATTTAAAATGTCCAAAAGGAGTGATGCTTAGAATTCATATATGTAACCTATTGACATTTACACAGCAAATCATTAGTTAATTTGAATTCTAAATCATTATACACTTTGTCTATGATCAGAGCTTTTCATCACCCTATGAACTTTAGGGGGAAAATGAACAAGCACAATTAGTGTGGGCAGAATACTGTTTGCACTCTGTGCTTCCTTTTTCTGTCATTTGGACTGCACAAGATTCCCCCCTTAAACAGCCTGAGGGCAACTCCAATGTAATAAGTTTAACTGGGCATTTCACCCATGCCAACAAGGAGGAACTGCTGTGATGAGCATGCATATTAAAGCACAAAGAGTGCCCTTTGGAGCATCATAAAATACATATTTTAAGATACTTTTCATATTTATGAGACATCTCACATTTCACATTATGAGAATTGAGGGTATTTTATTAAAAATGAAAATATCAGATTTACATGGACCTTTCCACAGCCTGATAGCTTATCATCCTTTTTCTAAAAATCCTTTGTAGTCTAGATTCCCTTCTTTTTCACAGCATTTTTTTACTGCCTAAGTAATAAATGGCTTTTGCTTTTGCAGTGGTATTGCTGCTAAGACATAACTCTTTCAGTCCTGTGTTAAGTTTTCAAGGCACAGTGTCTGTCCCTGTGATTGGAATTGCCTTCTGGGCCAAAGTCATCCTGAGGCCTCTAAGCAGTGAAGTCCCAGCGGGATATTTTGGGAGCCATTTGGGAACTGATTCCTCCCCAGAGTATAGGAATGATCAGTGTCATCCATCCAGGGTGACTGTGGAGAGAATATTGCTGTGTGCTTGTGTGTGATGTACAAATGGATGGGTATAACTCACTGTGGCATTAACAAAGTTAAAGAACACAATCTTATCATCTCTTCTTCCTCATTTGGCTATTTAGGTTTGGGTAAGCCCGTAGAGAGGGTGGTGATGGTTTTTAAACTCTGAACCCTGCCTGCTTGCACCCCCTGCCTGGCCTCCTTAGAGGGGATGCAGAGTTCTGAGATGCTGCTGCTTGTGCTGCAATCCTTTCCCATCTCTGGCACCCGAGAAAGAGTCTGGAGCTTCCAGAGAGAACCACACTAAATGTGCTGGGAGCAGCAGCCTTTCAGCAGGGGGCATTTTAAACCCACAGGTTTCTCTGGGAGAGACATAGTTCTGCAATTCAGCCTTACCCATGGCCTTAGGCTTACTGGTATTTGTTTTGTTTTGTTTTGTTTTGTCTTGCATCTTTTGAATACCCAAGCTAGAATAATGAAGAAAAAATATATATACAGTATGCAGATCAGAACTAACCACCCTTAGGTTTAAAAAACAGAAAGTGTTCTAACTACTGACCTATCCCAGTTTCCCCCAAGCTTGTCCTGAGAAGCTGTGTAATGTCCTGAACCTTCTGCTTTGATCAGGAGAGAAGGGCCCCTCCTCCAGTGCCAAAGAAGCCAGCGAAGGGCCCTGCGCCGCTGATCCGGGAGCGCTCGCTGGAGAGCTCGCAGCGCCAGGAGGCCCGCAAGCGCCTGATGGCCGCGAAGCGCGCCGCGTCCGTCCGCCAGAACTCGGCCACCGAGAGCGCCGACAGCATCGAGATCTACATCCCCGAGGCGCAGACCCGGCTCTGAGGCGCCGACCCCCCTCCACCCCCCCCACCACCCCCCGCGCGGCTTCACCCCAACTCTTCGTCCTCCCTGCTCCTCTTCCCGCCCCCTCTGCCCTGCGCGCCCTCTGTCTCTAGGCCCAGTGACTTCCACTGTCGCGGTGTAGTTGTCCATCTTCAGAGCCGTCCCTATACTCCTCTGCCCGGACCCGTCTGCCCACATTCTTCACGGAGCTTTGCCACCTGTGCTGATGCGTCACCTGCCTCATCCGGATAGCCAACCCTTTCTTTTCTCGGCAAAGCCGAACCCACTTGTGTAGAAATGGCCCCTTTAGGTCACCCACCATCCTTAGTTCTCTCAAGCTAGTCTGCCCCTAGAGCTCAGCAATATAAAACCATAGGGTATTTCAGAAATCCAGTATTACAAGGCGATCTTTTGAGACTTAACCGTCTTCCACGTGAAAGAAACTAGGGCTCCAATTCCCTTTATTTCCCCTAAACAGTTATTTTGTAAAGCAGATGGAGCACTTTATTTCCAACCTCAGAAATCACGCCATCTCACCGGAATCAATGAGTGACAAACCAAGAAGGGACGAAGCTGGGCTGGGAGTGGGGGGCCTGGATGTATAACGGGAGAAGCAAAATCTGCAAGTACTGGCGGTACCGGCACCATTCACAGCTGCACCAACTGCCTCACTGTTACGTCATCAATCACTGCTTCAAATGTATCAATCAGCAGATGATTATAAATTCGATCTTTCAGGGAAATTAATCTATACTGAAAGGCAATAAAATGAAGAAAGGCAAGGCAAAAGAAGCACTGAGAGTTTAAGATACTACATAAGGGTTTTGGGTTTTGTGTTTTTTTGTCCTATTATTAAGAAAATTTAGACCTGAAATGTTTTATCAACTTTTATTGTACTATGTATATTATATTGTTGCGGTGGTGGGTCTTTAAAAGCAAAGTGTTGGCTCTGTTAATTTGTTAGTGTCTATCCTGGGGGACCTGCCTAATTACACATATGTAAGTACACATCTGCTTTTGAAGTGCTGTATATGGACGCCAATGCTGTTTTCCGAGAAAAGTTTGGATTTCCCTATCATCCTTTTGAATGCCACACATCCATCTCTTTTAACCCAGTAGTTCATATTGCGGACATATTCTCTTCTTTAGTTTATTCTCACTACTACCCAGAGTCCTGTCATACCCCAGCATAAGGATTTTGTCCTATGTAAAACTGATAAATTTTCTACCCCAACAGACATGCTGCCCCATTCCAAAACGCTGCCACTCATCTCAAGATCCTAGGTAGTGACAGAAGAAATTTGACCTGCAAGGTTCAGCAACTATGAGGAGGGGGGAAAGTCATGACTTCCAAACACTAAAAGAAACCCAGGCTTTTGGCAGAGAATGTTGATTTATGTTTTTAGTCATGATGGAAGAGCAGTATGCATTTTGCGTCTAGCTGAATTTATCTTTAAATGCCCTTACTCATAACAGTTTTAAACATTTAGAATGTGGTGATCTTAAAGTATCACTGGCATTTTGTGTCCAGCTCCCACCTAAAGCATTAGAAATTACCATTGAAAATGAAAGACTTTTAAAAACATACATTAAATATGCTTACATCAGAGAAGCTTTAAAAAAAAATACATTCTCATAGCCAGGTGCTAATTTAATTTATGAACTAAGAGAGGTGATGGATTCTGGCAACAACTATTTTCATGAACATATTCTAAAACCACTAGAGAATTTGCTACCTCTCAGAGCCATTGATATTTTGAGCTATCTTTATAAACAGGGTACAAATGTTTACTGCTGTGGTTTTCAAGAAAAGGGCTACTAACTTATTTAAAAACTTTTAACTAACGTGAACAAAGCATCTTGAGTGCTCTGTAAAATTGGAGCATACAGAGATTTTGAGCTTCAAGTATTTGCTGGTTTTAAACAGAATACACCTTTTCTTTACTTTGTAGCAACAATGGAAGGTCACACAAAATTTGCATCAAGTAAGGCAACTGCCACCTTGGGTAGCCTATGGTCACCTTCAATCCTGCAAATGACTTGGAACTCACAGATTAAAGTGAAGGAAGTGGCATCCATTTGAATACCCATGTTCCAACTACAGCTCTGTGCCCTGAGATAGAGATAAGATTTGGATTAAGAAATAGATTTCTAATAAGATTCAAGATCATCTTACAATATTTTCTTTGGAAACTGGTTTAGCCCAGGATATTTTAAAGAGAGACAAGAGAAATCCTGTTTATCTTGTCTACGTGAATGGTATTTGTATATTCATAGCCTATTTTTGGTAACAATTTTAAATCTTTTAGGTAAATACCTACAAGCATCATGACCTTTGCCTTCCTTAAAAACACAAATTATACTTTATAAAAAGGTAATTATTGATATAAAAACATGACCCCACATAAAGCTGCTTGTTAAACACTTGTCCCCTTTAACTAACATCCACAAGCATAACCTTTGTTCTATTGTTCTTTTTGATGTAATTTGTAGAAATGTTTTTTTAGTTCATAATGCAAAATGTATGTACCCTGAAAAATTACTTATTTTGTTTAACTTTGGTATAAAGATGTTTGGGCATTTTCTTGGGTGGGGGTGGAGGGTGGGAATTACAAAAGAAGTTCGTCTCCCACATCAAAAAACGTTCAAGGAAGTTAAGTATTTATTATATTTTTTTCAGATGTTTCCATACAATTCACATAACCTTTTTGTAAAGAGAGATGAAGAAATGGATTAAAGATTTTTAATATTTGAAATGGTAAATAGAATTTATTTGTAATATATTTCTGTTATTTATGGATGTATCCTTAATGTATTACTGTGTATTACCACTTTAATTTAAGCCTTATCCTTGTGAATTTACCATTTCTTTTTTACAACATGTCTAGATGCGTATTTTAAATAACTGGAATATAAATCACTAGCATATCTGAATTCCCAAATGTAATTTTAAAAATTATTTTGGTTTGGAAAACAAAAAGATTCATTTGAAAGCCTTCAGATGGAGGGGTGGGGAACATTTTTATGGCTTTATGAACTGGAATTTCATAGATTTATTTACCTAGATTGTGTGTGGACAAACAAAAAATTGTAAATAGATGAATGTTTCCCATAATGTAAAAAGAAGAAATTAATAAAATAATTAATGCACTGCTTTTAGGTCCGTGTATTTTCACTACCGAGTCCTGCTTCTTCCAAAATATAAGTAATTGTGTTTTGGGGGAATAATTAAGCAATTAAGAAGCTATCGTTCTAACTTTCACTGCAGCAACACATATGCTATTGAGCAGATGGGTAGGCCTTGTATCCTACATGAGGGATTTAAATACTGAAAACTAAAAGTAATTTTACTATGATGATCTCACACATCTGAAAGTTTCAGGTGAGGAAGCTATATATTTTATGAAAGAAATTGATAAGCAGGTATGCCACTTTTTCTGATTTTTATACCTAAGCAAGACCTGTACCAGTCACCATGTACTTTTGAAAAGCACACAATGTACTTTTGAAACTATTTCAAAAGAGGAATTACCAAGTGACTGGATCCCTGTGAGTTTACAAAGATCTCATTACTTTGGTTCAGGCACTGACTATTCCTGGAGTCTGAACTGTGATTACACTTCTTGCCTTTTAACAAATTAATTCTTACATTTCACTAGGCCTCCTTAAATATTTCAGCCAATCCCCAAACAAAATGAGTTAGTTTTTGCATGTAGAAATTTGAATTTCAGTGAAGCAATTTACCATGTTACAGGGTTCCTCCCCCCAAAAAATGTAATTTCATTTTTGATAGATATTAAACAAAATTGTTTGCTTTGAACAAGAATTTCATATATATCTTTGAAATTCTTCCCCTTGAAAACTTAAATTGATTTAAATAAATGACATTCAAAAATCATAGTATCTGAATGTGTTCATTCTGAAATGTCACTGGTAGATACCAAAGGGTGCCAAATTTTACCTTGGATTTTCTCAATAGGCTATTTGACTTTCAGCTGCTAAACCGAGATCAGATCAACTCCTTTTGCAAACAGAAATTAGTGGCCCTGTCTGAAAATGGTCTCAGAGTCCTATCTCACTTACTAGTATAAGTTAACAGAATGGTCTTAAATTAATTCTTTAAATCACCCATTATCTCCCCTGAAATGGAGAGAGGAAATGGCATGATGGTGTGCTTCCTAGTCCTCATGCTTTCCTTGGGACTTATTATTGCTGGCCAGGGAGCCATCATCAGATAATTAGAGGAATGTGAAGTCCCTGTGCAGTTCCTGGCTTCTGGGTCTCTGTTTAGCCAGCCAATTTGTTATTTCAATGTTTTCCACGTAAATGAGCATAAGCCTGAATTTATAGGAAGTGGCTGAAAGCAAAAAAGCATTTTAATAAACACCAAAAGCCAAGCTCTGCCATATAACTGACAGAACTGTTGTTATTCATTCAGTTTTCACTAGTGCAGATAAAGATTGCCATTCTTCCTCTTCACACTTTTAGCTTGCTTCCTGGAAGAAGTACATGCTAATTTCTTCTTTCCAGATTAGTTGATAGGTAAATCAGTGTCATGAGGGAGTTTCTGTTGAGACCTCAATAAAAAGATTCTTCCATTAAAAAAACAACAAGGACCAGATGAGTGGCTCAGCTGTTTAAGAGTTGGTTTAGAGTGCGAGCTCTGAGCAACAGGGCCGCCAGTTCGATTCCCACATGGGACAGTGAATGCTGTGCCCGAGCTGAGCTGTTGCTGAGTTGCCAACAAGTGGCAGGATGGCTCAGCTGGTGTAACAACAAGATTGCCTGTTCAATGGTGGGCTACGCCCTCCCGCAACTAAGACTGAACTCTGCACCTTGAGCTTAGAGACCACAAGCTGCCGACAGGAAGCTATGGCAACTGGCACCCTCCGCAATGAAGATCGAAGACCAAGAACTTGGCTGGTCCCCTTCCCCAATTCCCCAACATTGTTCCCCTCCCCCAATTTCCCAATAAAATCATAAAAACAACAACAACTCTGCCTTTCACTTTGGAAAGGAGAAAGCAAACAGCTTCATTTTTCTGTTACAAAGGGGAAAATGCATTCTTCCTATTGACCCTACGGGAGGTTATGAACAACAATTTTTATAGGTTTTGTAGCTTTAAATCCTAATGCTTTCACTACTTCTGAAGGCCAGTGCTCTACAAATAGAAAATGTTCCTGCATGGCTAGCCTTCTGAGATTTGTACACATGTGTTGATGATTCCTTCCTTCTTTCTGGAGCTTTCAGTTCCAATGCCTACCATCAGTTTCAGTTATGAAAAGTGAGGAGAAACATGTAAGCAGTTAGATAATACTTTGAATGGCCCATTAAGTGTATCCAAGGAAACATCTCTCCAAATTAAAATTAAAATATTCTACTAACTGAAAGAGGGTCCATTTTAAAGGGTTTTTAGTCTTAGAAAATAACCTCTTGGGCCGGCTGAGTGGCGCATTGGTTAAGAGCTGGCTTGGGACGCCAGCGGCCCTGGTTCGGATCCCACATATGAGGGCCAGTGACACTGCCCTCTACAGCTAACAACAGCTCCACCTGGAGCTGGACTGTGTGAGCCCCGTCGACGGTGTAGGCTGCAGCCCCTGCTGCAGTGGGCTGCCATAGGCTACAGTGAGTGGCTGTCCACCAGCGTGAGCAGCTGGCAGCCAGCACGAGCTGCCAATAGCCACAGTGAGCAACCATCCAGAGGCCGGCAACCGATCTGCCTCATCCAAGAGGAGCGCAATGACGCTACCAATATGGGCCAGTGAAGTAACGTGCTCCGCAACTAGACTGAAGAACAAAAAGACAGCAACTTGTCTGTTCCCCTTCCCCGATTCCCCAGTGCTGTTCCCCTCCCCCAATTCCCCAATAAAATCTTTTTTAAAAAAAGAAAATAACCTCTTGCTATAGAAAATGTTTACTTCTGTCAGTGACACTTTTTAAGATCCCAGCTGTCACATCATTTCCTTTATAGAATATGATCTAATGTACTTTGCAACTTCAGCCAATACAATGTCTGTGATTCCCAAGTGTGAGAAGCAGCAGATCTCAAAGTCAGAACTTGAACAAAGGTGAGAAGGAGATAGTTTTAAAAATTTACTCTTAGAGTCCTTTCCAGTTTGATTTAATTTAATACATTCATTGAAAGCCTCTCATCTTCCCAGCTTGCTCAGGGAAGAGAGCCTGGCTGCCTTGACTGCGTTTGCTGGCAAGAGTTAACTTTTTGTCTTTTCTGCATCCTAGCCCCTAGCAGGAGCAGTACCTATAAGCCTGGCATTTCCAAGGTTTGGCTTGACAAACATGAAAGAACAATTCTTGGACTACTGAATTGTTTCTTATGTTAATCAAGCAAAGTAATGAGTCTGGGATGAATGAAAGGGGACCCTTTCCAAAATGCTGGAGACTTTGTGTCCAGTTTTGAGTTGGTACACCAAGGATATCTTGACTATCAGGTTGTTCAAAATGAAATCACACAGAGAGAGTGAAAAATTGGAACAGTGGAGAGATGTTAACACAGGAAAATGGGGATTACCAAACAACACAAGTAAGTGTTAAGTGCTTTGTAACTAGTGGTGAAATGAGGAATAATTATTCAGACAAGTCTGAGTAATTGTGAAGACAAAGAAAGTACTAATGCGAACCTAAGATGTTTTGGCAATAGATTATTCAGGATCTGTCAGTGGCTGATTCAGCATGTAATTGCTCTCAAGGGCACTTTAATTTAGGATAGGTTGTGAGGAGGGCAAGGACCAGCTATTCTTCTAGCAAAAGCAACACATTAGAATTGGGTTAAATATTCTGGGACTTACATTAAAAGACTTAATTAAAACTGCCTCCACACTTCTAGAGACCTTTTTTCCTTTCCTTCATTGTTGGAAGCCAACTATTATAGAATATGGCCAGGTTTCTTTTTGTTGTATTTTTAAGCATGGCTCTGAATTTGCTTATGAACGTCTTATTTCCTGGTTTGCAAAGGTAGGTGCTAAAACTCATACATGTTTGGTGAGGTGAAAATCAAGGCAACCTTTCTGGAAAGTCAATTGGCAATATTTAAAAACAAAAGTGCATGTATATTTGTCTAGAAATATAACCTACATATACCGTTCTACATGTACTGAAGATACATTATAAAACGATTTTCGCTACAAATTTTGTTTGTCATAGCAAGTGGTTAAAGCAGCCTAAATGTCCAATCAATAGGGGGACTAAATAATGTATAATGGTTAGTCTATAAAATGGAATGCTGTGAAGCCGCTGAAGAGAATAGGTAGATCATAGTGTTCTGAAATAAATCAATACATTTCTAAGTGGGGGGAAAAAGACAGATAAATTGCTTTGTCTTATGCAAATCATACACATATCGAACAAAGAATCTAGAGTTATATTGGATTCAAATACTAGTTGTGGCAAATGAATACTAAATTTCTTTCTAGACTCACTGATAGCCAGGGCAAAGAGGTCAGCATTTTAAAAAATTTGTCTTCATGCAGTTTGGAGACACATCAAAACTTTAAAAAATCCTTCTGTGCTCAAAAAACTAACAACATGATTTTGCATATGTTGAAAACCTGATGTGTGAGCTCACAGAACATTACTGACTTGCTAATTACAGCACTGACAAATGACACATAGCATGCAATACAACTACTGTGTCTTTAAAATCAACCCCACTTTATTTAACTAGTCCGAGTGATTTTTGGTTCTTGGCAAGCAAATGGTCCCAGAATAAGACAGAGTTATTCTAAGGTGCCTGTTGAACCCAACATCCTTTGGAGTTCAATCCAAGAATGTGTTCTTCCTTCTAGGAAGTAAGCAATATTTCAGTGGGTATGTTTTTTTCATTTCTTTTCTTTTCCAGCAGACCTCTTAACAAAGAAGAAGTCCTTGTTTTCCTGTTCAGATGGACCCATATCAGAACATGTGACTTTCTGGACTTATTTGTCTGTAAGCAGGAACTCTTCATTTCCCAAACACATCCCTTTTGTCACGTTAAAGGTTACAACTCTTTCCACCCAGTAGTCTCAGCTGCTCTTGTGCTGGCTGGAAGATGGAAGACGTTGCTGTCCCTGGGTACTGTCATCACCTAACACCGGTGTTTGTGCTGCGACTTGAAGGGCAGTTTCAGCTGGATTTAGGCATACTGCCCTGTGTCTTTTGACACACATTATGACAGAGGATCCTTCCTCAGTGTGGGAAAGAACACAAAGGACTTTACACAGCAGCTTTGGTTCTAAGGTCTGCTTAATACTTCATCCCCAGACCTGAAATACTATGTTTTGATGTTAAACTTAGACCATCATTTTAAAAAAATTAAATGTAAAACTCTGGGCTGAGCTGTCCCCACCCTCCAGTAGTCATATCCTACTGTTTGGAAGGCGGGGAAAACAGAAAAGAATACTGCAAATGCCAAAGAAGCAAACCAAATGAAAACTTGAAAATTGGCTAAAGCATTCTGCCTTTTACACATATGTAAAATGATTAATTGGAGAGAGGAAGGCAAAGATGTATGGAAGATGGGGTTTGATTTGCAGGCTTTTAACAGCCCTGAGAATAATGGTTCTCAACCTTTAGTGTCCCAAAAAATCGCTTAGGAATCACTTAGCCACCCCACCCCTACCCCCCAGCTTGCAGACCCTGACTCAGTGGGTCTTCCCTGAAAGCTAATCTGCATTTCTAACAAACTCACTACTCACCCCGTGGTGAGTCTAAGGCCAGAGTTCACAGGCCACACTCTGAGAACTACTGTCCAGCAGTGGTCTTCAATCTGGAAAGTTTTAAGAAATATGCACAGCCAATCAGTGACATCAGAATGTTTGGGTGCGGCTGAAGTTAAGGACCAGGCATTTCAAGTAAAAGGAATGGGTTGAGGAAAGGCATAGAGGGGATTCAGAGCAATAAATACCTGAAGAATTAATCACAGGTAAATAATGGCTAGAAAGGCAGGTGAAAAGTGGGGGTTGTATTTGAACTCACATGCCAGGGCAAGGACAGACAAGAACCAGTGTACTATGTACAAGAAAATCTATTCTAAAGTGTCACTAGGAATTTTATGACTGGCTTTCTAGTGGAACACAAAAAAATGTCTCCAGGGGCCGGCCGAGTGGCGCATCGGTTAAGCGCTGGTTTTGGGATGCCAGCGGCCCCGGTTCGGATCCCACATGAGGGCCAGTGACACTGCCCTCTACAGCTAACAACAGCTCCACCTGGAGCTGGGCTGTGCGAGCCCCGGTGATGGTGTGGGCTGCAGCCCCTGCTGCAGTGGGCTGCCATAGGCTGCAGTGAGTGGCCCGCAGCCAGCGTGAGCGGCTGGCAGCCAAGCGTGAGCTGCCAATAGCCGCGATGAGCGACATCCAGAGGCCAGTGACCGATCTGCCTCATCCGGGAAGAGCGCAATGACGATACCAACAATGAAGCAACATCCTCCGCAACTAAAATTGAAGAACAAGAAGACGGCAACTTGTCTGTTCCCCTTCCCCGATTCCCCAACACTGTTCCCCTCCACCAATTCCCCAATAAAATCTTTTTTTTTTTTTTTTTTTTTTAAAAATTGTTCTTCAATTTTAGTTGCGGAGGATGTTGCTTCACGGTTGGTATCGTCATTGCGCTCTTCCCGGATGAGGCAGATCGGTCGCCGGCCTCTGGATGTCGCTCATCGCGGCTATTGGCAGCTCACGCTGGCTCCCAGCCGCTCACGCTGGCTGCGCTGGCTGCGGGCCACTCACTGCAGCCTATGGCAGCCCACTGCAGCAGGGGCTGCAGCCCACACCATCACCGGGGCTCGCACAGCCCAGCTCCAGGTGGAGCTGTTGTTAGCTGTAGAGGGCAGTGTCACTGGCCCTCATGTGGGATCCGAACCGGGGCCGCTGGCATCCCAAAACCAGCGCTTAACCGATGCGCCACTCGGCCGGCCCCCCAATAAAATCTTTAAAAAAAAAATGTCTCCATTTGTATCTAAGAGGAGTTTGTCTGAAAGTGAGTACATCAGTCAAGTGAGGTTTCCCACTGAGGTTAAACATCTCATTCTGACTTTTTAGTCTTGATTCTGAGAATGAGAACACAGAAGACAGAAAGTTCAACATTGTATAGCGTATTCCTGTGAAGTGTCTTGCTTGCATCAATTTATGTTCCAAAATATGCTTTGCAATTAAATGTGAGTCAATTACTACACACTGGAGACTTTTCTGCATAGTCACCTAGCAGAAAGAATCAGCATGTTATAAAGAATTACCTAAAATGACAGTTTTCTCATCTATCACTGCCTTAGTCCATTTGGGCTGTTATAACACAAATACCACAGACTGGGTAGCATAAAAAACAAATATTTATTTATCACAGTTCTGGAGACTGGGAAGTTCAAGATCAAGGCACCATAGATCATTGTCTGGAAAGGGTCTGCTTCCTAGATCATAGATGGTGGTCTTCTCACTGAGTCCTCACATGGAGAAAGGGCAAGGCAGCTTTCTGGGGTCTGTGTCTATAAGAGCATTAATTCTATTCATGAGGGAGCTAACATCGTGATGTAATCACCTTTCAAAAGCCCACTTCCAAATAAAGTCACATTGGAGATTAGGTTTCAACATAAGAATTTAGTGTGTGTTGGGGGGGAGACACAAATATTCTTTCACTTTTTTTTAGTTATAGTTGACATTCAATTATTTTATATTGGTTTCAGGATGGGGGACACAAACATTGTCTATAGCAGCCACTTTCTTGCTTTTGTACAACCCCAGAATCAAGAGAACATTGGCCATGTGTACTCAATTATTTACATAACTGTCAGTGCTATTCTCCCATATGGGTTCAATGTCTAAGAGGTCAAATCATATACAACAGAAAGACAGGGACAATTTGTGTCACAAGATCCTCAAGCTCTGGTCTGTGAATGGACTCTTCATTTCAATCAATCTTCAATGCAGTGAATTTCTTGTACAGTAAGATTTGAGATTTCTCTCTGAGTATATTTAGATAAGAATGAGATTTGAACTGTAAGGATGGAAACCATAGATCCAGAACTTTCCAGGACAATTTAGGTATTATAGATTTTGTCTATCTATGTTGACACTGATGCATACACAAATGCATACACAGAAAAGTCCTTTGTCAGGCCAAGTGGCCTAATATTTCATTCAGAAGCGTACTGCTCTCCCCTTCATTAAATCACTGCTGCTCCTTCCTCCCTCACCCAGAGATCTATGCAGATTTTTCTACAGATTATAATTTGCAAATCTAAGTGGCATCCTCCCTGCTCCTACCTTTTAAAATAGTTCTGAGGCCTGTTGGTCATATTTATATATGCTCATGTGAACATCTGTGTATATAAATATCTGAGATTACATGGGTTTTCCATGGCCCTGGAAATTAAATTATTGTGAACTATTATTCTGTTCCCCCTTCTCTCCACCCCTATTGCTTACCTGTGAAAATACAAAGTAACTGCCCAAGATTTTCATTAATTCTCAGGTAGGGTCTTAAAGCCTATAGTCTGTTTAGGCCTTTGCATTCCTGCTTACATAATTCTTATATTCTGTATCATGCTGAATTGGCCTCAAACTCGGTCCTTTCTTCCACGTCTACACATACACACACACACACACACACACACACACACACACACGTCCACAATCCAAAAGTCTTCATAGATTTGGAATGTGGGTACAAGGAGACAGAATGGGTGTCAGAAGCATAAAAAAGCACACAGCATAAAATGGTTCCTAAAGTATTACAAATTTCTTAAATTATCCTTCAGCCATCCCACCTCTATGGAAAGTCTGTGAACTAACCTCACTGCACCAACTTTCAGCAACTCCCCACCTTGCTCATCCCTCTCCCCTTTTTCTCCCTTCACTCATGTTAAATATTTTCCCACTTCCCTTTCTAATAGGAAAGTAAGATTTTCTATTGCAAGGAGAACAATTTTGCTCTCCTCCAAAAGTCTCATATTTAAACCCACAAGCCCCTTAGGGTATCAACCCAGCAAAGAGATTTTCCAGGATTAATTCTAGTGCTCATGTTGAGATTTCTAAAAGAAAAACAGAAATGCACTTTATTATACATTACAATTTTGTATAAGGGAAGAGGGGTGTAGGGTGAGAGAAAGGGAAAGAGAGGTGGATAGAGAGAGACCGAGAGAGGAGGGAGAAGTTCCATATACTATCAAAACAGAAGTAAGATATTGGGGTATGTTGGATAATGCTCTACAGTGGAGTTCCCATTGCTGCCTTTGGCTAAAGGCAACTCTTTGGAATAAAACAGATCTCAGTTTGACTCCCAGTCTTCCTGCTAACTAGCTGCACAACCGTGGGCAAATCACTTACTGTCTTAATTCATTTGGGCTGCCATAACAAAAATATTGTAGACTGGGTGGCTTAAACAACATTTATTTCTCAGAGTTCTAGAGGCTGGGAAGTCCAACATCAAGGCACCAGCAGATCGAGTGTCTGGAGAGGACCTCTTGCTGGTTTGTAGTCAGCCATCTTCTCTTTGTATCCTCACATGGCCTAGAGAGAAAGCTCTGGTCCCTTCCTCTTCGTTTAAGAACACTAAGCCCCTTATGAGAACTACACCCTAATGGCCTCATCTGAAGTTGATTATTTTCTAGAGGCCCCCACCTCTAAATATCATCACATTGAGGATTGGGGCTCCAACATATGAATTTTGGAGGGGGTGGGCGTGTAAGCAAACAGTCCATAGTCTGTGGCCCATCACATAAACAGAGTTAATGGTAGCTATTATTAGTATAGTACTCAAAAGAAGCAATTTGAAAAGAGCTATAAATATATTTTAAATAAGTATATTGGTTTGCATCCTTTCTGGAACAAGGAGGTGTATACACCCCACATTGTGTGTGTGTGTGTGTGTGTGTGTGTGTGTGTGTGTGTGTGTGTGTGTGTCTTATCCCAAGGTCTCACTGCCTCCTTCTGGGAAATAAAATCCTGTTTTCATTAAAAGTGAACATAGAGAGCAGGCCGATTGGCACATTGGTTAAGAGTTGGCTAGGGGCGCCAGCAGCCCCAGTTTGGATCCCACATATGAGGGCCAGTGACACTGCCCTCTGCAGCTAACAACAGCTCCATATGGAGCTGAACTGTAAGCCCTGGCGACGGTGTAGGCTGCAGCCCCTGCTGCAGTTGGCTACCATAGGCTACAGTGAGTGGCCAGCAGCCAGCGTGAGCGGCTGGCAGCCAGTGTGAGCTGCCAATAGCCACAATGAGCAACCATCCAGAGGCCGGCGACAGATCTGCCTCATCCAGGAAGAGCGCAATGACGATACCAACATGGGTCAGTGAAGCAACATCCTCCACAACTAGACTGAAGAACAAAAAGACAGCAACTTGTCTATTCCTCTTCCCCAATTCCCCAATGCTGTTCCCCTCCCCCAATTCCCCAATAAAAAATCTTTTAAAAAAGTGAACATGGAAATCCCTGATATGAGAAATATTGATTTGGGAAAGTAGTGCTTTTTTATGTATGAGATTTTCAATAAAACTTTTAAAACTTATTAGCCAAAGCACTGAGCTTTCCAAAATATAATGTGCAGGCTCTGAATATCTCACTGAAGGGGACTAAGGCTTCTAGAAAAAAAAGCAGATTTCCAGGGCTAGGGCAATAATGAATAAAATAAGCCTTGGTGATCTTTTTTTTCAGCTGAGCCATCCTGCTACCTGTTGGTAGCTCAGCGGCTGCTCAGCTCAGGCTGGACATCGAACTGCTGTTGCTCAGAGCTCAGCTCGCACTCTTGAGCGAACTCTTAACCAACTGAGCTGCTTGACTGGCCCTCTTGGTAATCTTCTTAAACCAGGTAGCAAGAAAGCTGTAGATGACTATGTCATTTCAAAAGAAACTAGGAGCCAACTTGAAGAGGCTCTCACTGGCCCAAAATGGGACAATTAGAGCATCAATAAGAAAATAACTGCAATGGATTAAAACACATCAAATATATAAATTCCGTAAGTTCATAATAATACTCTACACTTTATATTCTATATCCAGTACTAAGCGAACTTCCTGCAATGACAGAAGTATCTATGTCTAGGCTGGAGCAGTCTTCCCACAGATACCCACAGACCTTTCTTCCTCCATTCTCTCAAGTCTTCAGTTGAAAGTCTCCTTCTAAATGAGCCGTTTCCTGTTATCCTATTTAAAATTTCACCACCTGACCCAAACATATTTCCTCTTTCTTCCCATATTGTTTTTTCTCCATGCTTCTTATCACTATCTAACCTATAAATAAAATATGTCTTCTTTCCTTCTCCCAACTAGAACATAACCCCAGGAAGGTAGGGGTTTATTTTTCGTCTGTTGTATTCACTTCTATATTTCCTGAACTAGAACAATGTCTGGCATGGAGAAGGCACTCAATAAATATGAAGCTGATGACATTTGAAGTTATTTCTTGCTTATTCTGTAATAATCCCCCATTATTGTCATTTCTTTTGTAAAAAGTTGTTACAGTTGCTAATGTTCTCCTGTTAGTTTAGAGGAATTAAATCAAAAGGACATGGGGTGACTCAGGATAGAGTCACTGTAAGAAGTGAGGTGGCAATTAGGTAAAATCAGTAATTCAGAGTAAAAGATGGCAATGAGAATGGAAGCCCCTTAGCTCCCCTCCCCTGAAATTCTCAAAAATATTGGTGGCAGAGGGTGGAGGGATACTAAAACCTTCACCAGGTGAGGGGGGCTAAGGCACATTTAGAAAGATTTTAAAAGAAAGGATGACTGAACACATGGAGCAGGAAGACCTAGAATGTGAGGTTACTCAAAAAGAGGGACACACCTCAATAAATCAGAGCTGACGCACTGAGAATTCACAGGATAATAAAAATATCAAAAGCCAGAAGACAAACTTTTCCATATATATGAAATATTACTGTGCTTTATAGAGCAATTTGCCTAAAGTTGAACTTGCATGAAAGTTTTATAATCCAGGAAATGCCTATATTGTTATATTTACCAATATTTTAGGAATGATTGTTGATCTTATTTGATTATCCCAATAACTCTGTAAGGTATATTATAAGCATTGATTTTACCACTGATTAGTCCTCCACTAGTTCAGGAGCTGGGGAATTTGCTTCTACACTACCAATGAACCTTCCCTGTTTGGAGGTGCAGGAGTTGGGGGATGTCCACACAGAGCATAGCTTGTTTGGGGCTTTATATGCAGTGTAAGCCATGGGCAGTGTGCCATGTCAGAAGCTGAAAGAACAGCCGTCTTGATGCCTCAATAGCATAGGAAGGTGGGTCTCTCTAAACAGAGCCCTTCAGTCAGGTGTGCATGGCATCTAGTATGAGATGGACTTGGAAGATTTCCATCTGCCAGAGCCCTTCTCTTCTCTACTCCCTCTTTATCCACCACCTCCAAGGCTAGGATGCCCTGTCTCCCTTTCCCTTCCCCTGCAGCCCTGTGACCATTACCTTATCACCTCATCTCACTTCACCTCCCTGCTGGTTAGTCTGGCAATTCCTCTCTTCAACCTACGTATTGCTATGGCATGAACCCTATGCCTTGCTGTTTCTTTCCTTCTTTTGATTCTCAAAAGTGTACCAGTGAACAAATAACTATATTTTTCTTTACATTACTCTCCTCATGGTCCTCACAGCCTGTGGATATCTCAGGCTAAATGCAGAAGAGGCCGTACAAAGAAGTGTGAAGAAGGAAAGCACAAAAAGCCCTATTCTTTCTCCACACAGGTAAGTTTTGTTGCCTCCATTTATATATGAAGACACTGAAGTGCAGAATCATAAGTGACTTGCGCAAGATGACAGCCTATACAGACCTCACCTGGGAACAGGTCTCCAGACCCAAATACATAGGCAGTGAGCTTTTGATTCCCTCAGATGTCTGCTTACGGGCCTGCGGAAGGTGGGTAATATATTGTCTATGTGTAACACTGACTTTCCTGCCAACTTTGTGATAAAATATCAGTAAGATTGAGGCAGCAGACAGAGCAGAATAAAATACTGATTAAGAGCTGTGTGGGAGGTCGTTCAGCCCAGATTTCAAACTCCATGACCATGGACAAGTTTATTTATTTAGCCCACTGAGACTCCTTGTCTGTCAAAGACAGATAACTACACCTATTTTACCTGCTTCATAAATTGTCATGAGGATTCAGTTGGATGACATGTTTCATAGGAAATATTCAGAAAGGTCCTGGCACACAGTGAGCACTCAAGAATTGTTACCTTCAAATTGTTACAATAGCAGAAATTTGGAACTTTTGTTTCTTAAACAGAGGTCTGAAACCATTTAGTTATATCTTAGGTTAGATATTAAATCTAACAGCTTTTTAACCAGTTGAACAGGTTACTGCATGTTCATTTTTTCTGCATTAGTCATGTAGACTGGATGCCAGATCACTCATTTTTTCCCCAACATTTTTCAATGTAAAATTTCAAACATACAGCCAAATTAAAAAACTTTGACAGTGAACACCCCACCATATACCCGCTACCCAGATCCTACCATTAACATTTCACTTCACTTGGTGTATCACATACATATGTGTTCCTTATCCATCCCTCTCTCTACCCATCAATCTTTTTTTGTGTGTGTATTTCAAAGAAAATTACAGATATTTTCCTTTGAATACTAATGTTTGTTTACATTTTTTGTGTGTGTTTGTGTGTGTGTGTATGTGTGTGTCTGTGTTTAAGATTTTATTGGGGGAATTGGGGGAGGGGAACAGTGTTGGGGAATTGGGGAAGGGGAACAGACAAGTTGCTATCCTTTTGTTCTTCAGTCTAGCTGTGGAGGACGTCACTTCACTGGCCCATATTGGTATTATCATTGCACTCTTCCTGGCTGAGGCAGTCACTCAGCGGCCATTGGACGGCTGCTCACTGCAACTCACAGCAGCTTACAGAAGCTCACGACAGCTGCCAACCAGCACCACTGCAGCCTACAGCATCGGCATCACCTGTGACTCATGGCAGCCCAGCACCAGGTTGAGCTGTTGTTCACCATCTTAGCTGTAGGGTCACTGACCCTAATGTGGGATCCAAACTGGGGTCCTGCCGCTCAGAGTTGGCATCCCAAGCGAACTCTTAACCAACGTGCCACTCGGCCAGCCCTGTTTACATTTTTTAAATCACTGCATTTTGAGTTAAAAGTTACATTGGAGATCATTCCACAAATGTGGAATCTCAGCCAGCACATGCACTCTCTGAAAATGACATTATTCTTGAGAACGATGATCCCAAGCAACATTCATCACTACATTTTAAGAGTTTTTCCATTTCAATTTGTCTTATACTCTTTGTTTCTTTTCTTCTAAGACTGTTTTTTAGAGCAGTTTTAGGTTTACAAAAAAATTGACAGTACAGAGATTTCCTATATACCTCCTATCCCTACTCATCCAAAATCTTTTTCATTATCAACATCACTCAACAGAATGACACATTTTTCACCAAGAATAAACCTACACTGATGCATCATAATCACCCAAAGTCCATAATTTACCTTAGGGTTCGTTCTTGGTGTTGAACATTCTGTGGGTTTGAGAAAATGTATGATAATATATACCCATCATTATAATATCACACAGAATATTTTCACTATCCTAAAAATCCTCTGTGCTCTGCTTATTCATCTCTCCTACCACTCCTACCCCTGGCAACCACTAATATTTTTACTGTTGCCATAGTTTTGCCTTTTCCAGAACATCCTATTGTTGGAATCATATAGTATGTAGCCTTTTCAGACTGGCTTTTTTCACTTAGTAACATGTGTTTGTAGTTCCTCCATGTCTTTTCATAGCTTGATAGCTCATTTCCTTTTAGTGCTGAATAATAATTTATTGGCTGGATGCCCTACACTTTATCCATTCACCTACTGAAACACATCAAGTGTGTTTCAAACTTTTAGCAATTATGAATAAAACTGTTATAAAAGCACCCATGTTCAGGTTTTGTGTGGACAGTTTCCAATCCTTTGGGTCAACACTAGGGAGCACAATTGCTGGGTCATATGGGAAGAGCATGTTTAGTTTTGTAAGAAACCGCCAAACTGTCAAAGTGGCCATCCAGCAGTGAATGAACACCTCTGTTGTTCCACATCTTTGCCAACACTTGGTGTTATCAGTGTTCCAGATTTTGCCCATTCTAATAGGTGTGTAATGGTATCTCATATTTGTTTTAAATCGGGTCATTTAGTTTTTTGAAGTCCATCTTGGGTATTTCCAGATAGTACTAAGGACTGAATTGTGTCTCCCCAAAAGGTGTATGTTGAAGTCCCCAGTGTGATGATATTTGGAGATGGAGCCTTTGGGAGATAATTGAAATTAGTTGTAGTCATGAGGGTAGGGCCCTCCTGATAGGATTAGTGTCCCTATAAGAAGACACACCAGAGACCACAGTCGCTCTCTCTCCATATGTAGGTCAGGAAGAGAGCTCTTATCAGAACCCAATCATGCTGACACTGTGATTTTGGGCTTCTCAGCCTCCAGAGCTGTAAGAAATGAATTTTTATTTAAACCACCCAGTCTATGCTATTTTGTTATGGCAGCCTGAGCTAACTAAGACAGATATATTGTAAATATATTGAAACTACAGGCTCATCTTATCATATATTATAAATTAATAACTTGCAGAAAAGACCTCAATTCTTTGTGGAAAATAGGTTAAATAAAAATTATAAATAGGGACTTCCAGTAAGATGGCAGAATAGATGGATGCTGTGCCAACTGCCTCCCAATATCACACCAAAATTACAAATAATTTATAAAACATTCAACTCGGAAGTCCCCTAAACACTGGATGAACAGAACCTCTAAACGAAGGACCTAAAGAGGAGGCCACGTCAAGTCTCTTAGGAGGGGCGGAGACAAGAGAAGGCGAGCCCCTGTGGGGGATGCCTCAGCTGTGGGGCACCTTTTCCGGTTGGGGGAAACACAGGCCGGCCCCACACGGCTGCTTTGCCAGGAAGAGAAGTTCTACAATAGCTGGCAGTAGAAATTAATGAGGACTCTCTTTGCTCGGCTCGGTGAGGCTGAGGACAGCTGGAGAACCAGTGGGGCCAGCTCACAGGCTCGCTTGCAGGTGAACACTCACCTGGTTCCTGGTGGAGGTGGTAGCTGTGTGAGCCGGGCCCAGGAGCCTGCGGGGACAGACTAAACTGAGTGCCTTTGGTCCGGGACCTGGAGGTTTTGGGGAGCACTGTTACCCTGGTGTGAAACACACGAGTAGTGTACAGGAGGGCACCATTTTTTCAGGGTTGGGCCCTCCCACAGAGGGTCAGGTCCTGGACCGCATTGGTCTGGTAAAATTGGCACAGGAGTGCATGTGTGCATGCACACACATGTAGCCTTGGATTCCTACCCTCCACCCTGCTTGTGTTGCATTGCCAGGAAAATGCCGGGCTGGAGTGCTGTGGCTCCATCAGGCTATTCGTTGAGATACAGCAGTGCGCGAGCCACCTTGGGTCCCCACTCTCCACACTGCTTGTGCAGAGTTGCCAGGCTTGGGATTGGCTGTTGGGCTGCTCAGCCTGATCTGTGAGTGGCTGATTGGGACAGGCTGAGACTGGGAGTTTTCCTGAGAGTGCTGGGCAGGGAGCTGTGCGCCCACATGATCCAGCCAGGGCTTTCCTGGTGAGTTTGTTTGCGTTGGTTGCCAGTGCAGGAGTGCATGCTGCTCTGCCTTGCTCGGGGCCACTGGCCATATCCAGTAGTGTCTTAGCGGCTTGCCCTGCCCTCCTAAAGCTGTGTTGCCAGAGGCACCCTGAGTCCCTGGTGCCTGGCCCCCACCTCCGCAGGCCACAGAGGGTTTTTTTGCAGCAGCAGACAACTTGCAACAACCAGTGAAGATTTTTGGTAGTGAGCACGGTTCCAGAGCACACAGCAGCTAATTGCAGAAAGCTCACTGCAAGCCTGAGAGGAAGGCCAGCACTATAACACATTAAGCCCTTCCCCCCAATAGCTGGTGCTGAGTCACCCAAAGACTCTCTATTGCTGAGCAAGTGGTCTGCAGATTAAAGAGGATGGAGAGCCGCCCCACCCTTTTTTTTCCCCTTTCTTTTCTGTTTTTCTTCTTTTCCTCTTTTTTTTCTTTTTTTTTTCTTTTTTCCCCTCTTCTTTCTAAGTGATCTATCTAATACATCGAAGCAATCACAGAAAAACAGCTAGAATGAGGAAGCAAGAAACATGTCTCAAGTAAAAGATCAGAAGAAACCTCTAGAAATGGAAATAAATGAAACAGAGGGATCCAACCTTTCAGAGACAGAGATTAGAACACTGATAAGAATGTTTAAGGAAATTAGTGAGGACATAAAGATGGATAGGGAAATCATAAAAAACAACCAGTTAGAACTAAAGAATACGTTAACTGAAATGAAAAACACATTTGAAGGAATCACCAGTAGACTAGATGAAGCAGAGGATCGGATCAGCTATTTAGAAGACAAAATAGCAGAATTCACCCAGTTGGAACAATAAAAGACAAAAGAATAAAAAAATGAAAATAGTTTAAGAGACCTGGGGGACAAGATGAAGCGCAACAACATACATCATAGGAATACCAGAAGGAGAAGAGAAGAAGCAAGGAATTGAGGATATATTTGAAGAAATAAGGACTGAACACTTCCCTACCCTGGTGAAGGAAATCGACGTACAAGCCCAGAAAGTGCAGAAAGTTCCAAACAAGCTGAACCCAAACAGGTCCACATCAAGACACATCATAGTTAAAATGGCAAAGGTTAAAGACAAAGACAGAATCCTAAAAGCAGCAAGAGAAAGACAGTGGGTTACATACAAAGGAACGCCTATAAGACTTACAGCTGACTTGTCTACAGAAACTCTGCAGGCCAGAAGGGAGTGGCAGGAAATATTTAAAGTGATGCAAAATAAAGGTGTACAACCAAGATTGTTCTACCCAGCACGGCTATCACTTAAAATTGAAAAAGAGATAAAGAGCTTCTCAGAAAAAGAATAAGCTTAAGTAATTCATTACCACCAAGCCAGCATTGCAGGAAATGTTAAAAGAGCTTTTTTAAACATAAGAAAGGGGAAAACAAGCTAACCCAGGAAGACAAGAAATATGAATAACAACATGGCAATAAATATGCACCAGTAAATAATTACTTTAAATGTGAATGGGCCAAATGCTCCACTCACAAGACAGAGAGTGGCTGAGTAGGTAAGAAAACAGAACCGATGCATATACTGTCTACAAGAGACTCATCTCAGATCAAAAGACAAACAGAGACTGAAAGTAAATAGCTTATGAAATAAGATATTTCACATAAATGGGAAGGAGAAAAAAGCTGGAGTAGCAATACTTATTTTGGACAAAATAGACTTTAAAATGAAGACTACAATAAAAGACAAAGAAGGGCACAACATAATAATAAAGGGATTGATTCAACTAGAGGACATAACCCTAGTAAACATCTATGCACCCAACATAGGAGCTCCTAAATACATAAAACAGATTTTGACAGACATAAAGGCAGAGATCAACAATAACACTATAATAGTAGGGGACTTCAATACCCCGTTGTCACCAATGGACAGATCCTCCAGACAGAAAATCAACATGGACATAGTGGCCTTAAATGACACTTTAGACCAGCTGGATTTCATCAATATTTTTAGAGCATTTCACACCAAAGCAACAGAATATAAATTTTTCTCAAGTGCATGTGGAACATTTTCCAAGATAGACCACATTGTAGGCCACTAAACAAGTCTCAACAAATTTAAGAAGACTGAAATCATATCAAGTGTCTTGTCTGACCACAATGCTATGAAACTAGAAATAAATTACAAGAAGAAATATGGAAAACATACAAATACGTGGAGGCTGAATAACATAATACTAAATAGCGAGTGGGTCAAAAATGAGATCAAGGAGGAAATCAAGATACCTCAAGACAAACGAAAATGAAAACACCATGACCCAAAAATCTCTGGAATGCAGCGAAAGCAGTCCTAAGAGGGAAGTTCATAGCAGTGCAGGCCTACCTGAAAAAGTAAGAAAAATCTCAAATCAAAAGCCAATCTTTACACCTAACGGAAGTGGAAAAAGAACAGCAAAACAAGCGCAAAAGAAGTACAAGGAAGGAAATAATAAAGACCAGAGCAGAAATAAAAGAAATAGAGACAAAAAAAAAAACAAATACAACAACAATACAAAAGATCCATGAAACCAAGAGTTTTTTGAAAAGATAAACAAAATCAACAAACCCTTAGGCAGACTCATCAAGAAAAAGAGAGGACCCAAATTAATAAAATCAGAAATGAAAGAGAATAAATGACAACAGATACCACAGAAATACAGAAAATTTTAAGAAAATACTGAGCAAATACTGTATGCCAACAAATTCAACAATCTGGAAGAAATTGATAAATTTCTAGAAGCATACAATCTACCAAGCCTGAACAAAAAGAAACAAAACTAAGAACAGATTGATTACTACCAAAAAAATTGAATCAGTAATGAAAAAGCTTCCAACATACAAAAGTCCTGGACCAGATGTCTTCACAGGTGAATTCTACAAAATATTCAAAAAAGAATTAATACCTATTCTCCTCAAACTATTCCAAAAAATACAGAAGGAGGGAAGGCTCCAAAGCACATTTTATGAGGCCACTATTACTCTGATCCCAAAATCAGACAAAGATATTATAAAAAAGGAAAACTACAGGCCAATATCCTTAATGAACATAGATGCAAAAATCCTAAAAAGAATACTAGCAAACCAAATTCAGCATCACATTAAAAAGATCATATAAGCGCTGGCCTAGGAAGCCAGCGGCCCCGGTTCGGTCCCACATATGAGGGCCAGTGATACTGCCCTCAAAAAAAAAAAAAAAAGATCATACACCACGATCAAGTGGGATTCTTTCCTTGTATGCAAGGTTGGGTCAATATCCACAAATAAATTAATGTAATACATCACATTAACAAAATGAAAAATAAAAATCATATAATCATATCATAGATGCAGATGCAGAAATAGCATTTGACAAATAGTGGGAATAGTGGGATCATACCTCAACATAATAAAGGCCATATAGGATAAGCCTACAGCTAACATCATACTCAATGGGGAAAGGCCAAAACCTTTCCCTTAAGATTAGGAACAAGACAAGGCTGTCCACTTTCACCACTTCTATTTAACATAGTTCTGGAAGTTCTAGCCACAGCAATTAGAAAAGAAAATTAAATAAAAGGCATCCAAATTGAAAAGGAATTAGTAAAATTGTCATTATATGCAGATGACATGATAATATAGAGAGAGAATCACAAAAGCTTCACCCAAAAACTGTTAGAACTGACAAATGAATTTAGTAAGGTAGCAGGATACAAAATTAATATTCAGAAATCAGTTGCACTTGTATACACCAATAATAAACTATCTGAAGAAGAAATCAGGAAATCAGTCCCTTTTACAATTGCTTCAAAAACAATAAACTATCTAACTAAATTTAAATAAATTTATCTAAAGAAGTAAAAGACCTGTATTCAGAAAATGATGAGACAAAGAGAAATCAAAGAAGATACAAATAAATGGAAATACATACCATGCTCATGGATAGGAAGAATTAATATAATTAAAATGGCAATTCTACCTAAGGCAATATATAGATTCAATGCAATTCCAATCAAACTACCAATGACGTCTTACTCAGAAATGGAACATATAATTCTAAAATTTACATGGAACCATAAAAGGTCCCGAATAGTCAAGGCAATCTTGATAAATAAGAACAAAGTGGGAGGTATCATGCTACCTGACATTAAAACATGCTACAAGGCTACAGTAATCAAAACAGTATGGTATTTCCATAAAAACAGACACATAGACAATGGAACAAAACAGAGAGCCCAGGAATAATCCCATCCTTATAAGGTCATTTAATCTATGACAATGGAAGCAGGAATAAGGGTATAGTCTATTTAATAAATGATGCTGGGAAAATTGGACTGACACGTGCAAAAAAATGGAAATGGACCACCTACTTACACCATATACGAGAACGAACTCAAAATGGATTGAAGACTTAAATGTAAGACCTGAAACCATAAAACTCCTAGAAGAAAACATAGGGAGTAAATTTGCAGACATTACTGTGAGTAACATTTTTACTGATATAGCCCCTTGGGCAAGGGAAATAAAAGAAAAAATGAACATATGGCATTACATTAAACTTAAAAGATTTTTCACAGCAAAGGAAATCATCAATAAAACAAAAAGGAAGCCTGCTGAATGGGAGAAGATATTTTCCAATGATATATCCGATAAGGGATTAATATCGAAAATTGTAAAACCCTCATGGAATTCAACACCAAAAAAATAAACAACCCAATTAAAAAATGGGCAGAGGATATGAAGAGGCATTTCTCTAAAGAAGACATATAGATGGCCAACAGGCATATGAAAAAATGTTCAACCTCACTAATCATTAGAGGAATGCAAATAAAAACCACAATGAGATACCACCTCACTCCAGTCAGAATGGCTATCATCAATAAATCAACAAACAACAAGTGCTGGTGAGGTTGTGGAGAAAAGGAAACCCTGGTGCACTGTTGGTGGGACTGTAGATGGGTGCAGCCAGCATGGAAATTATTATGGAGTCATCTCAAAAAACTGGAAAAGGAACTAACTTGTGACCCAGCAATTCCACTCTTGGGTATCTACCCAGAGGAATCCAAGATGGTAATTTGAAAAAGTATATGCACCCCTATGTTTATCTCAGCGCTATTTACAATAGCCAAGTCTTGATGACTGGATTAAGAAACTGTGGTACATTTATACAATGGAGTATTACTCCGCTAAAAAGAAGAATGAGGACTTCCGGTAAAATGGTGCAATAGACAGATGCTGTGCTAACTGCCTCCCAGGATCACACCAAAATTACAAGCAAATTATACAGCATTCAACCCTGGAGGTCCCCGGAACACTGGAGAAACAGAACCACAAAACGAAGAACTTTAAGAGGAGGCCGTGTCGGGTCTGGTAGGAGAGGGGGAGATGAGAGAGGGTGAACCCCTGTGAGGGAGGTCCCAGCTGTGGGGAGGCTTCTTGTGTTGGGGGAAAGACCCTCCGGCCGCACACCAAGCTCACCAGCCCAGAGTTCCTTTGCCGGGAAGAGGAGTTCTAAGATAGCCGGCAGTAAATTAGTGAGGACTCTCTTTGCTCAGCTTGGTGAGGCTGAGAGCGGCTGGAGAATCACTGGGGCCGGCGCCCAGGCTTGCTCGCAGGCAAGCACTTACCTGGTTAGTAGTGGAGAGAGTGGCTGTGTGAACCGAGCCCGGGAGCCTGTGGGGACGGACTGAACTGAGCACCTTTGGTGCAAAGGCTGGAGGTTTTTGGACTGTTGATCCTGTGGTGTGGAGCCTACACGCAAGTGGTGTAGGGAGGGCGCCATTTTGTCGGGCTTGGGCCCTCCCAAAGAGAATCAGGTCCGAGGTCTGGTGGAATTGGCGCAGAAGTGCATATGTGCGTGCATGCAAGCGCATGCAGCCTTGGATCCCCACCCTCCGCCCGGCTTATACTGCGTTGCCAGGGAAACACAGGGCGGGTGCCCTCTGGCTACAACAAGCTGCTCACTGAGATCTGGGAGTGCGAGAGCCGCCTCGGATCCCCACCCTCCAAACGGCTTGTGCTGCGTTGCCAGGGAAATGCCTGGTGGGCGTGCTCCTGCTCCAACAGGCTGCTCACTGAGATGCAGGAGTGTGCAAGCCTCCTCGGTCCCCGCTCTCTGCACTGCACTTACAGAGTTGCCAGGCTGGTGATTGGTTGTCAGGCTGCTTGGCCTGATCTGCGAGCAGCTGATTGGGACAGGCTGAAACTGGGATTTTTCCTGGGAGTCTTGGGCCGTGAGCTGTGTGCCTGCGTGATCCAGCAAGGGCTCTCCTGGCTATCTATCTAATACATCAAAGCAATCCCAGAGCAACAGCCAGAATGGGGAAACAAAGAAACATGTCACAAGTAAAAGATCAGAAGAAACCTCTAGAAATGGAGCTAAATGAAACAGACGGATCCAACCTTTCAGAGACAGAGTTTAGAACACTTATGATAAGAATGTTTAAGGAACTTAGCGAGGACATAAGGAAGGATAGGGAAACCATAAAAAATAACCTGTTAGAACTAAAGAATACAATAACAGAAATGAAGAACACACTCAAAGGAATCACCCATAGAGTAGATGAAGCAGAGGAGCAGATCAGCGATTTGGAAGATAAAATAGCAGAAATCACCCAGTTGGCACAGCAAAAAGACCAAAGAATAAAAAACAATGAAAATAGTTTAAGAGTCCTATGGGACAAGGTGAAAGGCAACCATCTTCGAATCATAGGAATACCAGAAGGAGAAGAGAAGATGCAAGGGGTCGAAAAGGTATTTGAAAAAATAATGACTGAAAACTTCCCTACCCTGGTGAAGGAAATCAACACACATGCCCAGGAAGTGCAGAGGGTTCCAAACAAGCTGAACCCAAACAGGTCCACACCAAGACACATCATAGTTAAAATGGCAAAGGTTAAAGACAGAGACAGAATCCTAGATGCTGCAAGAGAAAGACAGCAGGTTACATACAAAGGAACTCCTGTTAGACTAACAGCTGACTTGTCTACAGAAACTCTGCAGGCCAGAAGGGAGTGGCAGGAGATATTCAAAGTGACACAAAATAAAGGTCTACAACCAAGATTGCTCTACCCAGCACGGCTATCACTTAAAATTGAAGGAGAACTAAAGAGCTTCTCAGAAAAGAATACTTAAGGAATTCATTACCACCAAGCCAACATTGCAAGAAATGTTAAAAAGGGCTTTTTTAAACAAAAGAAAGCGGTAAACAAGCTAACCCAGGGAGACCAGGAATACAAATAACAAAATGGCAATACATATGCACCTATCAATAATCATTTTAAATGTGAATGGGCTAAATGCTCAAATCAAAAGACAGAGAGTGGCTGAGTGAATAAGGAAATAGGACACATGTATATGCTGTTTACAGATGGAATAAGATATTTCATGCAAATAGAAATGAGAAAAAAAAAAAGCTGGAGTACCAATACTTACTTTGGACGAAACAGACTTTAAAATGACTACAAAAATGACAAAGAAGGGCACTATAACCCTAATAAACATCTATGCACCCAACATAGGAACTCCTAATTATATATAACAGATTTTGACAGACATAAAGACAGAGATCAACAGTAACACTATCATAGTAGGGGACTTCAACACCATTGTCACCAATGGACAGACCCTTTAGACAGAAAATCAGCACTGAAAGAGGGGCCTTAAATGATACTTCAGACCAGCTGGACTTCGTTGATATTTTTAGAGTATTTCACCCTGAAAAAACAGAATATACATTCTTCTCAAGTACACATGGGACATTTTCCAAGATAGACCATGTTACACCACAAAACAAGTCTCAGTAAATTTAAGAAGATTGAAGTCATATCAAGCAGATATAAAGGAAAAACTGATGGTTGCTGGCTGGGAAGGAGTGGGGAAGAGGGAGAGGGGGAAGGTTTTGGACAGTGTAGGTGGGACTACAATGTTGCCGCAGGGATATGGGAGCAGTTGTGTGAATGTAATTGATAATGTTGTGGAGACTATTATGTTGCGTGAAATAAGTCAGTCGGAGAAAGACCCATGTGATCTCACTTGTGTGTGGAGTCTGAAGAGTTGAGTGAATGATCACAGTAAACAGACTCGTAGATGTAGAGGAAAAACTGAGGGTTGCTAGTTGGGAGGGGGGTGGGGATGGGGGGAAGGGGAAGGGATTAGACAGCATAAATAAACAACTAGAATATTGCCACAGGAATATGAAACACAGTTTGGGGAATATAATAATGTTGTAAAAATTTTGTGGCTTGTCAGATAGTCACATGTCTTGTTAGGGAGACCACTTCATGGATGGAGTGGAGGCTTGATCACTGCGCTGTACACCTGAAGCTGATATTGTATAATATTGTATGTCAACTGTAACTGAATATGTAGATGGTCACGGGATGTCGAGTATACTGTGGAAGGGAATCAAAGGAATTGTAATAGATATGTATGATATGGGGGGGAGTGGGGTGGCGAACTGGGGGAAGAGGGTTGTCACTTTGGGGGATAAAGAGTATAACTATTGGATTGTGTTGTACACCTGAAACTAATAAAATAAATAAATAAATAAATAAATAAATAAATAAATAAATAAATGGAAAGAAGTGCTATCCCAAAGAGAAAACAAAATAAATAAATAAAATAAGATAAGTATATCTGCGTTTGCAAAAAAAAAAAAAAAAAAAAAAGAGGAATGAAATCGTACCATTTGCAATGATGTGGATGGACCTACACACTATTATGTTAAGTTAAATAAGTCAGTCGGAGAAAGACAGATACCATATGATCTCACTTATATGTGGAATCTGAAAAACTAAATGCACCAGCAAAGTAAACAGAAATAGCCTCATAGATATAGAGGAAAAACTCATGATTGCTAGTTGGGAGGGTTGAGGGAGAAGGGGAAGGGATTAGACAGCATAAATAGGTAACTACAATATTGCCACATTGTCACAGCGATATGAAAGACAGTTCAGGGAATATAATAATGTAAATATTTTGTGGGGTGTCAGATGGTCACATGACTTGTTAGGGAGACCATTTCATGGATGGAGTAGAGGCTTGATCACTGCACTGTACACCTGAAGCTGATGTATAATATTGTATGCCAACTGTAATTGAATATATAGATAGTCACAGGATGTGGAGTATACTGTGGAAGGGAGTCAAGGGAATTGTAATAGATATGTATGATATGGTGGGGAGGGAGTTAGGTGATGAAATGGGGGAGAGGGATTGTCATTTTGAGGGGTAGAAAGTATAAATAGTGCACTGCATTGTACACCTGAAACTAATTTTAAAAAAATGTTTATTTCACAATGAAAGAATAAAAAAAAAATTATAAACAAAAAATGTCATGATAGGAAAAATATTTGCAAATCAGATATCTGATAAGAGGTTAATATTCAGAATATATAAAGAACTTCTAAAACTTAACAATGATAAAAAACAAATAACCTGATTTAAAATGAGCAAAGGTCTTTGATATTTCTTCAAAGAAAATATACAAATGACCAATAAGCCCATGAAAAGATACTCAGCATCACTAGTTATAAGGGAAATGCATGTCAAAACACAATAAGATACCACTAACACCCATTAGAATGTCTACTATTAAAAAAAAATTTTTAAAAAGCCCTGTAACTAACAAGTGTTGGCAAGGATGTGGAGAAATTGGAACCCTGCTGCATTGCTGATGGGAATGTAAAATGGTATAGCCACTTATAGATAACACAATTATGGTAGATTCTCAAAAAATTGAAAATAGCATTACCATATGATCCAGTAATTTTTCTTCAGGGTATGTACATAGTAGAATTGAAAACAAGGTCTTAAAGAGATACTTGTACTCCTATGTCCACAGATGCATTATTCAAAATAGCCAAAAGGTGGAAGCAGCCTAAGTGTTCATGGACAGATAAATGAATTTTTAAAATGTGGTATATACCTACAATGAATACTATTCAGCCTTAAAAAGGAAGGAAATTCTGACACATGCTGCAACATGGATGAATCTTGAAGACATTATGCTAAATGAAATAAACCAGTCACAAAAGGACAAATACTGTATGATTCCACTTACATGAGAGACCTCAAGTAGTCAAATTCATAGAGAAAGAAAGTAGAATGGGGCTGGGGGAGGGAAGTTACTGCTTACTGAGTGAAGTATCAGTTTTGCAAGACGAGTTCTGGAGATGAATGGTGGTGATATTCTCACAACAATATTTATGTACTTAATGCCATCAAACTGTACACTTAAAGATAGTTATGATGGTAAATTTTATGTTCTTTGTATTTTACCACAATTTAAAAAATAAGATAATTGTCAGGTAGTTGCTTTTCAGTGAATGTCTATCAGGTCTTTAAAAATTCTCTACATGGGCCAGCCAAGTGGCTCAGTTGGTTAAGAGTTGGCTTGGGAGTGCAAGCTCTGAGCAGCAGGGCTGCCAGTTCACATCGCTCATGGGCCAGTGATGCTGCTCCTTCTACAGTTAAGATGGTGAATAACAGCTTGACCTGGAGCTGGGCTGCCCTGAATGGCCAGCAACAACGTAGGCTGCAGTGGGACTGGAGTGGGCTGCAGTGAGCTACCGTGAGTGGCTGGCAGCCAACATGAGCAGCTGCCGTGAGCTGCCATGAGCCACCGTCGCCTGGAAGAGCGCAATGACCATAGTACCATCATGGGCCAGTGAAGCAATGTCCTCCACAATTAGACTGAAGAACCAAAAGGACAGCAATATGTCTGTTCCCCTCACCCAATTACCCAATTAAAAAACAACAACAATTTTCTACCAATAACCCACTATGTTTGTACAATGTTTATGGTTTATGAAACACATTAGCATCCATTACCTCATATATCCTTACAAAATCTCTGTGAGGTAGGTTATTTCCTTTTTTTTAATTTGGGGAATTGGGAGAGGGGAACAGTGTTGGGGAATTGGGGAGGAGGACCAGCCAAGTTGTTCTTCAATCTTAGTTGTGGAGGTCGCCAGTCGCCATCTGGCTGCCTCTTGGCAGCTCGTGGCCTCTAAGCTCAAGGTGCTGTGTTATAATCTTAGTTGTGGGTTGGTGTAGCCACCATCCCATGTGGGAGTCGAACCAGCAGTCTTGTTGCTAAGAGCGTGTGCTCCATCCACTGAGACATCCAGGTGGCAGCTTAGCTCAAGGTGCTGAGTTCAGTCTTAGTTGCGCGAGGGCATAGCCCACCATAGAACAGACAGTTTTGTTGTTAGGTGTATGTACTCTCACCAGCTGAGCCATCCTGCCACCTGTTGGCAGCTCAGTGGCAGCTCAGCTTGGGCACAGCTCACTGGCCCATGTGGGAATCGAACCGACGACCCTATTGCTCAGAGCTTGCACTCTTAACTAACTGAGCATTTGTCTGGCCCCTATGTATTATTTTCTATGTCCTTAGAAAGTCAAAGCTTTCAGAGGCTGAAGAGATGATCTAATTCAACCTTTTGCTATACTAGTGAGAAAACCAGTTTAAGGAAGTTAGCGTTATGCTGGCCTAGTATATACTTAGTTCCTCTGAAGCTAAGCTCAGTGCTCTTCCTTCTAGGTCAGGCAGCAGCTTCAGCTGTATATCAGTATCACAAAAGGCAAGAAGCTTCCAGCTTGGTGAACACATCCACAAGCAGGGAGGGTGGCATACACCAGTTCCACAAGGACAAAAGGTCCTGCACTCAGGACCTTTCTGGATCTCACTCTGTGTACCTCGTCATCTGGCTGTCTATCTGAATCCTTTATAATAATGTCCCTTTATAATGAATTGCTAAGTGAATAAAAAAAGAAAGAAAAAAGGATGGCAGAGTGGAGAAAAAGAGAGATGAAGGAATGAATTTTTCCTTGAATAATTAGGGAATAAGGCAAACCTTCAACAATACACAGTCATTGTTTCAGGTAAAAGACTGACTGTGAAACACGAGGTCTGACAATTACATTTGCGAACTCATACTGGAAAAAGTTCTACATACCTCATTGCTGAATATCACTACATTCACCTTTGAAGTACTCCCCTTGGGAAGCTATGCACTGACGCCAGTGCCTAGATCACCCTTCAAAGCAATTTTGGAACTCTTTCTGGAATGGCCATTAGAGCTGTTGTCATACTACCCTTGATGTCCTGAATGTCATCAAAATGTTTTCCTTTCAGGCCAGCCGAGCGGCTCAGTTGGTTAAGATCTTGCTCAAGAGTGCAAGCTCTGAGCAACAGGGTCACCGGTTCAATTCCCACATGGGCCAGTGAGCTGCACTCAAGCTGAGCTGCCGCTAAGCTGCCAACAGGTCTCAGGATGGCTCAGCTGGTGAGAACACATGCTCCTAACAACAAGGTTGCCTGTTTGACATGGTGGGCTATACCCGCCCTCAACTAAAGACTGAACTCAGTACCTTGAGCTGAGCTGCCACCCGGATGGCTCAGTGAATACAGCGTGCACTCTTTAACAACAAGGCTGTTAGTTCGGCTCCTACATGGGATGGTACCTATGCCCACCTGCAATTAATTGAACACAGCACCTTGAGCTGAGCAGCACGACTGGACTTGGAGCTGAGCTTGCTTTTCCCTCCACAACTAAGACTGAAGGATAACAACTTGGCTGTTCCTCTTCCTCAATTCCCCAAAACACTGTTCCCTTCCCCCAATTCCACAAAAATCTAAAAAAAAAAAAAATTCCTTTCAATATTTCCTTCATCTTCACGTAAAGAAAGAAGTCATTGGGGGCCAGATCAGGTGAGTGGGGAGGGTGTTCCAATACATTATTTGTTTACTGGCTAAACACTCCCTCACAGACAGTGCCATGTGAGCTGGTAAATTGTTGTGATGCAAGAGCTACGATATGGCGAAAAGTTCAGGTCATTTTTGTTTTTTGTTTTCGTTTTTTGTTTAGCTGAGCCATCCTGCCACCTGTTGGCAGCTCAGCGGCAGCTCAGCTCAGGCCAGGAATTGAACTGGTGGCCCTCACTCACTCTTGAGTGAGCTCTTAACTAGCTGAGCCACTTGGCCGGCCTTCATTTAACTTTTTCACGCAGCCTTTTCAGCACTTCCAAATAGCAAACTTGGTTAACTGTTTGTCCAGTTGGTACAAATTCATAATGATTAATCCTTCTGATATCAAATAAGGTTAGCAACATCATTTTGACTCTTGACTTGGACTGAAGGAGCTTCTTTGGTTGTTAAGAGTTGGCTGACTTCCATTGTGCGCTTTGACGATTTGTTTCAGGGTCATATTGGTACACCCATGTTTTCTTTTTTGTTTTGCTTTTTTTGTTTTTTGTTTTTTTTTTATGGGGGAACAGTGTGTTTTTCCAGGACCCATCAGTTCCAAGTCTAATAGTTGTTTCAATCTAGTTGTAGAGAGCACAGCTCAGCGGCCCATATGGGAATCTAACCAGCAACCTTGATGTTCTGAGCACTGTGCTCTAACCAACTGAGCTAACCGGCCGCCCCTGGTACACCCATGTTTCATCACCAGTGATGACATGGCCCAAAACATCATCTTGCCTCGCCAAAAGGTCTTGGCATACTTTGACTCTCCTTCACTTTTGTTCATTGGTGAGCTCCTTTGGGACCGTTTTTGCACACACCTTTCTCATGCCAAGATTTACAGTTAAGATTTTCCTGACTGTTTATCAGTGTTTACTTGGTCTGCTATGCTTCTCATAGGCAGCCAATGATTTTGATTCACAAATTCAATGAAATTTTGCAATGTTTTCATCAGTTCTGCTTATTACTGGCCGCTCTGACCTGTCTTCATCAATGACGTGTTCTCTTCCCTCAGAAAAATGTTTAATCCATTTATAGCTGCCATTTTCTTCATGGCATTATCCCCATAAAATTGGACTAACATATCCCTGATTTCACTTCCACTCTTGTGAAGTTTAACAAGAAATTTAATGTTTGTTTGTTGTTCTAATTCAAGCTCAGACATTCTCATGATGGCATACAAAAACACGCAACAATAATGAAAGCCACTCAGCAAGACACCACCACATGTTGATTGACACAAACACAGTGGTGAGACACTGATATACCAAGGTTATGAAACCTTACCCAGCTATTTGTACAGTGCTGTCAATGTAAACGCAAGCTGGCAAGTTCACAAAGTTAATTGTCATACCTTGTATGATAAATATTCCCTGGAGTAAAAACAAAGAGATGAGGAAACTGAGGCTTGGAGACATCAAGTAACTTGAAAAGGTTAAGAGATAAACCCAGTTTTCTCATCTGATCTAAATGATCCCTAAAAGTCCTTCTATCTCCAAGTAAAAATGAAAAAATACACCTCTGCTTCTGTTCCACAGCAATAATGAATTTAGCATCTTTTACACGAACAGGGGGTGAAAATCACAAAAGGCAAAATGAGATTTCTTCAGAGTATTTCACTGAAGTGAGTTCAAAGAGAGGAAAAAGCAAATCAGAGAGGTTCTAGGTGCTCAGCCCTTCAGTAACTAAGGACTGGTGTTATTGTGAACTTAGCAGAAATGATGCCAGTAGTAAAAATTTTAGATGACCTGAACTTTTCGCCAACAATTCATGGCTCTTAAAAGTGCCAGCTCACATGGCACTTTTAAAAGGAAAGTGAAGATTTATGACAATGGTTTTCCACTCTTCCTCCAACCCCAAAACACCCACCTTTTCTGAAACAAGGTGATATACATTGATTAGAACCAAAGGTCTTAAATGATATACACAGTACACTGTATATCAGACAGCTTAGTTTGAGAGAGATGATGGCTACCCAGTCTTTGGCATAAGGGCCACCACTCTCCCCAGTCTACAACCCATTACTGAAGCCCTGACAGCACTTTCTTGCATAAAATCCTTAGAGAGAAGAAAGCAGAGGCAGCATTAAGAATGGGGGAAAGAAACTGAACTTCTGCTTATTGTAAGAAACTGGAGAAAGGCAGGGTGGAGGTGGAAAGAACAGGCAGGGCCAGGGCCTGGCAGGACAAGATCAAAAGCTGAAACTGGATTAGGAATTTCACCTGCCAGGTGGCAATGTGGAAGTAGGACTCTGAACCTGGTCCAGGTAACAGTAGGTATATAGAGGTAAGACCTTCTGTCTGAGATGCAACAACACACATTTGCTTTGCTCTAAACGTTTTCAAGAGTTTCTACTTTGTTATCTCATTAAATCCTCTCAACAACCTTGAGACTTAGGTATTTATTTTTATGAAATTTAGAGATGAAGAAACCCAGGCTTACAGATACCAAATAACTTGATTGAGGCTACACAAATCCAGTTCTCTTTTACCTAGGCCACAGTTGTTCTAAAATACCTCCCTTGGCTGGCTGAGTGGCTCAGTTGGTTAAGAGCTCGCTCAAGAATGCAAGCTGAGCTCTGAGCAACAGCAGTTGGATTGGATGCCCAGCGTAAGCTGAGCTGCCGTTTAGCTGCCATCAGGTGGCAGGATGGCTCAGTTAAAAAAATAAAAAATAGGGCCGGCCGAGTGGCGCGGTGGTTAAGTGCTGGCTTGGGAAGCCAGCGGCCCCGGTTTGGGTCCCACCAGTGACACTGCCTTCAAAATAAATAAATAAATAATAAAAAATAACGGCTGGCCAAGTGACTCAGTTGGTTAAGAGCTCGCTCAAGAGTGCGAGCTGAGCTCTGAGCACAGCAGTTTGATGCCCAGCCTGAGCTGAGCTGCCACTGAGCTGCCAGGATGGCTCAGCTAAAAAAACAAACAAAAAAACTTTCTAAAAAAAATAAAATAAAATACCTCCCAATGTATTGTTAAAAAAATAATAATAAGGCATTTTTAGAAATCCAAATACAGAGATATAAAACCCTGGAGGCCAAAATTGTATGGACTTTGAAAGGGAAATAAAACCCAACGACAAGTATTGACTTGTAATTGCATATAAAAAGGACGGAAGACCAATTAAAAAAAAAAAAAGACTGGGTGTTATCTGACCAACCACCCTTGAATATAAATGTGTCTCAGTAAGGAACATTTGCCTATATTTATAATTCAGAATTCCCAATCCCTTGCCGGAGTTCCAATTAACATCGCCAAGAGTCTGAGTGACATCTTCAGGGACAGAATATATTGTATTTAGTACTTGCTTTACTAATAAGAGTTCCCATAAACTGAACTATTTATTCCAGTTACTTCCACCATCAGGTTAGCAGGTATTAATTTACATACCCACACAAATGTCATTGCAAATGAGCCTAAGAGCCCTGATTCCCCATTTGCAGAGATTTGCATTACAAAGAGGAATAGCCCCTCTCCCCACATATGGATGCAGGTTTAACATTGTGACACCCAGTACAATCATGGAGAATGCCTTTCAAGGAAAACATGCTGTTGTGTGAACCCAGTGGGCACAGGTAGAAAAAGGAAGGCAGAGATTAGAGTCTACTTTACAGTTCTTTTGATGTTTTCTGAGTCAAGTCAGGAAACCTGTGGGGCTCTGAGACTGACCAAAGGTGCGCCTACAGATTCAAATTAACATAAGTTGGCAAATCAGAGCAGCACCGGTCTGCGACTAGAAACACATTTCACCAAATAAATTTAATGTTTTAGACAAGCATGGAGGAGGCAGTTCTTTTATAAAACTTACACATGATAAGTTTATTTCTGCTATATCTTAGGTCTGTGAAGGGAAAATAATGTTCTGCTTTATTTTCTTCACATGGAAGTATTTATTTTAAAGCTGATCTTTGCCCCATGGTATATATCACTTAAGACCTTTGGATCTAATCAACATACATCACCTTGTTTCAGAAAAGGTGGGTGTTTTGGGGTTGGAGGAAGAGTGGAAAATCATTGTTGTAAATCTTCACTTTCCTTTTAAAACTGAGTGTTGTTCAATGAAGCTATACTTGTCCCAGAGCAGTCCCTCATCTTTATTTGAGGAACTATAGCTTAAAAAACATAATTTTTGTACAGAGAAAATTGGAAGGAACGGCACAAAGTAACTGTAGACACTAGAATAAATCTAAAGATTCATACAGTCAAATTAAAAAAACAGAAATGTGCTTAAAATGGTTGTCAAAGATTGCAGGCTCAGAAAGCTGATACCTAGAAAGGGAAATGAAATGTACTGAATAATAAATTTTGTATTAAGACTTAACATAAAAAAGCTACAAAACAGATTTCTTGGCATTGGAGAGTTCATTATTTCAGGCCCTGGCTAGTCATAGGATTTAGGAAACCTGGAGGATGTGTCAAATCCTACCTCTCCCTGAGAAGTGGCCAAAGGAAAATGGAATGGGGTGAGGTGGGGGTTGATAGACAGCAGAACAGTAACTTGAGGCACTTGAAAGATAAAACTTGTATTATATAATCATCTGCCAAAGCAACCATCAAATTTTTACTGAACAGTGTGATAAAAATGGGGTGGTTCCAAGTTGTTTCATTTCAGGCAGTGAGTGTAAACTTGCAGAATCACCCAGTGGATGTGGGCTGTATTACAGCCAGTAACCACAGACAAGCTGAACTGTGATGAGTCTCAGTCTCCTTAGCTACCCAATGGGAATACCATCTCTTACCAGGGTTGTGAAACTTAAATGAGATGTGCACATAAAATGTTCAATCAATATAATGGTGTAATAACATAAAATAGTCAACAAATCTTTCCCTTTCAAAATTAATCTAACATTTCTCATCAATTCAATATTGGATTTACAAATAATATCAGATAACATTACAATTGGAAGAACTAGATCATTTAAAATAAGTGATGTTCCAGATTGTGGAGATTTACTGTACACATAGGCTAGAAAACAAAATATTAACTAATGTAATACATATTGGCTATTCATATAATCATTTGAGCCAATTTTAAAACAAAAGTCATTGGAAAGAACTTTAAAGCACCAGAATTATAATGGCCTCCTTTCAATTAGCCTAACAAGACCTAAAACTTGATCTTTTACAATTTACTCTCTAGCAAGTTTCCAGAGATAAACTCTCTATTTTGACTTGATATAAATGCATGTTTAGTTTCCTGCTATTTGTTAGAGGCTTGGCTTTACATATTGTATGGACTATATGTATAAGTGTGAGCTTAGTGCCAAATTCAAATTTGTTAAACTTTAATTGGATAAGTTGATTTGGCTTATTTAACTAGTTATTTAGGGCAGTGGTTCCCAAACTTTGGCATCACCAAGAGCGTTTTGGTTTTTTTTAAGATTTTCTTGGGGAATTGGGGGAGGGGAACAGCGTTAGGGAATCAGAGAACAGACAAGTTGCTATCTTTTTCTTCTTTAGTCTAGTTGTGGAGGACGGTGCTTCACTGGCCCATGTTGGTATTGTCATTGCGCTCTTCCCAGGTGAGGCAGATAGGTCGCCGGCCTCTGGATGGTCGCTCACTGTGGCTATTGGCAGCTCACGCTGGCTGCCAGCTGCTCACAGTCGCCGGGGCTCACAGCCCAGTTCCAGGTGGAGCTATTTTAGCTGTAGAGGGCAGTGTCACTGGCCCTCATATGTGGAATTTGAACCGGGGCTGCTGGCGTCCCAAGCCAGCTCTTAACCAATGTGCCACTTGGCTGGCCCACCAAGAGCTTTTAAAAATTCTTTAAAATGAAGCTACAGGGTGGGCCAAGTGGCGCGTTGGTTAAGAGCTGGCCTGGGACGCCAGCGGCTCAGGTTTGGATCCCACATATGAGGACCAGTGACACTGCCCTCTACAGCTAAGATGGTGAACAACAGCTCAATGTGGAGCTGGGCTGCTTTGAGTCCCTGGGAAGGCATAGTTGCAGCCCCTGCTTCAGTGGGCTGCCATATGCTACAGTGAGTGGCCGGCAGCCAGCAGGAGCGGTGGGCAGCTGGAGTGAGTTGCCAAGAGCCGCGGTGAGCGTGGGGGGGGGGGGGGCGACCGATCTGCCTCACCCAGGAATAGTGCAATGATGATACCAACATGGACCAGTGAAGCAATGTCCTTCACAACTAGACTGAAGAACAAAAGGACAGCAACTTATCTGTTCCCCTCCCCTAATTCCCCAATAAAAATCTTTAAAAAAAAAAAAAAAAGTGGAGCTACAGTTTTGTGTGGGTTTCTTTTTTTAAGCTTTTCAGGTGATTCCAATGTGCAGAGAAATTAATACAAATTATCTAATCTGAATAGAAAAACAAGGTTCAAGAAATACAGTCTTGAAGACATAGTACAATCTCAGGTGATCTAATATAAATCTACTGGAGTTCTAGAAATCAAAAAGAAATTGAAGAAATGGCCAAAATTTCCCAAATTTGGTAAAAAATAAAACATAAACTTACTGATCCAAGAACAACAAACTCCAAGCAGGATAAACACAAAGAAAATCATACCTACGTACATCATAGTCAAACTGCTGAAATTCAAAGATAAAAGAGCCAGAGAAAGACATTAGATACAAGAGATGATACAAATGACAAATGATATCTCATAGAAAACAATGAAAGCCAGAGGATGTCCTTAAAATGATGAAAAAACAAAAACAAAAAGACTACCAATTCTATCTTTAGTGAAACTATCCTTCAAAAGTGAAAGTAAAATAAGTCATTTCCAATGAACAAAAACAGATGATTTGGCATAAGCACGGTGGCACAATTCTCAAGAAATTTCTTTCTCTCTCTCTTTTTTTTTTGACAGCTATCTCTGGAGCTGTATATCTTTTTTTTTTTTTTTAAAGAAACTTTTATTGAGGAACAGTGTGTTTTTCCAGGACCCATCAGCTCCAAGTCAAGTAATTGTCTTCAATCTAGTTGTGGAGGGCTCAGCTCCTTGGCCCATGTGGGGATCAAACTGGCAACCTTGTATTATGAGTCTGTGCTCTGACCACCTGAGCTAACAGACCGCCCCAAGAAATTTCTTTAAACTGAAGATAAATGACTTGTCATTTGGACTCACAGGGAATGAAGAGCCTCAGAGATGGTATACATATTTAGCAAATATAAAAGACTACATAAATTCTTTTCTCTTTTTTGTAAGACACATACCTGTTTAAAACAAAATTACAACATTGTCCTGATGGATTTATCATGTATGTAGCTATAATATATATGAAACACAGGGAGGAAAGGAGAGAATGAATGGAACTATACTGCTGGAAGGCTTTATATTTTGTATGAAGGGGTATAGTAACCCTAAGTAGATTGTGATCAATTAAAAATGTATCATAGGGCCGGCCGAGTGGCGCATTGGTTAGGAGCTGGTTTGGGACGCCAGGTCTGAGGAGTGAGGACCTGGTTTCGGATCCCACATGAGGACCAGTGACACTGCCCTGTATAGCTAAGGTGGTGAACAACAGCTCCACCTGGGTGCCTCTATAGCTAAGATGGCCTGTTACGGTGTGGGCTGCAGCCTCTGCTACCGTGTGGGCTGCAGCCTCTGCTGCAGTGGGCTGCCATAGGCTACAGTGAGTGTCCGCAGCCAGTGTCAGCTGCCAAGAGGCTCCGTAAGAGGCCGTCCAGAGGCCGGCAACCGATCTGTCTCACCCGGGAAGAGCACAATATAATATCAACATGGGCCAGTGAAGCAACGTCCTCTACAACTAGACTGAGGAACAAAAAAGGACTGCAACTTGTCTGTTCCCCTTGTCTGTTCCCCTCCCCCAATTCCCCAATAAAATCTTAAAAAAAAAAAAGTATTATATATTGTAATTCCAGAGTAATCATTAAAGATAAAATGTCAAGCGTATTTGAAAAATAATTTTTTTAAAAACTGAATTTATAAGCCAATAGAAAAAATAAAAACAAAATACTAAATATTCATATAACCCAAAAGGCAGGAAAAGAGGAAGGAGAAAAAAACCCAAATGGCAAATGAAGCCAAACATATCAATAATTACATGAAATGTAAATCAACTAAACACACCAAGTAAAAGGCAGAGACTGTTAACAGGCTAGATAAGAGATGCAACTATATGATATCTAAAAGGAATGAACTTTAAATATAAATAAGGAATTGAAAAGTTATATCATGCAAATAATAAGCAAATCATTTCTATTGGGCTTAGATTTGAAGTTTTCTTACATTTACCTTTCCAGTTACATTTATTAAACACCAGTTATCAACCAAGATCTGTATCAACTTCGAGAAAAAAAAAAATTAGGGCTGATTCTTTTTCTTAAAACTTGGGGTTTCATTTGACCTTTGACATTTCCTTTTAATCACTCATAAAGCTCCTTTTCTCCCTTTTCTAGTATGATTCATAAAACATCTGAACAAGGGAAGCCTTTTATGATTTGCTTGTCTCCCTTATCTGTACTGGAATATTTTCAGCCTTTGATCTAACTATTAGTGCAAGTAATGATTCTTAATCACCTTTATGTCATTTTTATTTTTTTCCTTTTATATACTTTATTTCATTTTGGGTTTTATCTATTTCTTTTACCTTGAAGTGGATGCAGCCCACTCCTGGCTTATGTGCCCCTTCAAAGCTGTGCTCCGCCCAGGACACAGCACCACCCCTTTCCCTCATTTTTCTTACGTCTCCCGGTTGGCCTTTTTAGTTTTTCTCTCATTTACAAAGTGTCTTTGAGTTTAGGACTTTCTACAGTAGGGACTTTCTAAATAGGGTTTCAAAATTAGACAAACTTAAATTTGTAAATTTTCTACAAATTTCTAGTATTGTTTAATCAATACCGAAGCTCGGATGCTTCCTCAAACTTCATAGCTGGGTCAGGGCTTGGAAATATGACTGTTATAACAAAGAAACCTTGTACTAAGCATGACTACAAAGAATGGGTTTTGTTGGGGCAAGCAGAGTGGCACAGTTGGTTAGAAAGTGAGCTCTGAGCAACAGGGTCGCCAGTTTGATTTCCACATGGGTCAGAGAGCTGCGCCTGGGTTGAGGTGTCGACGGGTGGCTGGATGGCTCAGCTGTACAAGGTTGCTGGCTGGACTCCTGCATGGGATGGTGAGCTGCACCCCCTGCAACTACACTGAAAGCGGCGACTGGACTTGGGAGTTCAGCTTGTACCCTCCACAACTAAGATTGAAGGACAACAACTTGACCTGGAGCTGGTGATGAGTCCTGGAAAAACACAATGTTCCCCTTCCCCAATTCCCCAATAGTATCTTAAACAAAAACAATAATAATGGTTTTGTTGCATGTGACAAATCTGCTCAACCGTATAAGCAAAAGGAACACCAATTCCCTATTTGCCATCTGGCTTCTTAAGTAATTGTGTATCCAACAAACTCCACTTGTGTATGGCACCATATTTTTTCACAAACTGTGCCCTTAGAAAATAAAACTAATAAACTAACAATCCCATAGAAGACAGAACTCCAATGTTTTAATCACTTTAGAAAATGTTTTTTTTTTAAAGATTTTATTGGGGAATTGGGGGAGGGGAACAGCATTGGGGAATCGAGGAAGGGGGACAAGTTGCTGTCCTTTTTTTCTTCAGTCTAGTTGTGGACATCGCTTCACTGGCCCATATTGTATTATCATTGCGCTCTTCTCGGGTGAGGCAGATCGGTCGCCGGCCACTGGACAGCCACTCACGGCGACTCTTGGCCACTCACTGTAGCTTATGGCAACCCACTGCAGCAGGGCTACAGCCTGCACCGTCACCGGCTACTCATGGCAGCCCAACTCCAGATTGAGCTGTTCACCATCTCAGCTGTAGAGGGCAGTGTCACTGGCCCTCATGTGGGATCCAAACTAGGGTCCTGCTGCTCAGAGATGGTGTCCCAAGCCAGCTCTTAACCAACGTACCACTTGGCCGGCCCCAGAAAATGTTTTAAAAGGTGATTGTGATACAAATTAATACTGTATTTCAATGTAAAGTCCTTACCTTTTTTAAAAAGTTAACATGAAATAAGGGCAACTACTAAGTGACCACTTAGGCTGTTTACTTCTGAAAACTTAAGCCATAATCAGATGCTTCAAGACTTTTCTTTTCAACGCTGGCCATGTCTTAAAATATGCAGGACAGATCACCAATGGATTTCGTGGTTAGCTAAACTAAACACTGATGGAATGATTCATTTCAATATGCCATGTAGTTTTAAGCAAAGCTTTAAGGGCTTGCTACGCCTCCTATCGAGAGTAAATATCACACATACTGTTTATATATACTAGCTTGTCGTCCACAATTCTTCAAAATGCTGGTGATACCTCCCTAACTCACACTCCACTCTACCCCCAACTTTTTGCTTATTGGGGTGCTATATTCCTACTCATTTTTAAGAAACACCACCCTCAACAAAAATACTCCGTGTTACAGTAAATTTTAAAGAAAATACTTTATTATGTCATGAAAAAAAGGTATCAATCAACTCGATTTATACTTATTTGAAAAAAACTGAAAGTTTATTAAACAGTATGTGGGCATCCTGTTCCACATGGGAATGAGAAGATGCTATAGGTTCTCTAAGTATTGCACAGTCTGAAAAAACATCAACAAAAATACGGGAAGGGGAGGAAAAAAAAAAAATCACATGATCTGGGGAACCATCTCACATTATGAATAATCTACCAAGAAACATTAAAAACAACAACAACAACAACAACCTTTGTTTCTACAGTAGCTTTCAGTTTATAGATCTTGGAATGACTGTATTCCATTGAAGACATCTCAGTAACAGGAAGCTTCATTTTAGCAAACCCATGTGCAAATATTAATAAAAAAATATATAAAATAATGCAATTCATCTCTTGCCATCACCCTGGCAATCATAACAATTGTGAGAACTGTTTTGCTTTAAAAGGGTTAAGCTGTAAGTTTTGCTTGAAGCTCCATCTCTGCAGCGCGTTTGAGTGCAACATCCACTAGAAGCTGAAATCCACTAAAATCCTGGTTGAGGTCTGGTGGAGTAGGAGGAGGAGTGTTAAAGAGACCATTTTGTGTATTTGTACTTGGTCCAGATTTACATGTGTCCTCTGGATACATTAGGGAGGTGTCTGTAAATTTGCTGGCTGCTATCTGCTGTATATCTCTGTTTTGTCCTACACCAACTGGCTGACAGAGAGAGATAGGCACATCTTTCAATGCAGTCACAGTGGTATGACAGATCACTGATGGACGAGCCACAACTGATCCTGGAGAAGACGACTTAGGGGACAGTGGCCTCCCTAGGGCTGGGTTTGGTCCAGCTGTACAGGAATGAAAAGGGCTTTCTTCTAGAGCTGGCATGAAGTTTTTGATGCCCATTGCTGACTCCACGGAGCTGGCTTCAGAAATCTTGGCCCCCCGGCGCGAAATTGTGAATTGATTTGGATCTTTGCCATCCTTTCTCAGCATATCAGGGAGGAGTCTGCGGCGGGCATTGATGAACCAGTTGCAGACCTAAAATCAGAAGGGTATGCTTTAACACTCAGTAAACAGGTTCTGACAACTTTCCACAAATGCCTAATAGATCTCTCTCTCTGCATTAAAGAAGGCGTGAAAGGGCTTATCGGAATTTACAGTTATTTCAAGGTATTTGTGCCCAGCCAAGAAAAAAAGCTGCTCCCTGTCATAAAAATCCTCTTCTAATACAAATTCCTTTTTATTGTCTCATCATCCTTCAACCTCTTCAGGAGGAAGGAAAAGGTATATATTTTCAAAAATGATTCTAGAGGGAGGTTTACCTTTTGACTCTCCCCCATATTAACCGATTAACTACAGCCCCAGTGTTTTTAAGTTAATCAACTACAGGAGAACCTCTCCTGTATGAAAAGGGCCACTCCTCCCAGTTACTGATTTTTCTCAGTTCCAATGACTGTGTCAATAGACATAACATGAATTACCTCACTAAAGTCTGTCCTTGTTTAAATATCAAACCAGTTTCCTGGGTAATAAAGGTAGATTTAACCTCCTTTTTATGTTTGTTGCATAAAAGAAGACTCTTTTAGGCATTAAAAGAAATGTTATTTGACAGATGACTGTCAAATGTTTCTGTTCCTCTAAATAGCCAGTTATCAGCTTTCAGCACTGGAAAGTTTATAGAAAGATTCTTCTTCTTCTGAGGGGGGACGCTTTAATAACTTGACATACAGGAATGCTATAAAATGATTTTGAAAAAAACAAAACAAAATTGTGTGCGCATACACCGAATGTTCTTTTTCCTTACCTGTAGTGTAGATAAGTGTGTTTGTTGGGACAGTGATGCTTTTTCTTGCTCTGAAGGATAGGCATTGTATCGGTGCTCATATAGCCAATCACGGAGAATCTGAACAGATTCCTTGGGCAGGTTGCCCCTTCGCCTTCTCTTGCCTGAACCAGCAGAAGAGGAAAGGTCCAAGGGGATATCCATGCTGTCATCATCCTCAGTCTCACTCCCTGATGCTGCAACAACACCTAGAAAAGGACAAAGGCCAGCAGTCAGCCACTTTTATCAGCAGAGCACCTACTGCAAAGCTCATCTCTTTAGATCATTCAGATTAAACATGTTTTCTCAACTACTGAGAGCAAGGCAGGACCAGAGTTTTCTGTCCTGAAATACCAGAGCACGTGGTAAAGTCTCAAGAGTAATTTGAGTAGCAGAACATTCTAGATTCTCAATCAGCTGTCATATGCCCTTTCATACTCACTTTCCTATAGGATTTAACTTCACACATTCCTTTGGAATTATGCTCAGAAAAGTCCTTCATCTAATCCAACAGGAGACAACGCTGCACCCAAAGTGAATATAGCTTGTCACATGTGAATCCGGAAAGGGGCTGCAGCAGACAGAATGTGTCTAACAACCTTCTCTTTGAGGCCATTGCTATCTAGGATAAAATGAGTATCCTAATGTATATTTTAAATACTATTCTTCCTCCTTCCACTGTAAGTTTGAAATAAAAGGGAAGACTCATACATATTTTTCACAGATATAAGAAGGGAAAATGACAAACTTAACACAGTACTCTAAAATATTTCTGCCAATTCTATGGTCATTTCTTTTCCATGACCACTTATATTTATTCAAAACTAGACATCCACTTTTAATGGCTAATACTAGTCTCTTTACTAAACACAAACAATCACTGTAGTTTTCAGTGTCATTACACAAAAATATTTTTCTATTAGTACTTTATAAGTTAAAGATGCCTAACATTGAGTAAAATTTTAAATTTCCATAAACTTCAATTGCCAGATTAATCTGAACTTAGAATGCTAAGCAGAGTTCAGCTTTAAATTATTATATGACAAAGAAAACTGAATATGCAACCCCCAAAGAAAATTCTCTTTTGTCTGTAAGAACTTTAATCCTACCAGAAATTTTAAGAATTCACAAACTACAGAGAATATTTAAATTACACATAGGCTGGGTTCAACAAAAATTCAGACCTGGCCCTTTTAGACATAATTTTGAACTTTAAAATATTTAAATAATAAATGCTATTAACTGTCCCCCGTTTCAAAACTACAATGGGCAACTCAGCGACTACAGAAATGTATTCTCTTTTTTTAAGACAATCTAACATTTTAAAAATATAAATGAGTTATAAACTATAGCATGCTTGAAAATACCAGTATCTCTATATAAAGGAAATTAATTAAAATAACATGAAACTTAAAGGTATGCATTCTTAACTTTGTTGTCACAACCTTAATTGAGTGGTTTGCCTTGATAGCAAATAAAAACAGAATATTCCTCATAGTGCTAAACCACTTTTGAGGATTTTTTTTTTTTAAAGCCTTTTAACACAGTGAAACTCAAAAAGCTACTCAAAGCTTTTTTCTGATGAGATATCTCCCCAGTTAATTGAGTCTGACACCTTTTTATTTTGGACCGCAGGGTGCAGAAGTTACTGGAAGGAGTGTCCACAGAAAACACATAATTTTTGGAAGACAAAATAAAGCAAGTTCTAACAAAAGAGCAGGATGATCTTGCAAATTCACTTTAGTTCAAGGCTCAATAAACAGCCATCAATAAACCATACAAGAATTCTAAATTTTAACCCCCATGTATCTGATATTTCCCTTCCTAGAAGCTTTTAGTGAACTAAGAAAAAAAACAAAACAAACAAACAAACAAAACACCATTTAAAACTGAAACTGCTTTCACTATTGAGAAGAGGAGAAAAATTTTAAACCTATTTTGAAATTTGGGTGACAAGCTATTCATTAAAAAAAAAAAAAACTTAATTGAGTTCTTGTTTTACATTTGCTTTGATTAAAACATTTAACTTTTTATATCTAACTTTTTAATGATTGAATGAATAAAGCAAATTTGTTTAAAATTCCTCAGTAGCTGAAAAGCCCGACATTCAAGGCTGTTACCCGCCTCCCTTTTTCAATCTAAAAAAGTGTGCAAATTTGTGCATTGAACAGTGAATTCTCAACTGTAAGTTGATAAGAGTTTGACACAAACAAAAAAACTTGAAGCCTGCACTTTGATCTGCTTACTTAGTTTGACAGGAAGCCTGATCTTTCAGAATTGGTTAGTGACACACAAAAGCAGGTTTCAGTTAAGCAACAACTAACTGCAGTGTGACTTTACTGTTCTCAGTTCATTTAAATAAATGAATGCCAGGCCTCTGGACTTCTCAACAAATATTTCCAATGTGTGCACAAAAGCTGAAGTAACAGGAAGTTAAGATTACAGTTCCTTTGCTACACCAGCTGATATTTCACTGCAGCAAACCACGTTCGCTGCTGTCAGGACTGTTTTCATTAAAGCTCACCCTCTGGATTGTGGCTCAACTTGGAAAAACAAAAAGACTTTTCCACGTTACTCATTTCCTATTGTAACAGAGCTTTTGAAAATTGAAAAGTTTCCCGGTTACGACTTGTTTCCAAAAGTCCTGCTTTCTGCTTACACTTTAAAAAATGTGACTGGGGGGAGGGGTGAGGCTCACAAGTCTTTTACTCCATCCACATACAAGGAAATGTTGTTTAGAAAGCCACAAGATGGTCTATGGATTCCACAGCTCTAAAAAGCAGTCTTTTCTGAATAGGAACTGGGGGCACGGAGGAGGGCCAGAGAGATAGTGGTTGTGAAGTTGGACTTCAATAAAAAAATAGAGAAAAGAGGCGGTTGGTTGGCTCAGGTGGTTAGAGTCTAGGCTCATAACACCAAGGTTGCTGGTTCCATTCCCACATGGGCCAAGGAGCTGCGCCCTCTACAACTAGATTGAAGACAACTACTTGACTTGGAGCTGATGGGTCCTGGAAACACACTGTTCCCCAATAAAATGTCTTAAAAAAAAAATCTAGAAGAGGCTAGAAAGGGATCTAGAAATAATAATCGAAGGTAAAGTTTAAGTATACAATCAAGAAAAAGCGAAACTAACCTAACAAATTTCTGATCAGAACATCTCAAAATTACAGGTATTGCTTGGCTGGACGCAGCCACAGATGAATTCTACAGCAAGAATTCCACATTGTCGAAACCGAGGAGCAAAAAGACTTAAGGATTTTCCTCAACGAACTTCCTTTCTGATTCGATTAAAGCCATGTGGGGGAGATCTTTTAGGCATCCTCAACTTTCTAAGAGACACTATTATTACAAACCAGTCTTACCAAATCCCGGGCTCCGCGATTGCGTTTAAGGTTCTTTGGTTTTCAAGAAAAACTGAAAAGATGTTTAGAGACTTTTACAAAAAACACAATAGTCCAACCCCACAAGCCAGGCGGGACAAGAGTTCTTCCAGGGTTTTCGCAGAGAGACTCCGAAAGCCGGCCCCCACCAAGGTAGTCAGGGGGTAGTGCGTGAGGGGGAGGCAGGACTGCGGAGGCCACGAGAGGAGGAAGGAGCGGGGGAGGGAGGACCACCAGCAAGCTTTTGTTCTTGCGAGTTCCTCAGCCTTTGCTGAAATCGGCCCCTCCAATTATACCAGTTAGAGCAACAAGGACTTAAAGAGTTTCATATTACAAGAAACTAGACAAGATATCGTTAATCTCTACATTCTGAGGGGGCCTGCCTACCCCCCTAGGATTTGCCAGGAAAACCTAAAAAAGTAAAGAAACCTGGGCAACCTCGGCAGTCTCCGCTCCCCCGCACCGGCTCAGCACCATTTGCAAAGTTTCTCCTCCACTACGTCACCTTTCATTGTTTCCATGAGTCTGAGCTCAGTAGCAGGACCTTGTGCGCCCCTGGCTACTGACCCCTAGTACTCCCACCCAGCAGCTGGCGGGTCCTCTAATGGGAGGACGACGCTGGAGAGGGCTATAAGAGAGTAGGGGGTACCCGAATGCCCGGGGGATGGGGACGCCACCAAGAGCAGGGGGTCGAATACCTGAAATTGTGGCGGGGAGGCAGGTACCCAGGGTGCTGGGGGAACGGTGAGGGGCGCCAGAAAGGTACCTGAGAGTGCTGGGGGGGGGGCACATGGGAGAGCCCCGGGAAGGCGAGGGGCGCTGTGGGGGAAGGTACCCTTGGTCCAGGTAGGGGTGGAGGGGCGGTGATGACCCGGGAGTGCTAAGGGATAAGTGGGAGGACCGCGGTGGATCAACTCCTCCCCCCATCAAAGCCCGAACAATGGGGGGCGCCCGCCCCCAGCGGAAGCCCAGCTTAGCTTTCGGCTTACAAGAACCACTCTTCAAAAACATCCCCTCCCCCAACTCATCCCAGTCAGTTCTAGACCTGACAGTCCTTCACCAGTAGACAAGGCCTTCCAGGGGCGACCCTGGGCGATCCCCGAGCCCAGATACCTGTTCAAACCTCTATGCCTTCGCCTTCTCATTCTGTCCCTTGTGGAGCAGTCCGCAGGGAGTACTACTACCAACTACAATGAAAGCCCCGGGTTTTGACGTTTAATTTTACTCCCGCTAGTAACGCCTAAGGTGAGGCGTGTTTCAAAGCCACCAGCCCAGAATCAAACGAACAATACCCCAGGTGAAAACGGAGCTGGGGAAACCGTCTTGGGTTTGAGGCTGTTCGACTCTAACTTTATTCTTTGGACGAGTCTGAAAAAATGTTGAGTGACAAAAACTCCGGGGCTCTCCCGCGCATGCGCAGCAGCAGACCCCCCCCCTTCCCCCGCTGGCTTCCCTGAGTGATTAACTTCTGTTTTGAACCACTTCACATAAATCACAACAGAAAGCCAACTGCGGCCCACGACGGAACATTCGGGGTACCTCCCTGTCAGGGACTCAAAAGTTCACTTCAAAAGGGAGTTATTCTTTGACCTTTCGTGGTGCTTTTTTTCCCCCCAGTGTATTTTGTTTTAAAACCAGATTGACGGCAAGTTTTAGTTGTAAGACTTCCAGAAATGCTTGGTGGAAACAATGACAGGCTCACTCTTTACACTTACAACCAAGCCTGCCTGTCATTCTCGGAATCATTCTGACTACACGCCGCTTGAAGCTGCATGGTCTCAGTCCTAATTCTTCATCTCGCCCCAAATCTTCGTGGGAAAACTATTAGAAGCCGGGAATTTTTTAAAGTCTAACTTGCCGAAGTTTCCGAGCCAGAGTCGCATTCCGTCGATTATGAAAACACCCCATACTCAGAGAAGAGAGCCAGGGCCGAGGTGGGAGGGAGTGGAGGGCCCCGGATCCCTACTTTCAGACAAAGGCGCTCCCCGCCGCCCCAGGGTCCCAACGGGGAAAAGAGGGGTGGGGGTTCCCCTGACCCGGGCCCACACCCCACCCGCGAGAAGCCACGCGGTGGCTCAGTGGAGCGTGGGGTGTCGGCTGAGACAATGAAACTTGGAAGCGCACAAACAAGGCGGTGAGCTTGTTTCTTGACAACGTGCCAGCAGCATGGAGAGGCCCGTCTCGCCACAACAGCCCCTCACGTTGTGTCTAGAAGGAAAACAGCAACTGCCATTTCAGAGGCAGCCTCAACAAAGAGAACGGCCGCAGTTTCAGCCGGAGAGCCCCGGGGCTGGAAAGTCCACCAAGTCACTCTTGCCCCAAGGTCGGCGTGGCTGGGTGGGCACTTTTTCCTGGGACTAGCGCCCACCCGGGGACAGCCTGCGGAGCCTTACCTTTCTTACTTTTCATTCTGGAGTTCCCCTTCCAGCGCGAAGCAATACGCTGGGGTCTCTGGGGGCCAGGAGCAGGGGCTCAGGGGGGCAAGTGATTGTTCTCCTTCCCGGCGGACTCTGGTAACTTGTAGGACGCGCTCCAGACGTTACTGCTAAACAAGGCGCTCAGATCCCAGGCTCCCGCTTCTTGGGTGGAATTCAAGTGACACTTGGGCTTCCTCCAGCCGGGATCTTCTGGCAGCCGTCCGGGGGTTCTCCTTCGCTCAACTTGCTCCCCTCCCCACGCCGTTTCTTTGTTCCCGGCTCCTGCTCCGCGCACCTCGGCGCTGTCAGAGTGAGAGAGGCGAGGAGGGAAGGTACAGGAGGTCCTGCCTCCGCCCCCAACCGCCCGCCCTGTCCCGCGCCCGCCCCGCCACTCCTCTGCCCCTCCCCCGCACCTTCCATCAGGGGAGGACAGCACAGAGGATCACAGCCACTCCGTCTCACTCTGCGCCCCTCTGGCTACTGTCCCTGTCCCCCGTCCCCCGTGGGGGCGGCCGAACCTAGAAACCCGAGCCTTCCTCCTGCTGCGCGCACGCCGTCCGCATCCCTCGCTCCGCCGCAGCGACCCCAGCCAAGTGCCCCGGGTTTCTCCTTTGGGCCTTTCTTCCTGGGACTGGCGATGGTGTGTTTGGTTAGGAAATTGCAACAAATGGAAAAAAGCCCGTCCCTCCTTTCCCTCCTGTACCCCAGGGAAGAAAAAGACCTCCCTTTCGTTTTTGACAGCTGCCCCACACTTCACTATCCCGTCTCCAGCCGCGGGAGAAAACAGCCGCTTTGGATTCCAGGGGCGGGGCACTGTAGGAAAAGTATTCGGGACAAGAACCAACTTCTTCCAGAGTGAGCCGCTGCCATTGACACGCGGGCGCGGCGCGTCGCACCCTTCCCCTGGGGCTCTTCCTCCAACAGCGACAGTGCGCGGGAAGGGGAAGGATGAGACACAGACACCCAAGGCGAATGACTGTTCCCTCGGGCTAAAGCTGCGAGTTCCGGACTGGATTGCAAGGCAGTTTCGAAATCTAACACGTTGTGACGGACACTTGTCATGCTCACATGCTCTTTAAAAGTCTCTGGCTGGGGACCGGCGCGCGCCCGCCCCGCTGCCACTCAGCCTGACACCCTCGGACCCGGGCAGCTGCTGCGTTTGTGGAAAGCGGGAGATCGTACCAGGGTTGCTCATCAGTTTCGGTGAACAGTCTACTTTTAAGACTTAAACCCTGCTAAGGGACCTCTTCCCTCCAAGGGTATTTCAAATAAATTAGCTATTCCTGTTGGTTTATTTTGGTTGTGAGGAAGACTCCAACGGGAGTTTCTTGATGAAATTATCCTTTTAAAAGACCAAATGCTGTTTGGCAGAATTTTAGAAAAGTATGCCCCCTCCCCACCCTCTCCTCTGGATCTAGTTTTTGCATGCGTGTGCCCTATAGCTTTGAAGTAAATTAACTGTCACATGCTACAGTAAGACTTTCCCCATTGCTAAAACAACAACAACAACAACAAAAACCATAAATAACCCTAGTACAGACGTCAGCGCCGGGGTCTGCCTCCAGTTTCGGCTTTCTGCTGTTTTTGTTTTGTAACCTCGATGGAGAACCCGGCAGGAGTAGCACCGTGGAAATAAAGTTAAACCCGAGAAGGACTGAGGCAGCCAAACGATGACTAACTAAACTGTGGCGCCTCTGTTTTAGGATTACGCTGAAAACTAAAGCCAGCCTCCCACCCACTCACCCTCCCAAAAAAAGGCACCCCCGCAGGGAGTGTGAATTAAAGCCAGAGTTTACAAAGCTTGGGTGGTTGAAAGTGAGTAAACAAGGAAAAAAGCGTCATTCTACGAAGGCAGAAACCTTACGGTTTTTTCCCTCTGCGGTTTGCCGACTGCTCGGCACCGAAGAGAGCTCACATCTCAAACGACAAAGAAAGGAACCTGGTCCTGGCGGAAACCGCCAACCTGGAAGCTACCCTGTAACTTGCTGGAGCTCAGTTCCTTCCCCCGGCCCGGCTGGACATGAATCAGCTGCTACGCCCGGGTGCGAGACAGATGTGGGGCGGGGAGAAGATGGGGGCCGCACGTTAGAGGGCCGCTCGGTTCTTGCATTTGAAGGGTTGTTCGTTGCTGGGATTGGTGGCTCACATCCGTTGGGGAACCTGGGAGGAGGGAGGAGAGACGCAGCGGGGAGGAGCCGGGGGCTGGCCGACGCTGCGATTCCGCTGTCTGAGTGGCAGGAGCCTCGTCTGGAACCCGGCGGTTACTGTGGAGACGCTTTGTTTGCTAACTTCGAAAGCGGCTTCAGCTGCCTAGACAGCTTTCGAAGCCACTTAACAAAACACGCCTTCTGGTCGGCTAACTCCTCCCCTGGCAGCTTTCAGCAGTTTGAGACAAAAATGTTTCCTTCTTCCGTGGTTATCCTTGGCCACGCGGTGGCTCTCATTCTGTACACAAAGGTACCTTTCTCTTGGTCTCAGTGAACTTGGCTAATTACTGCGATTCTCAGGCAACCGAGATGGAAACCGAGAGTTGAAGCGAGTTTATAGCTAGAAAACAAACTTTAGAGGGAAAGGAGGAGGGGCGCCCAGAATTAAAAGCCTCTTTCAAATTGCGAGGAGGAAAAAGTCAATCTTTAAATTCTCTTGCTGGAGGTCCGGCTTGATCCGGCCAATGCTCAGCTTTACTCGAGCGAATCACATCGAAGCAGTTATTTTTTAAAAAAAACTGGCCAGATGCTCCAAGGAGGAACACCATTCTTCTGTATGATGGCCTCCCTAGATGTCTCCATCCCAACCCCAAACTTGTTTGGAACTACGTATTGTTGGTGCATTCTGCGAAGAAAGTGCCTGGGATCTGCATAACATAGGCAAGGAAAATAATCAAAAGTGTGAGCTCGAAAAAAATAGCAATTTAGCATTTGTTTGTTTGTTTGTTTGTTTGCTTTTTCCATGGTGGAAAAACAAGTTTCAGTTCTGGCTTTGTCAGTTCCTTAATGCTCCAGGTAGGGCTGCTCTATGAAACTGATCCAATGACTTAAGATTCTTTAGAGTGCTAAAAAGATTACATTGATACACGTTTGCTACATATTATTTGCTGAATTCATATAGACGTTAATTTAATTGGAAAAAAGACCAGACGATTCTTAATGCTTGAGAAGGCTACTGATAAAATATTTTCACCAATATTTTTTCCTTTCAGAGACATATTAGGTGTTTTATCTTCTGAAATTGCCTCAAGGCCAAGAAAAGAAACAGTTCCACAGCCTGCAAACACTTCAAAGGCAAAAATTCAAAAAGAAACAGGGAAATGAGCCAAAAAAGTGTATCGGCATGCAATCTTTATTATTTTGATGCCAGATCTATCAAGTGATTGGGGAATGTATTTCATTCACCTATTCAACAACCACTTATTTAAGCAGGAATTCCATCGGGCCCTCGCCTAGGTGGAGGAATGATGGATGACTCACAGTCATTGGATCCCTTTTGCTTCCAGTCTCTGGGGGACAGATTAGTTGGATGGATAGATAGATAGATAGATAGATAGATAGATAGATAGATAGATAGATAGATAATTTAAAATATGCAGACTGCTGGGCTCCAAACACTGCACAAAGGCTCTATAATCTCTTCACATCTCAGGTCAGGGGGTTGGGGCTGCTTAAGGAGAAGAGAAGCTGTCTTTTCAAGGGCCTGGGACTGGGCTACAACCATATTGTGATTTTATTGACTCCAGCAGGATTATCTCTGAATAATGTAACTTGTGCTACTACTTTAGTTTGTAATCACTTTCTCCTAGCCTGTATTTCCCTTCCCAGTCCTTCTTTTTCCTCTGTAGCCCAGTCCTCATTTTCCTTTGCCTAGAGGCAAGGGGACAGAGTAAAAAGATAATTTGTTGAGTTCAGCCTTTACCCTCCATTTGCCACATCATGCACCTGTATTGTTCCTTATAATTTATGAAACATGTATTTAAATTACCTCATTTAATAATATAGTAAAGAAGGTTATTTTTTCCTAAAGTCAAGATAACTTATATAACACATCCAAATATAACAAGACTAAAAGTATAAAAACAAGTATTGGGCATAAATTATCTGGCTTTAAATCAAGTATATTCTCTGTCACTTTTTGGTAAATGGACATGGAAGGTACTGTAGGGCAGAAACTAACCACAGATTGACACCAGGGCCTCCTGAACACCTGGGGATTGCTCAGAATCTTTTCTCTGAAATCTACCTGTAGTTTTACAAAAGGCTCTCTTGCAACCTGCCTGCTTTCTCTTTGTTAGAGAAGAAGAAAAAAAAAAAAAAGGCTGTTCTCAAAAATTCAAGCAAGAAAGAAGACACAAAGTAAAATTTGAAAGACCTCTTAATTCATTTCATCACTCTATATGACACTCACATGTAAGGGATTTTTCATTATTTGTTGTTTCCCAGGCCCCTTGGCCCAGGATAGTCCTACACTTGTGCACGTCTGGCTGTTTCTCACCAGTCCAAATTTGGCCTAAATGTCACCTTCTCAGAGGAGTTTTCATGGCATCCTGACCTAAATTTAATTAACCCCAGTACTATCATCCAGCTCAGGGTTTCTTAACCACAGCCATATTAACCTTTGGGGTAAGATAATTCTTTGTTGTGGAGGCTATCCTGTGCATTGTAGGATATTTAGCAGCGTCTCTGGCCACTAACCAATACTAGCCAGTAATAATCTCCAAGCAAACTTGTGACAATGAGTCTTCCAGGCATTGTCAGATGTCCTCCAGGGGGATGATAATGGGCCGGGGTAGGGGTTGGGGTAGGTGAGGAGAGGATCACCTCTGATTGAGAACCATGGATTTAGCTTTATTTTTTCATAGTACCACAATTTTTAACTATTTTGTTTATTTTACTATTGTTTATTTTCCTTAGACTCCCACTAAAATAAGACCTTCAGAATGCCATACCTGTTTTTAGCTTACTCCCTTTCTCCTACTTCCATGAAAGTAGTTATTTCATTCAAACATTTCCATTTATCTTCCCAAAGCTGTAGAGAATCCATTTATAATAGCAACAAAACAATGAAATATTTAGGAATAAAATTAAAAAGAAGTATGTGCAAGTTTTATGAAGAAAACTTTACTGAGGGACATAAAGGAAGGCTTAAATAAAATACAAGATTTAACATATTTTCTAGCAAGATTCAATAGTGAAAGCAGAAAGATGTTTATTTTCCCCAAATCAGTCTTTAAATTTAAAGCAATTCCCATTAAAATACCAACAGGTTCAGGTGTCTCCCACCACCTCCAGTTCATCAAAATTAAAGATCTCACAATAGCCAGGGAACTTCTAAAGGAGAAGAGGACAGGGGAAACGCCTCCAAATATTAAAGTATATTTTGAAGTTGATATTAAAATGTAGAAATTTTGCACTGAAAATAAAGAGAAAACAGAACAATGAGATACTGGAGTACATATAGAGAATTAAATTTTGGCAAAGGTGGTTTTTCAGATCAGGGATAAATTGAATTGGGACAATTAACTACTTTTAGTTAAAAATAAAGCTGTATCTCTATCTCACCCCTTTAACGAAAATAAAATTCACTGAGTAAAAGATTAAGATGTTAAAGTAATTCAAAATTCAGCTATATGCTCTAGAACAGTGATTCTCCAGGCAGGGTGTGTGGCAATTTTGCCACCCAGGGATATTTGACAATGTTTGGAAACACTTTTGGTCATCACAACTGGAGAGAAGGAAATGCTACTGGTATCTAGTGGATAGAGGCCAGAGATGCTGCTAAACATTCTACCACACATAGGACAGAGATCTCCACAACAAAAATTATCCTGTCCAAAGTGTTAATAGTGTGGAGGTTGAGATAACCTCTTCTGGAAGAAGGCATGAATTTGATCTTAGAGTGGGGAAGGCCTTATTAATAGGGACACAAAAATCGAGAAACAATAAAAGATGTAAACGTTTATAAGCATTTTTTTTAATTAAAGTTTGAATTTTGTTTTTTAAAATAACTTATGTTTGAGGCCAGGAAATTTTCATAAGCAAAGAAACTGGGGAAAAATACTTGCAGCACATGTCAGGCATCAGACCGATTTACCTAATTTATGAAGAACTCACACAAAACTTAGGAAAGAAGAATTCTGTTTTTAAACTGTTGGGCAAACTATGTAGATAAGGCAGTTCACCAGAAAAAAAAAAGAATCCAATTAAACAGAAGCATTTTTTAAAAAACTATGAAAGCAATATTATAAAAATGAAACAAAACAGATTGAGCTGATATGGAAAGATTAATAATAAATGTTGATGAGGTTTTCTTTTTTTAAAAGCAAGGTACAGAATACTATATAGTGTTATCCCTTTTGTGTAAAACTTTTTATGCCTATGTTTTTTAGAATGGTACTCAAGGAGATATTAACAACATCTATGTGTGGAGGAACAGAAAGAGAAAAGGAATGGGATGCATGATGAGGCTTTTTTCCCCCCATGTTATACAAGCCTGAAATGAGAGAGAGATGGGGGGGAGGGGAGATGAGCTTTGGGGGAGCAGGGAGGAGATGCATGAGATGGAGTTGGAGAAGGCATGTGCCCAATTATAGACTGGTGCAGTGCCCTACATCATCATTTTATTTCACTTATTTATTCTTCCATGCTCTTTATGTAAATCTGAGTTTCTGACTTATTTTCCTTCTCTCCAAAAAACTTTTTTTTTTTTTTTTTAAAGATTTTATTGGGGAATCGGGGAAGGGGAACAGACAAGTTGTCCTTTTGTTCTTCAGTCTAGTTGTGGAGGATATTGCTTCACTCGCCCATGTTGGTATTATCATTGAGCTCTTCACCGGTGGGGCAGATGGGTCGCCAGCCTCTGGATGGCCTCTCACAGCTGGTCACAGCATCTCACACTGGCTGCCGGCCACTCACACTGGCTGCTGGCCACTCACTATAGCCTATGGCAGCCCACTGCAGCAGGGGCTGCAGCTATGCCATCCCGGGAGACTCACAGCAGCCCAGTTCCAGGTGGAGCTGTTGTTCACCATCTTAGCTGTAGAAGGCAGTGTCACTGGCCCTCATATGTGGGATCCGAATCTAGGCCACTGGTGTCCAAGCCAGCTCTTAACAAATGTGCCACTCAGCCAGCCCTCTCCAAAAAACTTTTTTTGTTTTTTTTTGAGGGCAGTGTCACCGGCCCTCACATGTGGGACCTGAACTGGGGTCGCTGGCCTCCCAAGCCAGGACCAACCACTGCGCCACTCGGCTGGCCCTCCAAAAAACTTCTAAAATTTCTTGCAAGGCAGACCTACCATCATCATTTGTAATAATTAAATAACAGCCCATTTTAACTATGGGTATAATTTATGTACCAATTTCCAAGTATTGTACATTTAGATTTTGTTCTGGTTTGAGTTTGAGGGGGATTTTAGCAAATCCTATATATTTAGCTTCCCCAGCAGGAAGCTAAAATAGATCAGTTGTACTGGGGACCTTTAAATCTGGCTCTGCAGTTCAGGAGCCATGGGTGGTTAATCATTAGCAAGTGTGAATAACCCCCAATGACACCCTTGGAGCTCATTATTCATTCATTGCCTTTTTATAAGAAATAATAACAAAGGCTGTCAAAGCATTTACACTGTTGAATTAGATGACCAAATCTGCAAAATTGGAAGGGTTAATCCTGATGGTAATTTTTATAGGAAATTTGGCCAAGTATTACAACATGTAAAAATAGGACAAAATGCTTTCCCCTAAAATGAATTAATAAATGTTGTCAATATATGGATGGAGTTGGCATATCCCCAGAAAGGCATGGGACATTTAAATAAAGGCTTTCTCTTCAACTGGTATATTTGCAAAAGGGAACAATCTGCTATCTCCCAGTGTTTTCATCAGGCCTCCACTATGCAAAAGCCAAAACAATTCTTGCCTATTACCTTAAATGGTGGAAAACATATTTATTTCCAAGCTTTTTGGATATACTTTATTTTAAAACTTAAATTTTTTTTAAATTTTATTATATTAGTTTATTATTTTTCCAATCTCCTCAGCAAAACAGAGTAGATTAGCAGGGTTTCTCTTTTTATTTTTTATTTTTAAAGATTTTATTGGAACAGACAAGCTGCTGTCCCTCCGTTCCTCAGTCTAGCTGCGGAGGACATTGATTCACTGGCCCATGTTGGTAACATCATTGCGCTCTTCCCAGATGAGGCAGATTGGTCGCCAGCCTCTGGATGGTCGCTCACCGTGGCTATTGGCAGCTCACGCTGGCTGTCGGCCACTCACTGTAGCCTATGGCAGCCCACTGCAGCAGGCGCTGCAGCCCACACCGTCGCTGGGGCTCGCAGCCCAGCTCCAGATGGAGCCGCTGTTAGCTGTAGAGGGCAGTGTCACTGGCCCTCACATGTGGGATCCGAACTGGAGCCGCTGGCCTCCTAAGCCAGCTTTTTTAACCAATGCTCCACTCTGCCGGCCCAGCAGGGTTTCTCTTAAAGGGTGAATTAAATTCTAAATCAGTCCATACATTTCTCTCCCCTTTTGTTTGTGCTTGGCAAAAATTCACACATGTCTACTAGTCCTGAATCAACTTTATTTTTATTTATTTATTTTTTTAAAACATTTTATTGGGGAATTGGGGGAGGGGAACAGCATTGGGGAATCAGGGAAGGAGAACAGACAAGTTGCTGTCTTTTTTTGTTCTTCAGTCTAGTTCTTCAGTCTAGGACGTTGCTTCACTGGCCCATGTTGGTATCCTCATTGCGCTCTTCCTGGATGAGGCAGATCTGTCACCGGCCTCTGGATGGTTTGCTACTGCGGCTATTGATAGCCAGCTCGCGCTGGCTGCCAGCCGCTCACGCTGGCTGCCGGCCACTGACTGTAGCCTATGGCAGCCCACTGTAGCAGGGGCTGCAGCCCACACCATCGCCGAGGCTTGCACAGCCCAGCTCCAGGTGGAGCTGTTGTTAGCTGTAGAGGGCAGTGTCACTGGCCCTCATATGTGGGATCTGAACCGGGACCGCTGGCATCCCCAAACCAGCTCTTAACCAATGCACCACTCTGCCGGCCAGTCGACTTTATTTTTTTTAAATCTTAAAAATAGCCAGATGACCTCAGGAACAAGTGATGTAGGATATTTTTCTTGTGCCGGGATCGTAGTCTCGTGAAGCCAAGAATGGAGTCAGGGACCAGAGAGGTAAAGTTTACGGCAAGGGACAGTTTATTAGAGTAGAATGTAATAGCTCTCAAAACGAGAGGGGATCCCAACTGGGTTGCCCCCAGCTAGGGTAAAAGGCTTGAGTTTTATACTTTTTTTCTGCCTGGAAGGGGGAATGCTGAAATACCGGTGCCTGTTATTAAGGGGTTTATCAGGTTTGTTCTGTTGCTAAGCCTTGGGGAGGCCTTTCATAATGTCCTCCAAAGTGGCTTTGTTGCTTTGGGGCATGACTGATGTCTCTGTTCCAGTATGAGGGAGTTACCCTATAATTTTGAGAGGAACAGCTAGTTTAAGAAATAGCCAGTTTTTCTTATCTTTGCTCAGTCTACCAGTAAATTCCTGACTACCTGATATTCTATACTAACTAACCTCTCTTACAAGGGCTTTGTCCTGCTCAGAGTATATATTTTTTTTGTTTTGCTTTCACATTTTTTATTATGGAATAATTTAAAAATATCTAACAGTGGAGATATTAGCATAATTAATTCCCACTTACTCATCACCCATCTCTAACAATGATCAATCCATGGCCACTCTTGCTTCATCTATACCTTCACACACTTCCTTCTCTCTTGTATTATTTTGAAACAAATCCCAGCCATCATATCATTTCAGGATAAACCCTTATAGTTAATGTTTTCGCTTGCCTAATTAGTAGCTCCTTAGTCCCTAGTTTAAATGGTTTGTTTACTAATGGGACTAAGAAGTCCAAGAACTGCACCCTATTGATTTTCTTTCTAGGTATTTCTGTTCCTATGGCAAAACATTTTCTTCTTACCAGAGAGAACAATTACAGTTTATCTTTTTTTTTTTTTTTAAGGTTTTTACTGGGGGATTGGGGAAGAGAACAGTGTTGTAGAGTTGGGGAAGGAGAACATAGTGTTTTTCCAGGATCCATCAGCTCCAAGACAAGTTGCTGTCCTTCAATCTTAGCTGTGGAGGGCGCAAGCTCAGCTCCAAGTCTAGACGCCATTTTCAATCTAGTTGGGGGAGGAGGGGGCATAGTCCAGCATCCCATGCAGCAGTCAAACATACAACCTTGTTACACACTGAGCCATCCGGCCACCCCTTGGCAGCTCTTGGCTGCTCAGCTCAAGGTGCCGTGTTCAATCTTAGTTGTGTGTGTGTGTGGGGGGGAACGCAGCCCGCCATCCCATAAAGGTGTAGAATCTTGCTGCTAAGAGCATGCGCTCTTACCAAGTCAGCTGCAACTCAGCTCCAGCGCAGCTCACTGGCCTATGTGGGAATTGAATCAGTGACCCTGTTTGTTGCTCAGAGCTCATGCTCTTAGCAACCTGAGCCACTTGGCTGGCCCTACATTTTATCTTTAGATAGTACTTTAATGCTTTTAGTTCTACTAGCCTCTTTTGGACAAATAACTGAGATCCTGATAGTTTTGTTTCAGGAAACATGTTCACCAAATCAGTATCTCACTTTGAAGTCTCTAGAAATATTGTTTTACTTTACTAACTATAAAGAAAAAATGCTTTAAAATTGTAATGGCTACAAATGACTATAAGGCCAATTATTTCCTTTTCATGTGTATGAAACAGGAATGGGGAGCTGGGAGAGTAAAGTCTAGAAAGATTTGATACATCTGGTATGGAGTTGTTTTCAGTCAGAACTTCCACATGGTATATAAAAACACAAACAGGCCTTATTCCAAAGTTTTAAAACATAATATTTTGGCCATTAGGTTTGAAAAAGTAAAATTGTCAGATAGCTTATCTGAATGCTTTCTCTTCCCTCCTTTCCCCTTCCTTTCCCCTTCCCCCCTCCACCCGCCTCCCCTCCCCTTCGTTTCTTTCTCTCTCAACTCTTATTGTGGATACATTATCCCTCACTGGAAATCACAAATGCGTGATTTGTCCTAAATATTTTCTACTTCACAAGAATCCCATTTAGTTTTAAAAAACTAAACAAAACAACTGTTTGAAAAATGGGGTCTAGATTTCTTGAGTTAGGTTCACTTTGCTTTCATTTAATAAAATGATATGTTCATTCTACCAGCTTCTTTATGGGAAAGCTTATGCAAACTTCTATTTGATTAGTCACTTGTCACTTATTTGTCTGATTGAAAAATGCATTTTCCAAAAGGATTAATAATGATTCAGTAACCACAATGCTTTGTCTTCTGTTACCATTTTGTTGAGCCTCAAAGAATTCTTGAGTCCCCTTCCAATCTGTGATACAAGCCCTTTGGTGTAGCTTTGAAATCCAATTCACAAAGTAACCTCTGCATTTTTCATACTAAGATGTTGTTTAGAAAAAGATTCCTCTCCAATATAACTTAAACATACAATTCGCAGTTCTCCCTCACCTAGTCCCCAAAATATCTTTTATGATTTTGCAAATTGTAATCAAACCATTGCTGTATTAAAAAAATGCAAAATAAACTTTAGTCAAGGAAAAAGATAAATTTTGTTGGTTAGACTTCAAGTTGTATAAAAAAGATTTAACTAAGTTACTGTTAAGGAATCCTTACCTGCTAACAGGTGGTCTAAACTAGAAAAGAAAAAAACCAAAAAGTTAAAATACTGGAATAGGAAGTTTACATTCATCCCTCAGTGATTAGCTGTAGAATCACCTCCACTTTCAGCACCTCAACTTATGCAGAACAGTACGTTCCAGTTGTTGACTGTACTTGAGAAACAAAGCTGAGATGCTTTGGAGATATGCAAAAAGAATTTGTACTCTTTCTTTGAGATTAATGAAATCGAAAGTATTTTCTTTGACCTGGGGGCCTCTAGATCTATACTCTAGCCTACATCCACTCCAGACATTATTTGAATGTCCAGAGGTAAAAAAATAAATAAATAAAATCATGTACTTTTAGGATTCAACTTCATCTGTAGCATAAAGATTGTCAATGTGTCAAATGTAAATAAGGCCTATGCCTGAGTTGTGGTATTATGGCTCCTCATTCTCTTGCAAGTTTTCTGCAGTGAACTTGGATTCTCTAACTTTATCATCATGAAAAGCAATAATATTTTTTTGAGTTAAAAAAAAAGGTGCCTATCCTTGGCACCAGGTTCTAGGTATAATTACACGTTCTACATGTGAACTGAAATGGTGATATTATTCACTTGACAAATATTGACAAATATTCTTGAGTGGGCACTATTTGCAAAGTTTTAAGCTAGTTTGTGTGAAAATAAAATAAGTAAGCAAATGTGCCAGTAGTTCAAAGGAGTGAATTTCAAAAACTGAAGGAAGTGTAGTTGACAAAAGATTTGGGGGAAAGGAGGCCTTTTATTCAAAGTTGGTGAGAACTCAACAACGTGTATTTAAAGTCTTGAAAATGGGTGCATTCTTTGATCCTCAAGTACACTTTTGGGGATTTATTCTAAGGTTTGGTGATCTAATTTGATAGATACACAAGGAGGGAGTCATAGAAGGTAAATCTCAAAAAAGGTATATTGAGGTCAAATTACTAGACTGAGGTGGGGTTGGGGCATTTATTCTGTAGGAAATAATGACAACTTGGCAACACTTTAGAAAGATGAAGTTTGCAGTTTTCTCCAGAATGAATTAGTGGCAAAGAGTCTGGTTAACTGGGTTTTAAAAAATTAAAGTCCTGAAATTTCACTGTGCCTGTGAAAATGGAAATGATTTTTTTTCACTTGGTACTTTAAGTTTCTTAAACTAAGACCAATTTTACTGTGCCTTGATATTTGACACTGCAGGCAATTACTACAAATACTTAAAGTATAGAAAACACTTTACCATTGTTTAGACTATAAAAAAAATGAGTAGCCTAGATGAGAACATGCACCCACTTCAGGCCAGACAGATGCCCGAATTTAGACTGCATAAATCAGCTATTTTATTTCACTTTATTTTTCCTGTTCACACTGCAGAGGTCACAGGGTACAAAAGGGAAAGTCTTATAAAATGCTTGATTTCTCAGTGTCACCAGCATCCTTAGGAAGTGTTATCCTGTAAACAAACTGTTGGCTAATTATTACAGTGATAAAAATTACCTCCTGAGCCAGCTTATAACTATTATTTAAATAGGCTGTTTCTCACTTTGATTGGCAAGATGTTACAAGATCTCTGGTGGGAAGGTGGCTGTTCCTTAAATGCATTTGTAAAAGGAAACTTTAGTTTGTAATCACTTTGGGGAAGGAGCACTGATATTATGGGGTCATAATACAAATCTGAGTTGTCAACCCTCATTTTACTTTTTCTGTATGTGTGGTAAAATAATGTAATGATTACCATTTTTATTGTTTTTTGTTTGTTTTTTTAAGATTTTATTGGGGAATTCAGGGAGGGGAACAGCGTTGGAGAAGGGGAACAGGTAAGTTGTTGTCCTTTTGTTCTTCAGTCTAGTGTGGAGAACGTTGCTTCACTGGCCCATGTTGGTTTTGTCGTTGTGCTCTTTCCGGGTGAGGCAGATTGTTCACCAACCTCTGGACAGCCACTCACTGGCTCTTGGCAGCTCACACCAGCTGCTGGCCACTCACATTGGCTGCCGGCCACTCACTGTAGCTTATGGCAGCCCACTGCAGCTTATGGCAGCCCACTGTAGCAGGGCTGCAGCCTACGCCATCAACTCATGGCTGCCCAGCTCCAGGTTGAGCTGTTGTTCACCATTTTAGCTGTAGAGGGCAGTGTCACTGGTCCTCATCTGTGGGATTTGAACCGGGACCCTGCTGCTCAGAGCTGGCATCCCAAAGCAGCTCTTAACCAACGCACCACTCGGCTGGTCTGCCATTTTCAATGTTTTTAAGTCTATAATTCAGTGGCATTAAGTACATTCGCATCATTGTGCAACTATCACCAACTATCACCAGCTCCAGAAGTTTTTCATCTTCCCAAACCTCCCCCCTTTCCTCCCTCGCCCCAGCCCCTGGTAACCACCATTCTATTTTCTGTCTATATGAATTTGAACACTCTATGTCCCTCATATAAGTTAAATCACACATTATTTGTCCTTCAGAGTCTGGCTTGTTTCACTTAGCATGTCTCCAATATTGATCGATATTATTGCATGTGTCAGAATTTCCTTACTTTTTCACTTGCTTTTGTTTTGTAATTTTTAATTTCAGTTTAATTTCAGCCTTACAAAATAGTGGTAAAGTGTTATGAATAGTACAAAAAACTTTGATATACTCTCTGTCACTCGCATTCCCCAGATTTGGTTCATTATTTTACATACACTCACACTCACACTCATACTCATTTCCCACATATATGTCTTTTTGTCCCCCTGAATCATTTGAGAACAAGTTGCAGATATGTTGCCCCTTGAGCCCTAAAGACTTCAATGTGTATTTCTTAAGAATAAGGACATCCTCTTACATAATACAATTCTCAAAATTAGGAAACAAATATTGATATAATGCTATTACTCAATATGTGGGTCAGATTCATATTTTGTTAGTTGTGAGATAATATTCCTCATAAGAAAGCAAAAATTTCTAGACTAAGATCAAACCTAGGATCACACATTGTATTTACTTAGCATATCTCTTAAGTCTTGCTTTAATCTGGAACAGTCTGTCTTTGTCATTCATGACCTCGGCATTTTTGAAGAGTAAAGGCCTGTTATTTTATAGAATGATCCTCACTTTGGCATTGTCTCATGTTTCCTCATAGTTAGATTGAGGCTGTGCATTTTTTTTTTAAAGATTTTATTGGGGAATTGGGGGAGGGGAACAGCGTTGGGGAATCGGGGAAGGGGAACAGACAAGTTGCTGTCTTTTTGTTCTTCAGTCTAGTTGTGGAGGACGTTGCTTCACTGGCCCATGTTGGTATTGTCATTGCGCTCTTCCCAGATGAGGCAGATCAGTCGCCGGCCTCTGGATGGTCGCTCACTGCGGCTATTGGCAGCTCACACTGGCTGCCGGCCACTCACTTTGGCTGCTAGCCACTCACTGTAGCTTATGGCAGCCCACTGCAGCAGGGGCTGCAGCCTACACGGTCGCCGGGGCTTGCACAGCCCAGCTCCAGGTGGAGCTGTTGTTAGCTGTAGAGGGCAGTGTCACTGGCCCTCATATGTGGGATCCCAACCAGGGCTGCTGGCATCCCAAAACCAGCTCTTAACCAATGCGCCACTCGGCCGGCCCGAAGCTGTGCATTTTTAACAGATATATCACAAAAATTACATTATGCCCTTCTCGATGCATATTAGGAGGCAGATAATTTCAAAGTTGACTTTTCCCCTTACTGGTAATATTAACTTTATTTGTTAAATGGTATCTGATTCATTATGATTCTAGCTTGAATCAAATATTACTATCATATTTATCAACTGGTGATTTCTAATACTATAATTTCTTTTATATTTGTTGGCATTCTACCATACAGAACAGCTTCTTCTTCCCCATATATTTGTTTGCTTGTTTATTTCTATCTCCGTGGATTTATGGAGTCCTTTTACTCAGTAGGTTATAACTGATTACTATTATTGTTTATTTTAGTGCTCAGATTGTCTCATATTTGGCCAGCGGAAGCTTCTCAAACTGACTCCCTTATGCTTTTGACTTGACTCCACTCTTTGAGGACTTTCTTACTTTCTGGTATGACAAAATGTTCCAGGCTTATATTGATTTTCCCTATGCCAGCTCTAGAACCAATAATTTCTCCAAAAAGCCCTAGTTATTTTCAGTAGAGAATGGTATTTAGGAACTAAGATATGGGTCCTACGTGTGCTTATTACTACTGGAGTGTCATTGTTGCAGGATACTCGGACAGAGAGACGGGACACCAAGGCTTGGAGCTGGAAACAACATTTATTGATGCTGGCACCTGCTCAGCAGATTCACATCCAGAGGCTGAACCCCGATCCAAACAAGGGCTCAGAGCTGTATACCCTGAGGTTTCTGGGTTAGTAGCTAGGATTCTTTATTAACACAATGTGGTCATTGTGTTAGTTTCTGACTGGTTCCCTGGTGAGGAAGGAATTAGGAAATGTTAAACACAGAAGTCTAGGTGATCATGTGGTCCGGGAAAGTCTTTGTCTAGGACTCCCTGCCACATCATTACTTTTAGGTCCTTTCAGTGAACACACGCCATACGTTGAAAACCATGAATTCATATTGATACATTTTACTCCAACACCACAGGACTCATTTCAATCTTCCTACTTTTCACAATTGTAATTCTCTTTTCTGACAGTGAGAAACCTGTTTCCCATTACTCTCAAGATAATTATTATTTGTTCAATCTTAAAATACACCAGACATGGTTCTGCAAAAAACAAACCTACTATTATAATTCAATATTTGTTTATTTATTTACTTTTTTTAGTCTGAGGGTATAAGGTCAAAATATTATGTTCAAAATTTACTTGAGTTAGTTTTTTTTTCCCACCCTTTTGAATGTGACTGTTATTCTTTTGAAATACATTTAGGTTTATTTTTAAAATTTTTATTCCATTTTATAGTTTCCCCACATTCTTTTGATTTTATGATTATTTTTTGGTATTTAAAACATTAGTGTGTTTTCAAAATCAATACTAATTGGAAGGTTTACCTAGAGAAGTGTCAGCCTGCAGATTACTCTCACCATGTAAGTAACCAAGATCATTGGTTTCTAGTGTTTTCTTCCTGTTCTTTTGTGTTTTGTTTTGGAAAAACATAAGCATCAATATGTGTAGTTCTGTATTATACAATAGGTAGTATACTATAGATCAATAATTCTCAAACTTTTAAGTCTCAGAGCCTCTTCAGACTATTAAAAATTATGAAAGAGCTTTTGTTTATGTGGGCTATATCTATTATATGTTCTGCATTAAAAATTAAAATTGAGAAATTGTAAAAATATTTATTTATTCAATTAAAATGAACAATAATAAACTCCTGAAATGTGAACATAACATATTTTTATGAAAAATAACTCCATTTTCTCAGACAAAAAAAAATAGAAAGGATGACAGTATTTTACATGTTTAAAACCCCTTTTAATGTCTAGTTTAATAGAATACAGCTGGATTCTTTATCTGCTTTGTCAAATAACCTTTTACAGTATATTAGTTTGGTAGAAGTATACAAAGAAAAAGTGGTCTCTAACAAATATGCAGTTGGGAAAGGGAAGAGTATTTTAACAGTCTTTTCAGATAACTGTTATGTTCTTTGATACTACCCTAAAACTCAATAATATTAGTTTCTTAAATGTCAGTTGCAGTGTGGAACCTGAAACCATATCAATGAACTTTTATAAATTTTGTGACATTAAAATCCATTGATCTATTTTATACTTTGATTTTATCTTTTAACCATGCATGATTTGTTAATATCATGCTTTGATCATTTAGAAAATAATGGTTCACTGAAGTTTGTAGATATTTCAAATGTTGACACATTTCATTGTACAGTATGAAAAATTACTTGATTTAATATCATCTCTGACTCCATCAGAGAAATCTTTAAGTGTCAGGAAGCTGAAAACCCCATGGTAGTGGATGGAATTTTTCCAAAATTCTAATTTTGACTTGAAAGTTTGAATTTTACCATTAGCAACATATATTATCAGTTGTTTTGCTTGAATCAATAGACTCAATTCACTCATATTTGAGAAAAAACTGTCATATACCGATATCTGAGTAACAATAGTTTGTATATCAGTTGTTCTTTCAAGCAAAAATGTTGTTCCATGAGAAAGTGGTTAGTTCAGCTTGTAACTCAAACAATAGCAGAAATACTTTTCCTTCATTTAACCAGCATATCTGTGTGCATCAGAAGTGCTTCCCATTTAGTCATGCAGAATCTAAAAAAAGGCATTTACTCAGGGTCAAGTTTTGATAAAATTACTAATTTTTACTGCTTTGTCAAGGAAATTCTTAAGTGAAATATTTTTTGTTTCCCAAGAATATATGACAGTAAAGAGTATTTGCCAGAGCCTTAATTTGCAACAGCCCTGTGTTTTTACCCCCATTGCTTTTGCACCATCAGTTCAATGAAAAAAGGCAAATAATGGCTTAGTATTATTAGGAAAATGGTTTTAATCTCATGAACCACCTGAAAGGGCCTCAGGGGCCCCCAGGTGTATGTGTAACACATTTTTAGAACTGCTGCCATAGATACTTTTTTGTACTTTTCTTTTTCATTTAAGAATATATTCTGGAAATCACCCTATATCAGCTTATAGAGATCATCAGTATTTTTAAAAATAATTTTATAGTACTCTATTGTATAGATGTGCCATATTTCAATTACTTGTTATATTTAGGTATTTATTTGTTTGATTTTTGGGGGGTTTTTTTTGTTGTTTTTTTTTTAGCTGCGCCATCCTGCCACCTGTTGGCAGCTCAACGGCAACTCAGCTCGGGCTGGCATCGACCCGCTGTTCCTTAGAGCTCAGCTCGCACTCTTGAGCGAGCTCTTAACCAACTGAGCCACTCGGCCGGCCCCTATATTTGGGTATTTAGACTGTAATTACAAACAATGTTACAATGAACAATCTTGTGCATATGTATTTTCATATTATTGAAGGTGTATCCCAGGGACAACGTCCTAGAAGTAAAATTGCTGTGTCAAAATAAACACGTGGGCCAGCTGAGTGGCGCGTTGGTTAGGAGTTGGCTTAGGACACCAGCTTTGTGCAGTAGGGCCCCAGTTCCGAGCCCACATATGAGGGCCAGGGACACTGCACCCTCTACAGCTAAGATGGTGAACAACAGCTCGAGCTGGAGCTGGGTTGCCATGAGTCACCAGCGATGGTGTAGGCTGCAGTGGGCATGAGTTTTTGTGAGCTGCTGTGAGCTGCCGTGAGTGGCCATCCAATGGCCGGTGAGCAACTGCCTCATCTGGAAGAGTGCAATGATAATACCAACATGGGCCAGTGAAGCGACATCCTCCACAACTAGACTGAAAAAAAAAAACAGGACAGCAACTTGTCTGTTCCCCTTCCTGAATTCCCCGATGCTGCTCCCCTCCCCCAATTCCCCAATAAAATCTTAAAAATAAATAAATAAATGAACAAACGTGTGTGTTTTGTTAGATCTTGCCAAATTCTACTTTACAATGGTTGTACCAATTTGTGTTTCCAACAGCAATGACTAGGAGTTCCTGTTTCTCTACAGCCTTAGCAATAAAGCATAATACAGAAGACAGGAATGTAAATCAATTGTAAACTAGACCCTTAAATTATCTACAAAACTAACACCAGCCTTTTCTGAGAACTTTCTTCTCCAATATTAGTCTATAGGTTAATTGAATCAGTGAGCCCTAGCCAAAGCTGGGCCAAGTTCTGTAATCTGGTAACTCTCAAATTAGAACTGAGATTCCAGTCTGTCTCTTAGGAAATGATGTAAAGTTGGAGCCAGTTCAATCATATATACTGGTTTGCAGAGGCAGAGATGAGAGTAACCCCAATTACTGGTGGGTTCTCTATTTCCTCTTTTAGATCCTGCAAGGCTTGGTTGAATTTCCAGCCCTTGGATTACAGTAGAGACTTGTTACATGTTATTATTCACTGATACTATTATTATTACTAATTAGCTACTTATAAGAAAAAGAATCATAATTATGAAAAGTAGTTACAATACAATGAGATTAAGCAATAAAATTGTTTCTCTAACAAAGACCCAAATCAACATGGGTTGATAATTTTATTTCTGTTTTTGTCACAGTCTGAACAGGACTGATATGGCAGGTATGACTCTTCTATTTTGTTCCTCTCTTGTAATAGCTGCTCTCTTGTAATCTAAGGTGGCTGCTTTAGCTCTTGCTACCTGTCAACCTCTGGGCCACCGGGAAGAAATGTCCAAGAGGAGGCATACCTATTTCTTTTAATAGCTCAATACTATATGGTATGTATGATTTCTTCTCACACCCTACTAACTAGAACCCAGTCACATGGTCAAACCCAGGTACAAAGGAAACTGAGAAATATAGCATTGGCTGAATGACCATGTTTTGATCTAAAATTCAGGTAATTCTATTTATTGTTAGAGGAAGACTGGAGAGCGCATACAGAGAGGCAACTAGCAGTCTCAGCTATAGTCCACCCCAGATCACTGAAATATCCATGCACACTCTTCCTCCTATACATAAAACACACTTTTCCCCTGTTTAAATGAATCAACACAAAGTTCCATTTGGCTCTTCCATTCAGTTCAAAATCTAGGACCTCTGAGTGATATGCATTCCCCTTGTCAGGACTACTTATGATTTTTTTTATGCAAGCATCTTCTGAAAAACAAGTTATCTATCTTCCCCACCTCCACCAACCAAAAAGTTAGTAGTGAATTAAGAACAAGATCATAAAAACCTCTGTCAGAAAAGAAAGGGAGGGAAACAGCAATCATTGGATTACTGCAGTGATGTAATAATGCTCACTGAGATGAAAGTCTCCCTGCCCTGGCAATGAAGTGTATTTCTCTGTTAGACCCTGACTCTGCCAAAGAATCTCCTTGTTTATCATCCTCTGTGGCCTTTGGCTTTGCCTCTGGAAGGTTCTTCCATCAATTACCCTCCATAGCGACATCTGAAGTGTTATTGAAGGGTAAGTTTTCAGTTGTGGGGACCCTGAGGATTGCTTTAGGGGTTGAAGAATTGCAGGTTCTAGAAGGTCTGTCTTATGGATTTTTTTTAAATTAAAATTTATTGGGGTCACAATGGTTAGTAAAATGACATAGGTTTGAAGTGTTCCATTCTGTAATAATCATCTATACATCACATTGTGTGTTCACCACTCAGAGGCAGTTCTCCTCCCTTCACCATATATTTGATCCCCTTTACCCTTGTCACATCCAGCACGACAGAGCAGTGGGAGAGTTAGAAGGGACGGTGAAAGGTTAAGAAAGAGAGAGACAATGCAGTGGTGCCAGGGGACTCAAGTCTCACTGACTGAGTCCCTAATCGGGCCTAAGTGCTCCTTTTATTGTCTCTCACACAAGAAAGGATCAAAGTATCTTCCATGGTCTGTGAGTCTCATATGTGAGAACTTAGCTAAGGCCAAATCACCCATGCCTGCAGGCTGCCATTACCACAAGTCCTACGATCTGCTTACATGCACCTCCCTAAGAGACAGAAACCTCTTATGCCGAAACTCACTGATAGGACTACATGGAGGACAGATGTTATCACATCATTAAGCCCATAAGCTGGCTGTCAGCTCTAAGGCTGAGGGTCTGTGCCCACTCTCATCAACTCTTTTCTCCTTATGGGGCCCACATGACTGTGCCTGTCTTAGCTTGTTCCTCCCTTGAGGAATCTTACCAACTTTGAATAACCAGCCATCTTGTGGGGCCAAACAGGGATACAAACAGAGTAGGCATAATGTTAAAGCAATGTCTCTAAAAGGATATGTCTTTATAGATGCCCCACTCTTTATGGGAATGTGTATGGGGGGCAGATGGGTAGGCTGCTGCATGACAACATACCCTCATCTTATCTTGTGGATTCTTAATACATTTCTGGTATATGTCCTTCCATTCAGTTCCTTGGTGAAGTAATTATAGCCATGCCTCTTGTCTGAAAAGTGTTCTTAAGCCTGAAGAGTCTCCTCTTTTACTCACTGACTGGTACATGGCACAAACTCACACATGATACATTATGATGGATACCCTTAGGGCATGTGAAAAAATAGGCTTCAGTTGGAAAGCAACCAAACTTCAATCTAGTTGGCTCCCAGTGTCTGGTAAAGAACACATGAGAAATGCTTTACAAAATCTCCTTGGTGGAAATGTATTCCATTCCACTTTGCTTTCAACTTAGCTAATGCTTGCCTGGATTCATCTCTCTCATAAAGTGAAGATAAAGGCATAAAAAGTAGTCAACACACAAAAACATTCTGATTTTTCTCAAACATTTCTACTAGAGCTGTGAGCCTGATTGGCATGAGCAGTACTTTTCAAGATATTTGGAGATAATTTGCCCAAAATTAAGGAAATAATTTGCCCAAAATTAATATAGTTATAGCAGCTTTCTTTTGGTCAGTGGTAGCATAATAGGAAAGTCGGAAAATTACGTATATCTTTCTCCATTCCTTTATTTTTGTGTGTGTCTTTAAATTGGTCTTCTTGTAGATAACATAGAGTTTGGTCTTGTTATTTTATCCAACCTAATAGTCTCTGTCTTTCGATTGGTGTATTTAGACCATTCACATTTAAAGTGATTATTGATATAGTTGGATTCATAGCTAACATATTTATAACTGCTTTTTATTACCTTGTTCTTCATTTCTTCTTCTTTTTTTGTCATCCATTCTTTTTCTGCCTTTTCTAGTTTTTTTAAATTTTTTAATTGAAAAAAATTTTGTTTTCTTCTTTTTTTTTTTTTTTTTTTTTTTGAGGGCAGTGTCACTGGCCCTCACATGTGGGACCGAACCGGGGCCGCTGGCTTTCGAGGCCAGCGCTTAACCACCGCGCCACTCGGCCGGCCCTTCTTCTTTTTTTTTAATTGGGGAAACAGTGTGTTTTTTCCAGGACCCATCAGCTCCAAGTCAATCTAGTTGTTTCAATCTAGTTGTGGAGGGCACAGCTCGCTCCACGTCCAGTCGCTATTTTCAATCTAGTTGCAGGGGACACAGCCCACCATCCCATGCAGGATTCAAACCAGCAACCTTGTTGTTAAGATCACGTGCTCTAACCAACTGAGCCATCAGGCTGTCCACTGGCAGCTCAGTGGCAGCTCAGCTCAAGTCGTCTTCAATTTAGTTGTAGAGGGTGCAGCTCACTGGCCCTCTACATGGGAATCAAACCAGCAACCTTGTTGTTCAGAACAAACACTCTGAGCCATCTGGCTGCCCCTTCCTTTTTTAAAAAAAAGATTTTTCTTGGAGAATTGGGGGAGGGGAACAGCATTGGGGAATCAGGGAAGGGGAACAGACAAGTTGTTGTCCTTTTGTTCTTCAGTCTAGTTGTGGAGGACATTGCTTCACTGGTCCATGTTGGTATTGTCATTGCACTCTTCCTGGGTGAGGCAGATCAGTCCCTGGCCTCCGGACAGCAGCTCACACCAGCTGCCAGCAGCTCACACTGGCTACTAGCCACTCAATTATAGCTTATGGCAGCCCACTGCAGTAGGAGCTGCAGCCTACACCATCGCTGGTGACTCAAGGCAGCCCACCTCCAGGTGGCGCTGTTGATCACCATCTTAGCTGTAGAGGGCAGTGTCACTGGCCCTCGTATGTGGGATCCGAACTGCGGCCCTGCTGCTCAGAGCTTGTGTCCCAAGCCAGCTCTTAACCAATGTGCCACTCAGCCGGTCCATGCCTTTTCTGGTTTTAATTGAGCATTTTATACAATTCAATTTTCTTTCCTTTCTTAATATATTAACTATACTTTAAATTTTTTTTAGTTATTGCCCTAGAGTTTACCATATATATGTACAACTAATCTAAGAGCACTTTCAAATAACATTATACCATTTCACAGGTAGTACAGGTACCATATAACAATATTTCTAATTCCTCCCTCCCATCCCACATAACAATGCTGTCATACACTTCACTTATCCATAAGCTATAATCATCCAATGTATTGTTGTTATTATTTTGAACTAATTGTTATCAGTTAGATCAATTAAGAATAAGAAAAATAAAATATTTTATTTTACCTTCATTCTCAATGCTTTAAATTCTCTTTATGTAGATCTGAGTTTCTGACCTATGTTATTTTCCTTCTCTCTGAAGAACTTCTTTTAACATTTCTTCAATACAGGTCTACTAAAGAAAAATTTCCTAAATTTTTCTTGTCTAAGACAGTCTTTATTTCTCCTTCACTTTTGAAGGATAATTTTGCTGGATATAGAATTCTACGTTGCAGTGTTGTCTTTGAATGCTTTAAATATTTTACTCCATTCTGTTCTTACTTGCATAGTTTTTGAAGAAAAGGCCAGGGCCGGTAGAGTGGCACATTGGTTAAGAGCTGGTTTTGGGATGCCAGCGGCCCTGGTTCGGATCCCACATATGAGGGCCAGTGACATTGCGCTCTACAGCTAACAACATTTCCACCTGTAGCTGGGCTATGCAAGCCCCGGCGATGGTGTGGGCTGCCATAGGCTACAGTGAGTGGCTGGCAGCCAGCGAGAGCTGCCAATAGAGGCGGTAAGCAACCATCCAGAGGCCGGCGACCGATCTGCCTCATCCAGGAAGAACGCAATGATGATACCAACATGGGCCAGTGAAGCAATGTCCACCGCAACTAGACTGAAGAACAAAAAATGACAGCAACTTGTCTGTTCTCCTTCCCTGATTCCTCAACGCTGTTCCCCTCCCCAATTCCCCAATTTAAAAAACCTTAAAAAAAGCAACAACAACAAAAAAGAAAAAGCCAAAGTAATTCCTATTCTTTTCTTTTTTTTTTTAGCTGAGCCATCCTGCCACCTGTTGGCAGCTCAGTGGCAGCTCAGCTGGGGCTGGGCATCGAACTGCTGTTGCTCAGCTCGCACTCTTGAGCGAGCTCTTAACCAACTGAGCCACTTGGGCAGCCCTGTAATTCCTATTCTTGTCACTCTATATATAAGGTGGATTTTTTCCCCCTATCTCTGGCTTCTTTCAAGATTTTCTCCTTTTTTCTGATTCTCTGCAGTCTGAATATGATTTGTATATATACACATATATATGTGCGTGTGTGCGCACACACACACATATTTAATTTATCCTGTGTGGCATTCTCTGAACTTCCAGGGTCTGTGATTTGGGATCTCATTAATTTTGGAGAATTCTCAGCCATTATTATTTCAAACATTTCTTCTGTTCCTTTTTCTCTTTTTTTCTCCTTTTTTCCCTTTAATCACTCATGTTACACCTTTTGTAATTGTCCGACAGTGATTGGATAATTTGTTCCATCTTTTTCCTTTCATTCTTTTCTTCTCTTTGTTTTTCATTTTGGGAAGTTTCTATTTACATATCTTCAAGCTCACTGATTTTTTCTTTTTGTCACGTGTAGTCTACTGATGAACATGTTAAAGGCATTCTTTATTTCTGCCACAGTTGTATTGATTTTTAGCATTTCTTTTTTATTTGTTTTTAGAGTTTCCATCTCTTTACTTGTTACCTATCTGTTCTTGCATGTTGTCCATTTTCTGCATTAGGCCTCTTAGCATGTTTTTCATAATTATTTTAAGTTCCTAGTCTGATAACTCTAAAATCTCTGCCAAATCTATTGGGTTGTGGGAAAAGTCATGACGCACTTTTTGCAACAAAAAACAGAAAACATACATCATGATTTTTCTGACAACCCAATAGTAGCACCATTAAAAAAAGTAAAAGTAAAAAGAAACAGTTGAAATTAATTTTTTTTTAAAAGGATTTTATTGAAAAATTGGAGAAGCAGAACCAAGAAGAGCCAAGTTGTGGTCCTTCAGTCTTAGTTGTGGAAGGTGCAGCTAGCTCAGCTCCAAGTCCAGTTGCCATCTGGCCACCCCAGGGGGCAGCTCACGGCCACTCAGCTCAAGGTGCTGTGTTCAATCTCACATAGCCCACCATTCCATGCAGGGGTTGAACCAGCAACCTTGTAGTTGAGCACTTGCTCTCACCAGCTGAGCCAGCCTGCCACCTGTTCGCAGCTCAGTGGCAGCTCCGCTGGGGCACAACTCACTGACCCATGCGGGAATCGAACCAGCGACCCTGTTGCTTAGAGCTCACATTCTTAACTAACTGTGCCACTCAGCCAGCCCCCTGAAATTAATTTTAATAATATATTTTACTTCAACCTAATATATCCAAAATATTATCATTCAATATGCAATCAATATAAAAATTATCAGATATTTAAAATATTTTGCACTAGGTCTTTGAATCCCAGTGTGTATTTTTAAATTATAGCATATCTCAATTAAGACTAGTCACATTTCAAGTGCTCCATGACCACATGTGGCTAGTGGTTACCATGTTGGAAAGCTCAGATATAAGAAATCCTGTCTCTGATTCTTGCAAACTGAAAGTAAGAACATTGTGATGAGAACTTTTTTTAAATTGTGGTAAAAAACATTAAAAAAAATTTATCATCTTAATCATTTTAAGTGTACAGTTCAGTGGTGTTAAGTATATTGTGCAAGCAATCTTCAGACCCTTTTTCATCTTGCAAAACTGAAACTCTATATCCATTAAATAACAACTCTGTATTTCCATCTTACAGCTCCTGTTAACCACCATTCTACTTGCAGTTTCTGTGAATTTGATTATTTTATATACCTAATATATAAGTGGAATATTATAGTATTTGTCTCAGATTGCTGGATCATATAGTAATTCTATTTTTATTAACTTTTTTGAGGAACCACTATAATGTTTCTCCTAAGAGTTGCATTCCCACTAACAGTGCATTAAAGTTTCAATTTCTCCACATCCTAGCCAATACTATTATGTTTGTTTTGTTTTAATAGTAGCCATCCTACTACCAATAGGTAAGATATATGAGGCAATATCTCCTTGTGATTTTGATTTGCATTTTTCTAATTATTAGTGATGTTGAGCATCTTTTCATATACCTGTTGGCCATTTGTATGCCATCTTCAAGAAATGTTTATACAAGTCATTTGCCCATTTTCTAATCAAGTCAGTTTTTTGTTGTTGAGTTGGAGACTAAGTTTTATAAACAACAAATACAATCAGATACACATATATCCCAATGGGAATTAGAAGTTATACATAGATTACTAGTTTTATGCATTGCATTTAGCAACACATAAGATCAACATAAAAAAGACCACTTCATAAGAAACAAACAAAAAACAAAATAGAAAGCACTCTCTGACCTAATACAAACATGGCCTTCTACATTTGATATATGATTTGCAGTTCTGGTTGTTAAAGGTCAATGAAGAGATAACTGAGATCAATAAGGTCCAGAGAACTGCGGAATGGGGAACCAATTAAAGCAGAAGTTATAGTTTGGTCACCATTTTCATTGATATTTCCCTCATAATGCTTTAAGGTTTTAAGACATCTGGAATGCATTTTGTTATTTAATCTAACTTTGTTTTTCCAAAATGGTTATCCAGTTCTCAACATTATTAACTGAATAATTCATTCTCTTATTCATCATAATTTGAAAAATTGTCTTTACTTACATGCTTAAATCTTACATGAATTTAAGCCTGTTTCTGGTTTTCCTAGTCTACTGCATTTTTTTATTTGTTCTTTTTTTTTATTATTAGTTTCAGGTGTACAAAACAACAGTGATTAGACATTTATATACCTCACAAAGTGATGACCCCAATAAGTCTCTTACCCATCTGATACTGTACAGTTACTACAATATTATTGATTATATTCCCTATGCTGTGCTGTTTTATTTATTCTTGTACCAGTATCATAGTATTTAAACTACTCTAGCTTTATAATGTCTGGGGAAAGAATCCCTTAATTGATCCCCACTATTTATTCTTCCTTCTCCTTTTTAGTAATAATCCCTTCACCCTAAATTTTAGCTAAACTTGTATATATGGCTGATAGCTGGGAACTATAGATCATAACCTGCCTTGCAGACTGCTGTTGTCATGTGACTAAGGTGAGGCTCATGGTGAGTGAAAATGAAGTGTGTAACCTCCAGGTCATCCCCTTAAAGACAAACTGCTTGGCCTGGATTCCCCTGTGGGCTAGAATGAGGATGTGGAGGTTAGCTAGCATCTACCATGTGGAAAGGACACCAACCTAGATAATAGCAACACAAAATTAAAGAAATCTGGATCTTTGAATAACTTTTTGGAATACAGGTTCACTGTAACACTGTTCACCTCTAGATAGTTTGGGGAGATTTTTTTTTCCCTGCATGACAAAGATTCTTTTTAAATGATTATCAGTACACCAAGTAATAAAATGTAACAAGTTCTGGAATTCTATCATCTAGTACTGTTGATTAAGAGATACTAAAAGCAGCCCCAACAATTATGGTAGCATTCATTGTTCTAACCCTTAGCCAGAAAGGACTATTTTAACGATGGCTGCTGTTTACATAGATTACAAATAACTATTTACCACTTCATAGATAAGCCCATGGCCTTCAAGAAAGCTCCTGGGAGGGCCAGCCGAGTGGCTCAGTTGGTTAAGAGCTCTCTCAGGAGTGCAAGCTGAACTCTGAGCAACAGCAGTTTGATGCCCAACCTGAGCTGAGCTGCTGCTGAGCTGCCAACAGGTGGCAGGATGGCTCAGCTAAAACAACAACAACAAAAAGAAAGCTTCAGGGAAAAATAAAACAAAAACATTTAATTGCTTTCTTTCTTAAAACAAAAAACTTTTTTTTTACTACATCTAAGAAATCTATCTATATCTTTATATCCATCTACCTATATCTGTATCATCTATATCTATATCTATATCCTCAATCTCTCTCTCTCTCTCTCTCTCTCTCTCTCTCTCTCTCTCTCTCTGTTGCCAAAAAAAAAAATGTATACACATTTTTTTTTTTGAGGGCAGTGTCACTGGCCGAACCAGGGCCTCTAGGCTTTCCAAGCCAGTGCTTAACCACTGCGCCACTCGGCCAGCCCTTGTATATACATTTTAAGAAAAGAAGTAGCTGTGTTAAAATTACACTGATGGTAACCACTTTGAGCACTTCTTGAATTTTATTCATCTTTTGTTATCAGTATATATTGAGTATTACAATTTTAGTACCGTTTTTTCTTTACTTAAAATGTGTATACATTTTTTTGGCATCGTGTGTGTGTGTGTGTGTGTGTGTGTGTGGAGAGAGAGAGAGAGAGAGAGAGAGAGAGAGAGAGAGATTGCTTGAGCTAAAAGGTATAGTAAAACAGATAACATAGGCCCTTACATTTCTAAGAACTAGGAGGTAAAATATGAAATCGTTGAAAAAGCTCTAAGTTTGTGCAAGGAAACTATATTTGCTATTTTCCCAAAAGTAAAAGGACTTACTATGTAATATTCAAAAATAATTTGATGCCTTTCACAAGACTATAACTCAAACCTTATAAAAAGCTTCATCTTCCATGGAGGCATCTAAAATGTCATTTTATGGGACAGGCACTGATTTCTTCTGCTCCTATCCATGTATGCGGTAGTTTTCATGGATTTGTGGCTGAATGTCACAGACAAAGGCCAAGAGGTTGTCCAGGACTTCATCCCTGTTCTGACAGAAGTAGGTTGAGGATGGTCATCTTTTCTTGGGTGTCCTTCTTTACTTCAGTGCCTCAACCGCTGTGGGATCCCAGAGCAGTTGCTGGCCTCGGATACCTTCTCCACAGCCTGCTTCTTGGCCTGCAGCAGCTGCTAGATACCCTGTGACTGACTAGCCATGACGGTCATCACAGTTTGTGGAGATTTAACCTTCTATCTTATTTGAGCTCCACATTTTGCATCTCTTTGCCTATAACCTAATTAACAAAGCTGTTAAATTTTTTTTCCTATTAAAAATGTAATATATGTCAATTGTAGAAAATTCAGAGAACAGTGAGCAAAAAGAAGAAATATACTGTATGATACCACCAAGAGAATATTTGAGGGTATGTATTGATGTTTTCTGTGGTGATTTCTGCAATAATTTGATGATACATAGATAGATGATAGATAGATAGATAGATAGATAGATAGATAGATAGATAGATAGATAGATTTACAGTCTCAGTTATATAGAAATAGGTATATCTATATGTAACAAAAATGGGATTACATCCTAATTGTTGAGTTGTGATATACTTTTTTCATCTAACTGTGTATATCATAAACTTCTCCATGTGGTAGAATATTCCTCTGGATGTAGAATAATTTATTTAGAAAACCACCCATTGTAGGACATCTAGATTGCTACAAATTTTAAACCATCATAAATAATGGTGAAATAAATACCTTTGTAAAAATATGTTTGTGTTCACCCATGATAATTTACTTTGGATGAATTCCAAAAAGTGAGATTTCTGGATAAAGGAATATGCAAAATTCTATGTGTTTTTTTTTACATGCACTGTGAAGTTGACCTTTAGAAAGGATATAGAAGTGTAGTGTAGAAGAGTATAACTTTGTCCTTAGCCTTATGACATTAAGTATTGTGAGGTTTTATTTAACAAAAACTCTTGCCAATTCCTCATTTTCTTTGTTTCAAAGATGTTTTAAAGGGAAGTTGGGAGAGACTTCAATGGGGTATGTTGGTAGATCCAAAAGGCCATTATTAGAAGCAGCATCATAAAGAAGTATTCGACAAGACCCAGGGTTAACAGGATAACCAATCCAATTGGGGTTAAACTTAGAAATGAAGACTGGCCACAAAGTCAGGAAACAGAAGTGAAGTGGTAAACGAAAAGATTTGAAGCATGTGGATCATGCTAGAGTGGCATGGAACATGCTGAAACAGGCTAAAGTAATTCCTGAATTAGTAATGTGGTTGAGAGTATTGATTCTAGACTCAAATTGTTTAGGTGCACAATAAGTTTTAGGGATTATTGTTATCATTACTACAGCTGACTACAGCATTATATATTCATGTCCACTGAAGGATGAGAGTACAGGAAGATTTTAGAGAGAATAATTGGTATTTAACAGTTTATATAATTATGACCAGGTCAGTGCAGCATGAAACAAAAATAGGAGGCATAATCCTTGGAAAGAAGTAGACAAAATTATCACTTTATATAAATGATACACATGATTGTACATCTAGAAAACCTAAGAGAATTAATAAGCACTCAGTAGTGAACTGTGCAACCTTGGGCAAATTAATCACACTAAACTTCAATTTTTTCATCTATAAATTAGGACAATAATGATAATTAACTTATAGAGTTACTGTGAAGATTCAGTGGGAAAATACATGTAAATATACAGCATAGTGCCTGCCATTTGTCAAGTGCTAATACTTATTAGTGCTATTTTTATTGTGGTGGCTATAGGACAAATTTTAAAAAATCATTAGCTTTCCTGTATGTCATCTATAAGCAGCTAAGATACGATGGAGAAAAAAAGTTTCATTTGTAGGAGGAAAAATAACTTCATAAAATTATCTTGGTAAAATTCTTAAAATTTTTGGTAAAAAAAAATCTAGGCTATGTAAAGAAAACTCCAAAATGTACTCAGAGAAAAATAATAACTTGAAAAAGCAAGTAAAACTACCATCTTCCTGAAGGGAGTTTTGTTGTATTTAACAAAATTCCAATCAAATCTCCATTCAGTTCTGGGGGAAGAAGTCTACCTAATGATTCTAAACTAATTACTTCATAAGAATAAGTAGCAAACAAGATAATCTTTGGGCAGTAATTAGCAAACTTTATTGCATAAAAGCCAAGTCAAGAAGAATAAAAATGTTCACTTGTCACATTTTCCTCTTTCAGCATGAAAATATTTTTATTGTTTCCATGAAAAAAAAAAAAGAATTCTCTTACTTTTTCTGCTCCATTATAGAATGCCATGAGAGGGTCAGCCAAGTGGCGCATTGGTTAAGAGCTGGCTTGGGACGCCAGAGGCCCCGGTTTGGATCCCACATATGAGGGCCAGTGACACTGCCCTCTACAGCTAACAACAGCTCCACCTGGAGCTGGGCTGTACGAGCCGCGAGCCCCGGCAGTGGTCTAGGCTGCAGCCCCTGCTGCAGTGGGCTGCCATAGGCTACAGTGAGTGGCCGGCAGCCAGCATGAACGGCTGGCAGCCAGCGGGAGCTGCCAATAGCCGCAGTGAGCAATCATCCAGAGGCCAGCCACGGATCTGCCACATCCGGGAAGAGAGCAATGATGATACTGTTGTCGGAGAGTGGGCCTTTCTCAGCGCAGAGTCCAGGTCCTTGGCAACTCGAGCAAAGAATTGAACGATACCAGAGTAAAGCAGTAAAATAAGTAGTTTATTAGAAAAGACTACATCCAGACTAGAGGATGGCCTAAGGGCCCATTACCAAAGAGTGTGGAGGGGGGCATACGCAAAGGTGAGGCTTAAAGGGAAGAAGCAGCAACAGAAGTGGCAGCAGCAGCCGCGTGCGCTTCCCTCCCAGGACTTGGGGTTTTTATCCTTTTTCTCCAGGATGGGCTGTTCTTCCTGGGCGTAGGACCACTTGATTGGCCCCTGTGATTAACAAGAGGTACTGTGTAGGTGTGAGTGACTGGTCTGATCTAGTTGGATATTTTGCGCCCATTTGCTCTTCCCGCAGGGGTAGGTAATTACAATACAAAGGGGAGTTTGGGTTGGAGAGGGGATGTCCCCCAGGTGGTCACACTGTGGGACGTGCAGGAATGCAGAGACCCAATGCCTGCCTCTAACTACCTGCCTAGGTTTTCCTTGAGACGTGATGCCCGTAAAATCTCTATGGGAAGCTGAGGGACAGGAGGTCTCTTCTTCTGTATCTGCTTCCTGCTGGGCAGGGGCGTAGAGCTGTCCTTGCCTATTGGGGTTCACGGAACTCTCGCCCTAGCTGATCTCAGATGAGGGGTCTCAAGCTCCACCTGGAAGACCGTGTTGGCTTCTTTGCTTGTTGGGGTATCCCTTGTATCCTCAAGGCTCCTGAATGAGGACAAAAATATAAATCTGTTAGTTCTTATGAAACTTGTGGCTATTCAGTCCATCACTCAAGTGGTGTCAGTTGTCCGGACACAGAATGGGTTTGACATTTAGCTTCCCTGCCTGGGGGATATTAGGAAGTCTCAGGCTTTCAAATAGTTATCTGAAGCAGGGGTAGGAGATTTCTATTGTTTCAGATTCAGGAACTAATTTACAAAGCAATTAAGAAGCAAGGGGGATCTTCCGTCAGAAAAGCAATCAAGGCCCAAGAGCCAAGAAACTAAAGAACTAGGGAGGAGACTTAACATTTTTATACTTAACATTTCTATAGAAAAGAAAACATTAAAGTTTTTCAGTGGTGGGGGTTGGTGCTGCTCAGTTGGCCGGTAACAATACCAACATGGGTCAGTGAAGCAACATCCTCCGCAACTAGACTGAAGAACAAAAAGACAACTTGTCTGTTCCCCTTTCCCGATTCCCCAACGCTGTTCCACTCCCCCAATTCCCCAATAAAATCTTTAAAAAAAAAAGTATGCCATGAGAAAGTTAATATTCCTTTTTAGTCACTACACTATTAATACCTAGGTGTACTGAGGAATAAGGAATCTTTTATCCCCTACATATCTGAGTTCACCAAGGAATATTCAATACATTATCTTTTTCATACTTTAAAAAAACCTATGAGGTAGGTTTTACTTATTATCAGCTCTCCTTCAGAGAGGAAAAACAGACATACTCAAGGAAGCTTGACAAGGTCAAAGGTCAGTGACAAGGGCTAGAAGTACCATGTTTCCCCGAAAATAAGACCTTACTGGAAAGTAAGCCCTAGCATGATTTTTCAGGGTGCTTGTAATATAAGCCCTACCCCAAAATAAGCCCCAGTTAAGATCGTCAGCCAGACATGATTGTATTTGAATAAATGCAGATTTTTGTACATGAATAAATGAATAAAATGCGTCTTTCGGAGCAAAACTTAATATAAGACCCGGTCTTATTTTGGGGGAAACATGGTAGCAGATGCCACTCAGTATAGCTTTGCCTGAGAAACTAGTGAGCCAGATCTAGTGTCTGGTGACAAACGCAATAGGAAGAGGCCACGCCTCTCTCCTACCGGGATCTTTCCAGACTTGACTTCCCCTGCCTCTGCTTCTAGGGCACGGTGAACCCTGTGCAGCAATTGGAGTACGTAGCTCCCTCTGCAAAGGCTAATCTCTTCCATGAGGCCCTGGCCTTTCCCAGCTGAGGCAAATTATTGTTCTCCTGGAGACTTCTTTCTGCCTTGTAACAGATAAAATGTTTTTGAAAGATTCCTGGCTATGTTCATTATGTTTAAGCTGATTTCTGTTTCCTGAGCCCTTTCCACCCTGGGGCAAAGGTGGAAGTCACCTCAGGAAGAAAAAGGATATAATGAAGGGGAATGTTCTTTTGAACAGAAAGAGGAAAGGAAAAGCCTGCTCTTCTTCCTAAAATCTTTGTGGAGAGAAGAAGATGAGCTGGAGGTTAGGGAGTGGATGGTTAAGATGATGAGTTCTGATTTTCTCTTTTTGGGCTAGGAGGAGGTCATTCACTGTGGTTGGGGCTGAGGAGAATGGAATATGATTTCCCAAGCTGCTCTTGGTTCCCATGAAATATCACCAGACCCAGAAGCTCCTGCAGGCAGGTCTCCTGATTGGGGAAAACACAGGTGGTTGTCTTGAGAACCAGGAGGCTTGTGGTGTCCCAAGGCAGTAAAGGTGAGAAGACCTGACAGCAGAGGCTTGTGTGGACCTAATGGGCAAGGGGCTAGGTGGGTGTGTGTGACATAGGCTCAGGGAGGGTGACTGTAGGAGAGTGAGCCCACAGCACTGACAAAGCCATAAATTACTCCAGCAGCAAACTTCACTAAGAGAGACATTGCCTCTCAGGCCAGAGGAAGCCTGGACATTGCACCATCCAAGTATGTTTTACCTCAGGCATCAAGAGATAAGTCCCGCTCATTCTTCCAGATCAAGGAAGAGGAAGACCAGAGGAAATTTAAGGGAGTATTTTATCTAAAGACATTTATTCAACCCAATAAAGATTTTAATCAGCTCTAAAGGGAAGTTGAACTATGAATGGACCAAATGTTTACACTGAAACCTGTATAAGTGGGAAGAAATAGAAATACTGTAAAGGAACTAAATGGGACTTTCCCTGACACCCGAGAAGTGAAGAAGGGCAGGTGTGGCAGAGGGAGGTGTGCTTGTATATGAGCAATCAAAGGGAAAATGAATTCCAAATTCTTTTGCACATCTGAGTTTAATTTTACAAACTCGTGATATGGACCAAGCAAGTAGCGAGCCCCCTCTTCCCCCCACAATTGGACAACTTTTAAGTCTCCGCTTCGCTAGTTTGTTAGTCCCTGGCTTTGATTACTCTTCTAATCAATTTCTGAAACCTAGACTAAAGATTGCCCCTAAACTAAAGATTGCCCCTAGACTGAATCACAGAATATCTCTCACCCACCCTGGCTTTAGATAACTACTGAATAGCCTGTGACTTCCCAACATTCCCCAAGCCATCCAGACCTAACTCTTGGATAATCCCATCCCAGAGACTAAATAGATTTTAACATTCCTCCAGGCCAGTATACTTGTTGATGTAAGCATTAAAGTCTAATGTTCTTTCTAAATCTGTAGCCACCCAACATCAATAGCTTTGAGCTCTGCTCTTTAAGAAATGTATTAATTAAAATCTATTTTTCCTCATTTAGGGGCCTTGGGGATAAAGAGGGCACCCCAGCAAGATTGCCAGTCACAACCAAAGAAGCCAACATGATCCTCCAGGAAGATCTGGAGACCCCTTCCTCTCATCTGAGATCAAATAGAGTGAGAGTTGTGTGAATCCCCCATAAATAGGCAGGGACAGCTCTATGCCCCTGCCCAGCAGGAAGTATATACAGAAGAAAAGACCTCCTGTCCCTGAATTGCCCATAGAGATTTTATGGGGATCATGTCTCTCAAGGGGAAAACAAGGCAGGCAGTTAGAGGCAGAAACTGGGTCTCTGTATTTCTGCACATCCCACAGAATGTGACTGCCCAAAAGATCTCCCCTCTCCACCCCAAACTTCTCCTTTCATTGTAATCATCTACCCCTACAGGGAAACAAATGGGTACAAAATACCTGACTGGATTAGACCAGTCACTCACACCCATGCAGTAAAGTCTACAGCGACCTTCATTTTACCTGGGCCTCATTATACCGTCATTATAATATTATACATATGCCCAGAAATCATTAGTATCATTATAACAGACTGAATTCTGGGAAGGAACATGCGCAGTCTAAATAAATGAGGTAATAGCTTGTTGTCAATCATAGGTGTCAATCAAGTGGTCCCACACCTAGAGAGGAACAGCCCATTCTAGAGAAAGAAGGGATAAAAACTCCAAGTCCTGGCCAGTCAATGCCTTTTTTTTTTTAGCCTTTTGAGCTTCCTTTGCTTGGCCCACTCCAAACTCTTTGGAGTGTACTTTCTTTTCTAATAATGACCCTTGAGTTATTCTCTACTGCTCAGGCCTGCTTCTGCTTCTTTAAAATGTATATTTACTTCTAATAAACTCCTTTTCTGCAACTTTACCTCTCTGGACCATGTCTCCATTCTTCGGCTTCATGAAACTACGATCCCAGCACAAAAAATATCCTACATCACTTGCTGCATCCTACATCCTCTGTGTTGTAGAAACTGGAAGGCTCTATTTAAAATTAAATGGGTCACTTAATTTTAGGATCCTTATCACTGTCTTTAGAGAAATTAATTGCAAAAAAGAAAAGCAATTACCACAGTAGTTACTACAGGTTTCTTTTTTATATGTGTAATTTAATACAAATTTGGGGGGAAAAGTGTTAAAAGGGGGGAAAAAAAGCAATTCACACATAATTGCCCATAGCTTTTCTAACCAATCTATAAAAATATGTTGTCCTCCATCAATATTTAACCTAATTAAATGAACTCTTTTGAATTGTGCTCTTCTTTATTCTAGGTGAGAATCCTTTGTGGTTTTTAAAAAAATCATAATCTAGATTATTATTATTTTTTTTTTTAGCAGTGCAAAGGTCTTTTACTTTTTTACACCTATGCTGTGAATTCATAGGGAATCAGTTCCAGCAGCTCAATCTCCTTTCTGTTGGTTCTCACAAAGTGTGCTGCTCTGGATGGGGTAGGCTGGCATTTCAGCTGAACCCAGGTACCTTTGTCTTTGGCTGCCTTTTTTTTTCTGATCATTTTCCTTCATGCGTTCCAGGAAGCTATCTCGGCTCTAAGAGTGGTTAATATGCTCAATACAAACATTAATTCTCTTGGCAAGAATCTTGCCCTTGGGGGCCGGCTGAGTGGCTCAGTTGGTTAAGAGCTTGCTCAAGAGTGCGAGCTGAGCTCTGAGCAACAGCTGTTCGAGGCCAGTCCGAGCTGAGTTGCTGTTGAGCTACCAACAGGTGGCAGGATGGCTCAGCTAAAAAAAAAAAAAAAAAAAAGAATCTTGCCCTTAACTTGTTTGTTTACAACAATGCCAACTGCATGCTGGGTAACGCTGTACATTCTTCCAGTTTTGCCATGGTAATATTTGTGGGGCATTCCTTTTTGAATAGTGCCCATTCCCTTGATGTCTATAATATCACCTTTTTTTGTAGATTGGCATGTATATGGCCAAAGGAACAACTCTATGTTTTCTAAAAGGCCTGGAGAACGTATAAGAGGGTGCCTCTCTTTCCCTTTGTGTCAGTCATTTTCACCAATTACTGGAAGATGGTGGTCCCGGATGAAATGCTTATCTTTTTAATCTGATTTGAAAAGTTAACCTTGTGATGTAGGGGAACAAGATACCATTATCTCTGTTTTACAAGTGAGGAATATGATTGTTCATGGTTGTAGAGCTATAAAGTAGATGAGAAAAATAATGAGCAAACCCAGCCTTCTGAGTGCTAGCCCAGTGTTTATTTCACAGCACTGGTGGTTTTTGAGGGAGTTATTTCTGGAAACTTCTTCCCTCCAAAATATAAGACAGAATAGAATCACTACTCTGATTCAAGTGGGATCCAGAGTGCTAGTCACTCCCTCCCACTCTCTGCAGCACCCCAGGGCTCAACTGAAAACAATCTGAAAACCACTACTTTGTGCACATTACTCCCAAACCATTTCAACCTCCCCCATTTCCAGCTATAATTACTTGGTGTTGAAAATGGAGAGCCTGACATCAACTTGTGGGACAAGTAATTTTGGGCACAGAGTAAATCATAAATGACTGTATGGTAGGAGGAAATATGCCAGCTAAATTTAAAGACATAGATGTGGTTTAATTTATCCCTTTAAAATATACTACCATTACTGTCTGGCCAAGTGCTCTGGGGCCAATTGATTGTTGAAATATTATGACTTTCCATGATGCAAACATTCAGCTGTCCAGTCAGAACTGAGAGACTAATGGAATGATTGTCCTGGTGAAAACCTCCTTTACCCATTAAAGCTGTGTGTGCCACATCTGAATGAGAGAGCTGGAGTCGTCAGGAGAGAATTCTACAAAAGGTGACAGCAGCAAGACTGTCAATAGGCTACTCTGAGCTGATTCCCATTCCCTATGGCCACATGTGCCCCTTACAGCGGTACAGACAGGTCTGTCTATGGCTCTGCACACATTCTGGTGATTCCTCTCCAAAAAGCAGTTTTACAAACCAACTCTTTGTAGAAGGACTCTGTCCCAATTTGTGTATACCCCATTTGAAAACATAATTTTAAAGTGTTTTATTATAGGAATGCATTCCCTAAGTTAGAAAAAAATGAATTTTAGAGAGGATAATAATGAAAAGCAGTCCCTAGTCCAAGAGGGAAAATTCTTTTTAACTATTTTAGTCATTTTTGTTTTTATTCTTATGGTGATTTTCTCATGCCTTTAAATAATATGCTAACATTGCTATTTATTGATGTAGTATTTTCTGAAATTATTTGTGGACTTCCTACTATAAAAGCTGAAAATTCAGCTCACCTCTACCTCTTCGCCAGCCTCTTTTCCCAATAGAGTATGTTATATTCTCATTTTTAGTTCCTCTCTTGATTACATTTATAATTTTAAATTAGCACCTTCATTTCTTTTACGTCAGTTATCTCTTTTCTCTCCATTTTCTTTCACCTCTCCTTTTGATTTCCACTATAGACACATCTTATTTTATTGAGCTACGCTTTATCATGCTTTGCTGGTACTCTGTTTTCTACAGGGCCCTCCACCAGCAATAAGATTATGACTCACTGTAGGCTCAGACAATGGTTAGCATTTTTCAGCAATAAAGTTTTTTTTTTTAATTAAAGCATATATATTTTAATTAATATAGACATAATGCTATATATACACATATAGCTATTATTGCACACCTAATAGTCTACTGTGTAGTGTAAACATAACTTTTACATGCACTTGAAAACCAAAAATTTTGTGTGACTCACTTAATTTTGATATTTGCTTTATTGCTGTAGTCTGAAATTGAACCCACTATATCTCCAAGGTATGTCTGCACTCAGTCTGTCATCTGTACTTTCATATTGTCAGTGGCCATGACCTTTACATTCTGCTCTGAGACTATAAGAAAATCCTTAGGTTAATTCTAGAGTTGAAAATCAGTTAACTATGTTTATCATGATGTAACAATGCCAGTAGCTATTGGTTTCCTACCTAGCATCCATCCCAACGACACTTACAGAACCTAATTAGACCCTGATCTTTTCAGGTGTCTGCCCTACTCCATATGACCATAAAGTCCTGGGGGAGGCCATCTCCATCTTCAGCCAGAGGGATTGGATCCAGCATGGGCTAGCCAGTGTATCTCAACTTGGTTATGCATCAGAATAACCTGGAAAGCTTGTTAAAGCACAGATTGTTGGGTAATGTTCACAGATATTCTGACTCAGGAGGCCTAGGATGAGGCTCAGGTATTTGCATTTACAACTTCCAGGCTTCTAGATTCTGTTAGTTTGGGGATCATACTTTGAGAACCACTGGTCTAAGTGAATCATAGCCCTTGCAGCAATTAGGATATTGCTCTGGCTGCTTTAACAGTGATCAAAATAAATGGACAGAAGTTTACATTTCTGTCACATAAAACTTATAACTAGCAGGAGTATGAAAGGGGTAGGGTGCCTCAGCTTCATGAGAATGTCTTGTGTCTCAGGTCTCTTCTACCTGTTGATCTGTCATCCCCGTAGGAATTGCCCTCATCTTCATGTTTGAAGCTGACTCACTATCACTAAACCTTCATGCTAGCAGAAGAAAGACATGAGGCAGTAAAGAGCATAAAACTTCTTTTAAACGAATAATCCAGAAATTTCCTACATCATCTCCAGTCACATCCTTTTGGCCAGAACTTAATCATATGGCTACACTTAGTGCAAGGGAGGCTGGGAAAGGTGGCTTCTAGCTTGGTAATTATGTATCCAGATAAAATTCAGGGGAGTTATATTACAGAAAGGAAGGAAGATGAGAACGAATATTGAGTGGCAATTAACAATCTCTGCTGCAGTGGTTCCATTCTCCTTTTTAGCAATTCTTTAGAGGTGCATATGACACAATTTTAGCCAATGATACAGAAGAGGATGTTCGCCAAGGGCTTCTGGGAAGGTTTTCCTTTCTCCAAGAAAGACAGATTATCTTCTTCAGGATTCTGTCATGTTGGATGTGAACCCTGAAAGAGCAATAAGCATCTTGCTACCATGAGGGGAGCCGGCGTTTAGACAGAGCTTATATAGGAAAGATTGCAGAGGGAAAGATAGAAAGAACCTATATGCTTGATGAAGACCCAGAACCACTGAATGAAAGAACAGTCAATCTCAAAGATTCCCTACTTATACAGTCCTCGTTATATCAGATAATAAATTTCTTATTCTTTAAGCCGCCTTGAATCAATTTTCCTCTTGTTTGGTGGAAACTCACCTCATTTAAAACCATTGTGTCCTGGATGCCAGTGTCTTTTCCTTGGTTTATGCCTTTGTATTGCCAAGTAACTTCCTAAGAAAAGATGTATGGGAAGTGAATTTCCTGAGTCCTTGCATGTTGGGATCTACAGTGAGATTGGCTTCCTCCACTGTGTTTCTCTAGTTCCACTTCCTTTTCTGTCTTCCGGAAATTTATTGAAAGAATTAGATCATGGATGGCCCCTTCCTCATCTCTTGAATTCTCCTTGAGTACACCTTTTATTTTTTCACAATCATTTTAATGAAGTCTCAGGAAGAAGATCACATAAATATGTCATTCTTCCATCTTGAACCAAAAATTTTATCTCCTTTTAGTAAGACTAGTAAATAATTCAGACTTTAAAATTGAGTCATTAGGTTAGATAATTCACATTTCAGTGCTCACTGAAATGACTACTTTTCAAAAAATTTTTTGTAGCATATCCAAGATATAATTAGATGTATAGACTAAACTATGTATTTGCCTTGGAATTTTCACCCTCCACATCTTCCATGTGTGGTATTTTCCTGAGTGTTCTTCAAATAGCAATTAGGGAACTAGAGTTTCTACAACTGAACAAAACTATAGAGTATATAATAGAAGTTTTCCATTAATTATGAATAATTTTTTTTTTAATCATTACTGTCAAAAGTGTGACTGAACATCCAGGTGACTAGAAATTTACAGTTTTAAAATAAATTTTTTGTTTTGTTTTGTTTTCAGTTACTGAAAAGAAAAAAAAGAGCTGTTAATTTCTACAAACATATGAAACATAAGAAAAAGCCCACATCAACAAGTGCAATGCAAAGAGCATATAAACAATAGCATCAACATGACTGAGTATTAATGGGGACCACTTAAATGTGCTCATATGTTCTATATAAGGGGCCGCAAATTAGCCTTTATTTTTTTTTTATTTTTTTTTTTTGAGGGCAGTGTCACTGGCCCTCATATGTGGGACCGAACTTAGGAAGCCAGCGGTTAACCACCGTACCACTCAGCTGGCCCAAATTAGCCTTTCTTGAAAGTCTACTATGTGACTCATAACTTTCATATATTTAATAATTAATGCCCTCAACAATCTTGTGAAGATCTTATTTCTATCATATTGCTGAGGAACAGACTAAAGTAATTACCTCCCAAAAAGTCACACAGAAAAGAATTAGCTGGGTTGGGGTTAATTTCCACTTCTGCTGAACCCCAAAGTCCATGCCCTTTGCACTTCATTACCCTACAAGTTAAGTGGGCACATCCATTCCCGTCTGTATTCATTTCCTAGGGCTGCTGTAACAAAGTACCACATCTGGGTGGCTTAAAACAACAGAAATGCATTGTCTTAACAGTTTTAGGGACTGCCCGAGTGGCGCATTGGTTAAGAGCTGGCTTGGGATGCCAGCGGCCCCGGTTCGGATCCCACATATAAGGGCCAGTGACACTGCCCTCTACAGCTAAGATGGTGAACAATAACTTGACCTAAAGCTGGGCTGCATGAGTCCCGGCGACGGTGTAGGCTGCAGCCCCTGCTGCAGTGGGCTGCCATAGGCTACAATGAGTGGTTGGCAGCCAGCATGAGCAGCTGGCAGCCGGGGTGAGCTGCCACGAGCCACCATGAGCGGCTGTCCAGAGGCCAGCAACCTATCTGCCTCACCCGGGAAGAGTGCAATGATAATACCAACATGGGCCAGTGAAGTGGCATCCTCCACAACTAGACTGAAGAACAAAAGGACAGCAACTTCAACTTATCTGTTCCCCTCCTCCAATTTCCCAATTAAAAAAAATAATAATTAATTTTAAAAAATGGAAACGGAATGGTTTAAAAAAAAAAAACAGTTCTAGAGGCTAGAAGTCTGAAGTACAAGGTGTTAGCAGGGCCATGCTCTCTCAAAAGCTCTAGGAGAGAATTTGTTCCATGCCTTTACTTAGCTTGTGGTGTCATAGTCCATTCTGAGGGCTTCTTGGCTTGCAGCTGCATCACTCCAATCTCTGCTTCTGCAGTCACATGGCATTCTTCCTGTGTGTGTTTGTCTTCACATGGTCATCTTCTTATAAGGATATCAGTTATAATGGGTTTCAGGCCTCTCTGCTATAGTTATATTAACTAGTTATATTTTCAATGACTTGATTTCCCAGTAAGGTCATGTTCTGAGGTCCTAGGAGTTAAGACTTCAACATACCTTTTTGGGGTGACACAATTCAACCCATAACAACATCTTAATTGAGTTTCCTTCTCTAAAGGGCTCTATTTCAACCACTTCATGATGAATAAGGGTATTGTTAGCTAAAAATTCTCAAAATTAGCTTATATAAATACCTACACAATATCCTAAAAACATGGTAAAATTCTTTTTGAAGGAAACCTGATATTTAAATATTGAATCTGTATTAGAATCATATTATTGAAATATTTCATTTCAACAAATGATTTTTATGTGAATTAATTTTTTTCACACATTAAAATATGCCCTGGAGTTATCACTATCACATAAAAGTAATAGAACTACATTCATTCCTGAAAAACAGTCTTACCAAAAGTTATTTCAGGATATTAAACAATGCACTGTGATAAAAACTAGGTCTTTTAGAATGCAAAGATTACCTTCAGAGCACTGCCCTTTTTGCAGACTATGAAGCATAACAATTACTAAAATAAGTGTGGAGCCCATCTCAATGTCAAGTCTAATTATTGTTAATTAAATATCTACAGTATTATTGTTTCATTGCTGATGGTTATTCCAAAAACATCTTGCTGCTCATTAAGACTAGTTTAACTACTGTGTGCTAATGTCTTATTTCCTTTTTTTTTTTTAAATATTTTATTGGGGATTATTCATCACATAGGGGATGAAAATATGAAAATAGTTTTTTAAATATTTTATTGGGGATTTGGAGGAGGCGAACAGCCCTGGGGAATCAGGGAAGGAGAACAGATAAGTTGCTGTCCTTTTGTTCTTCAGTCTAGTTGTGGAGGACGTCGCTTCACTGGCCCATGTTGGTATTATCATTGTGCTCTTCCCAGGTGAGGCAGTCGCTCGCAGGTCATTGGACAGCAGCTTACAGCGAGCGGCTCACTGCAGCTCATGCTAGCTGCCAGCCACTCCGGTAGCTCATGGGAGCCCATTGCAGCAGGGGCTTGCAGCCTTTGAGTCACCAGCAACTTACCGCAGCCCAGCTCCAGGTCGAGTTGTTGTTCACCATCTTAGCTGTAGAGGGCGCAGTGTCACTGGCCCACATGTGGGATCTGAACCGGGGCCCTGCTGCTCAGAGCTGGCGTTCCAAGCCAACTCTTAACCAAGGCGCCACTCGGTCGGCCCGTCTTATTTCTTTTAATAGATAGTAGATTATATCAGAAATATAAATAGAACTATTTCACAAATGTAAATAAATAAAGGTTGTTTTGGGTGACTAAGGTACCAATATTGTATTCTTTATAAAAATGAATGTCTACAGAATTTGAATTTCCCTTACTGGAAAAATGGTCTATCTAGGCTATAGCACAGGGCCACTTTCAGGTGTCTAAAATCAAGAGAGACAAAGTTGTATTTGCAGAAAGGCACACATTTACATGTGGCTTGCATAAACCATTTTTCTCATAGGTATAGTTCTGTTACTTCTGTGGTTTCATTTCCCTTAACTTATTATTGATCACCAACCTCCGTCTTCCACAGAAACAGTTTTAGTGTGAGGCAAAATCACTTTCTGGTTGTACATATTAGTCTTCTAAGATTCAGGACACATGGAAATTCATTCCTTTTACAAAAGTACCTCAACTCCTCCCCAGGTCCTTCAGCTTTTCATTGTGCTTATGTGTGGGCTTAGGAGTGTGTGTGACTGCAAGGAAACATTTCTATTGAAAACCTACACAAACAGCTGGTAGCTCCTACCCTGCTTGTCTGCAAGTCCCATTTCCTCGCCAACTATTTCTAAGCTTTTTTCACTTGGGTGAGGGTTGTGTATCCTTTCCACACTTCCATCCTGCTTGTCACTTCTCATCTTTTTCCCTTTATACTTTTAGGTTTCTTTGTCATTTACTTTTGGCTGTTTCATAACCATTTCTCTCTCCCTAATCTCATCCCCTCCCCCTCTTTTTAAAATTTTTATTGGGGAACAGTGTGTTTTTCCAGGACGCATCAACTCCAAGTCAAGTAGTTGTTTCAATCTAGTTGTGGACGGTGCAACTCAGTGGCCCATGTGGAGATCGAACCGGCAACCTTGGTGTTATGAGCACAGTGCTCTAACAAACTGAACTAACTGGCCGCCCCTCATCCCCTCTTACACTATGTGCAGAGTTCTTTCTCATATTTCCCAAAGGATGTAAGGCAAGGCTGCCATGTTTAGCAGACTTTACCAAGGTTTGAAGCTAACACAAGGGAAGCATTTTGCAGAAAAGGGAAATTTAAGACTGGATTATTTATTTTCACTGGTAGTGGCATCCATTAACCATACCCCTTCAGTTGGGGTCCTCTTAGGTTGGTTGTCTGTTCTCTATCTTCAGCCTACTTGGGGATTACTTCCTCACCTTCACCACCTTTGGGTAAAGGAGGCAGGAAACAACAAAAAAGTTCTGCTTCAAATGAAGGCTCACCCTCTTTTACATTATTGAAAGGCACATTAATAACAGCATTACATTATTAAACAGCACCTACCATCTCATCCAAGTCTGAAACACGTGCATTCATATTATTCATCTGCTAGCCTTCCCTGAGAACAATGGACAGAAAGGACTCAGGAAATATCCCTCCTAGAATAAAATAAAGATGTCCTTGAAGCTTCTATGCAGAATGCAGTTACTGCTCTAGTTTCATATGAACACTTCAAAATTCTTCCTGTTACCAAAATCTTTCAACACTATCTATTGAGGATCTATTATGGGTTATATATTACTATATTAGTGACATGAGAGATCTCAAAGAAATTTCTCAAAAAACCCAAAGAATTTCCCTGGCTTCCAGAGTTTTCATCACACAGGGGACCACTCATTGTATATGATTCTGTTGTAGTTCTGGTTTTCTCGCATGTTAGCTATGTGTCCTTGTACAACTCACATGAACTCTCAGGACTTCAGTTATCGTACCTTTAGAATGGAGAGAATAATACTAGTCTTGACATGTTTTCAAGGATTTACAAGAAGTGAGAACATTTGTAAGAAAGTAAGTACTTATTAAGTTGTATGCAAATGCACATGTTTAATTACTAAAACTTAGTCCATTCCAAGAGATTTTTGTGATGAGCAGATATATTGTGGAAAGCACTTCTTATGGATTCCAGGGTTTTTATGAATTTTAGCTAGTTGGAAGCTGGAAGGAAGCAAGGGACACTTTATAATATCCAAAATTATTATGCCAGGCTCCTGGGAAGATCAAGATATAGTAAACTCAAAGAGGAAGGCCAATGAATGAGCTCTACTGAGTGTACTGTCAAAAAATGGAAGCCTGGAGCTTCCATTGACACTAGCAGCAAGACCTTGATGGAGATATTCAACCTTTCTGTGCCTCAAGTTTCTCATTTGTAAAATGAAGATATAACAGCTTGCATTTCATAGTGTTTCTATGAGATTTAAGTAAGCAAATACATGTAAGGCTCTTAGAGGTTGCGTGGGAAGTGGCATCATACAACAAATATCAACCACTATTACATCTGGATAGCCATATGATAGTTCATCCCAGATTTGAGGAGACATTTATACATAAGTTCAGAATGCTTAATGAAACCTTTTGAGTTTGATTGTACTTTATCCTTCTGCTATGGAATGGTGTGAACTAACCCCTGTAATTGTTCCCTTCTCACTTTACCTTGCTATTTCCTTCAATATAAGCACCTGTACATTTATTAATTACTATTGCATTTCTATAAAACATCTCCATTTTTATTCACTCTCGAAGTTTGTTTTCCAGATTGTATGCTGTCATTGTGGCTCTAATTGCAACAATATTCCACTTGTGTTTTCAGTGGAGGTAGACAGAGAGAGGTAGAATTATTTTACAAACAATGCTTTCATTGAACATTCTAAAATGCTGTGTGTGTATGTGTGTGCGTGTGTATGTCTTTTCTGTTGCTATGTTGACTCACATCCAGTTTGTGGTCTGCTTTCTTTCCCAGACTTTCTTGCCTCGTTCCATTTAACCAATGGTTTCCCAGTTTGTGTTTATGGTATTTATTCCCTCCTTACCCACAAAGATCTGCCTCTGTAACCTCAAAATGTATGTGGGTGTGCCTGTCACAGACAAACAGTAGAGGTGTTGTGTCTTGAAGCCAGCCTATATATGAGGTCCCAGGACATGAGCATTTACTTTGGGCCAAATGTCATTCACAAATACAAAAAGATGGTCCCTTAGTTCAATGATCTCATAATTCTCTGGGGTGAATAAATGGGAAAGGGTGGTAGGCAGTTTCAAGTTGAACCTGTTTGGTTTCTTTTTGCAGCGGAAAGGTGACCACAGTTTAGGGTTTTTCTTTCTCTGCTCTGAAGTTTCAGAGCTTCCCTGGTGAACTTCAAGGTGAATGAGGTAACTGTCTCACTTTATCTAAACAGGGCTGCTTTGTCACCCAGACAGCCAGTCTAGTATTCTCAAAAAGACATACTTGCCAGAGCATTACCTTCCTTGTGACAAAGTACCTTGTAAGCTTCAGAATCATAAATCAGCTTTGTAGAATGCCGACAAAGGGAGCTAACTCTGTGACCTAATATTTTTACCAGAATACAAGAACCTATGATATGTTTGCTCTGGGATCATCTGCCTACTGGCCTGGAACCATCTTCCCCAATGCTGATGCAGAGAAGCATATATTTTTCTGCCTTTCTTTCCTGTTTCTAGAACCCCTTTGATTGACACTTTCCAGGAAAACATACCCTTTCTTTTCTTCCTCTGTTTAGTTTTAACTTCATAGATTCTTCTAATCATTTATAAATTCACATTATGTTCATTTCATATGTGATATATTTAGAAATTTTATCGTGTTTTTGTTTACTTATTACATTTTGGATATTTCCCCATGTCATTAAATTTTTTTGAAAACATAACTCTTGATGATTACATAATATGACAACTTATATGCTACGATTGTATAACCATTTTTTTTTTTTTGACATTTGGATTGTCACTTTTCAATATTGCATCTAATTTAGATGTTGGCCAGCCCTCTCATCTGTATGGGATGACTCTGGGCAAATCTCCTCTCAACTATGACACAAAAATTCAATAAAATCATACTAACATATTAATAAAAAGCATGCCATTCAGGTGTGCCTGCTATAAAGGAGGGAAAAAAATCTTTTTCCTCTGTCCATCTTAGGTGCATTGGCTGGGGCCCTGCAAATTAGATTGACAAAACAGGTTAATAAGAAAAAAATGGAGGTGTATTAATGTGTGCATTGTACATACATGGGAGTACTCAGTGATGAATAGTAATTCAAAGAGGTTGGTTAGAACTTGGGCTTAATAGCATCTTAACAAAAGAATAATAATTTTGTTGAAATGTGACAAGACAGGAAAATGACTTTGAGCTTCTAAAGGTAGCAAATTATGGGATGGCAAGTATATGGGGAAACTAAGGAAGATAGGGGCTAGTTCATAAAGTTTGTTATGTAGATTCCTCTGGTCCTATCTCCAGGCTGATAATGATCCAGAATTGTCTCTGGTCATTAACTTCTGCTCTTTCTGGTAGAGAGGGCAAAGTTAGTGGCAGGGACACCTTTATAAATTTATGCCCTGCTTTTTGGCAAATAAGGGGAGACCAGAAAGCTTTTGTTGCATTTGCTTCTTCTCAGCTGTCTTCAGCTCAAAATAATCTTTATGCAAAAGTGCCACATTTTAAGTGGCATGTTTTGCTACCCTTCACTGCATTTAAGACCAGTCATCTTCATTTTTGTAAGGGAACTTCTGCCTCTGATGGCCACTGCTATAGAGAACAACTTAGGTGGCCTTATTTGAACCCACAATTGATTGGACCAGGGGTGGACACCAACCAAAGGCAGGCCAGACACTATGGTGTGAGCCAATGGAAAAGAATAAACTGAATCAAACTGAGAAAGTGTGACAGCAGGAGACAATTACCTGAGGGAGGCAAAGATGAGAAGATGCAGAGAGAAGACGAGGGGGAAAACACAGTGGAAGAGAGAGACTGGAGATTTGAGTTCCAAACCTGGCTTTGCCACTTGATCATGAGGAATTTACTTGACCCCTTTAAACTTCATTGTTCTCATTTGTAAATTGAAAATAATCACACTTACCTCACAGGGTTTTGGGGAGGATTAGAGATAGTGCATATAAAGTATACATAATATAATAAGACCTCACCAAATGGTAGCTATCATTACACATAAAAGTATTTTTTAAAAAGGACATAAATAGGACCAGCTGAGTGGCATGTTGGTTAAGAGCTGGCTTGGGATGCCAGCTCTGAGCAGCAGGGCCCTGGTTTAGATTCCACATGTGCCAGTGACACTGCGCCCTCTACAGCTAAGATGGTGAACATCAGCTCGACCTGGAGCTGGGCTGCAATGAGTTGCCCGCGACCGCATAGGCTGCAGCGCCTGCTGCAGTGGGCTGCCATAAGCTACAGTGAGCATCCGGCAGCCAGTGTGAGCTGCCAAGAGCTGCCGTGAGCGGCCGTCCAGAGGCTGGTGACCAATCTGCCTCACCAGGAAGAGCGCAATAATAATACCAACATGGGCCAGTGAAGAAACATTCTCCACAACTAAATTGAAGAACAAAAGGACAGCAATTCCACAATAAAATCTTTAAAAAAGGGAAATAAATAAGTAGAATCTTCTAAAATCCTCACTTATAATAAAGTGAGGAAGTATGGAGGAAGAAAAGGATTTATACAACACAATAGCTAGATTTTTAAGTTCTTAAGATATAGTCTGTTTTAATCACCTATGTTTATACTCAGAATTTTTAGCACAGTGCCTGACAAATCTTAAGTGCTCAATAAATGTATATTGCTTTCAGTAAACAGCTTCAAAGCAAGATTTTTCTTTGTCTCTAGTACACCTCAAATACCTAGTTTATCGAGCATTTTTACCAATGGAATTGCCTTGCTATGACTTGCCTCAGTGTAACTCACTGAACCCTCTGTATGTGGAACCACTGCAGTAACTATAATTTCACTTTGAAAGGCTGGGATTTCTGAGGCTTTTTCCTCTTCAGTCTTTTCCCCTATTATTAATTCTCATTTGGTCTTCAATTTCCACCATATTTTACATGTAAGCAAAACAAAAACAAACAAAAGACCTTTCATAAAAGTGATTTTCCACTCCTCTCCCTGAAATTTACTGGGAGGAACAAATAATCACAAAAGAGATAAAAATGTAAGCTGATGCTAGTTCCTCAAATCATTTATTTTTTATTTTTATTGGGGAACAGTGTGTTTTTCCAGGACCAATCAGTTCCAAGTCAAGTAGTTGTCTTCAATCTAGTTGTGGAGGGCGCAGCTCCTTGGCCCATGTTGGTGTTATGAGTCTGTGCTCTAACTACTTGAGCTAACCAGCCACCCCTAGTTCCCCAAATCTTTAATAGGACACAAATATTAATATTGTTAGAGAAAACACAGACCCAAAATGGTGTCACTTGTGCTTAAAGTCCATGATACCAAACCTAGAATTAACACCTAAGCTAATTGCTGTTTCAACCTTTCCTAGAAATGTAATCTTAATCAACCAATCTGGAATTTTCTGGTCAGCACCAATGAGGTAATCTGTCATATATATAGGGCTGTCTCCATCTTCCATAGAAAGAAAAGGTAATCTGTATGATAAAAATGCTTGCAATTCCCCCACACCCAAAAAAGAAAATGTCCTAGTCTAAAAATAATTCTTTATTTTCTTTTGTTAATAGCTCCTGTGTCCTACCCTTCTTCCTATAAAATATTTCCATTGAAATAAAGCCCTTTGGAGTGCCCTTATAGTTGCTAGATGAGATGTTACCTGATTCATGAATTGCTTAATGAAGCCAATTAGATCTTCAAATTTACTTGGTTGAATTTTGTTTTCTCAACAATATTTTAGTGAAATGGTTCTGAAAGGCCCTGGAAATAACACTTCACTAAAGGCAGGACGAGCCATGGGAGAAAAAGGGGACACAGTTAGGACACATTTCCATACAAAGAATGTGAGGTGTAGTGGACATCTGTTGTTTTTGTCTTTCTCAATACAACAGTTCTCTTTACACTGGGAGAATTGGTCTTCACAGATCCCAAAGGATTCCCATGGGACTGGCCATGGGGGTGGGTACTATCCACTCCATCCAATCATGATGACACCCCAGCCATGTTTACATAATGCAATTGGACATTGACCCAAACAAGTCCAATCATATTTCTTCCAAGAGATTTGATGTATGAAATATTGGGAAAGAGAGGGAGTGTTTAATTTTGTACCATAAATTATAAGGTTATATATAGGATTGGGGCTACCAAAAGCCATATTTCCTGCCACAAATAATGAGCATATTTATATTAGGAGAGAATTAGGCCACATTAAAAAAAAAGATAGGACTGGCCCAGTGGCGCACTGGTTAAGAGCTAGCAGCCCCGGTTGGGATCCCACATATGAGGGCCAGTGACACTGCCCTCTACAGCTAACAACAGTTCCACCTGGAGCTGGGCTGCGAGCCCCGGCGACCAAGTAGGCTGCAGCCCCAGATTGCAGTGGGCTGCCATAGGCTACAGTGAGTGGCTGACAGCCAGCGTGAGCTGCCAATAGCCGTGGTGAGTGACCATCCAGAGGCCGGCAACTGATCTGTCTCATCCAGGAAGAACGCAATGATGATACCAACATGGGCCAGTGAAGGAACATCCTCTGCAGCTAGACTGAAGAACAAAAGGACAGCAACTTGTCTGTTCCCCTTCCCCAATTCCCCAATGCTGTTTCCCTCCCCCAATTCCCTAATAAAACCTTTTTAAAAAAAAAGATAAACATAACTTGAGAGGAAGAGTGGGAAATATAATCTTGATGACATCATTTAAACACCTGAATGCACCTGTGACTAAAGCCTTTGTTTGGTTGAGCAGATTGTAAGAGGAGAAAATGAGCTGTAATGTCTCCACCCTCACCACACTTTCAGCTCCAGGTTTGGTAAGTTGGTAAGAAGGCTTTAAAGACAGAGGAAAGTTACTCTGCAAAAATACAGGGGACAAATTTGGAACTGGGCCGCCATCCAGAATGGACAGGCTGAGGAGCAGAAATGGCAAGAGGAATAGAGAGAGGGTAAGGGAGATGACAGGCCACAGTCATCTTCTATAACCCTTCCTCATCTCTCTCTAAATCTTAAGTAAATTCAACTATAAATCACTATATATTGATATCAGTTAATTTCTTGGGAATCAAAAAAGGTTTTTTTTTAAGTATATAGTTTTGTATGCTCATAGTTTTGTATCTATGAGCATATGGAGAGAAACAGGATTTAATTGATATTGTGAAATCCTTTGTATGTCCTGGAATTGGCTGGGGACTAAATCACGTATTTCAATCTTTAATAGGCCAAGAGGCTTTGCTAACATCTGAGTTATAGATGTGAAAAGAAACAGGAAAGATTCACACACACACATAATAGGTGTTCTTAAAGAAGAGAACCAAAAGAAGAAGAAGAAAAAAAAGAACAGAAAATTAGTCAAAAATTCAAAATGGAGACTCTCCTGAAAGAAAAGATCTAAATCTTCAGGTTAAAACCACATCAAGAAAAAAGTGATAAGAGTTTCACCAAGATCAAGATCAAGATATACTGATGAAATGAATTTCAAGAATGAAAAACATCTGAAAGCATCAAGGTAGAAGAGACGTGTCACTTTTAAAGGAAAATAATATGTATCAGGCAAGTCTTAGCTATCTATCCACAGCTACACTACATGAACAAGATAATGGAGTAATGTTGAGAAGAAAGAATATGACACAGAATTCTTAACCTAGCCAGGATATCTTTCAAATGTAAAGGCATGAGAAATACGTTCTTATATATGTAAGAACTTTGTAATTTTTGCATTAATAAAACCTTCATGAAAAATCTACCTCAAAGAATCACATTGCTATCTAAAAGAAAAATCAAATTCATAATTTCTAAGTGAAGTTGTAATAGGTTAGCAATAAATATTGTACTCTGCTAAACAGAATTAAATCAATATATCTATGGTACATAGTACTTCTGAATAATGAAATTATTATGGCTTCTGAAAGAAAGGTGTTTTTATTGTTTTACTTGAAAATACTATAAAAGTAATTTGGCAAAAATAGACTGAGATTTAAAAAATCATAGAACATGACAACAAAAAGCAAAAGATTTGGAGCTGTTTCAGATATGTCTCCTTCCTCTCCAGGTTCCAATGAGAAAGTTGAAGAGCAGCCAAAAGAAAATCAGATGACAAGAGTGCTGGAAGGCAAAGAAAGAATACAGACCACAAAGTTTGAAGTAATCAGGGAAGATAGTAGAAGGATTTACAAAGATAAAAAAGAAGGGTAAT